>KK119974.1:19935-114985 GCA_000611955.2 Stegodyphus mimosarum | reverse complement strand
AATACTTCCCACTTAACTACAGTCATTTGAGTGGGGGGAAGGCAACTAAATACAGTGGGACCACAGCCGCTTTTAGCATTAATCTGGGTACAAAATGGGCAGTGAAAAGAGCAGAGTTTGGTTTCTTTTCACTACATGAGAAGAAAAGTTTTTAGTCGCGACCCTTGTCCACTGGGAGGGTTAAGCATTTAAAGGGTGTACATTCAGCCAGTACTCTACAAATGTTATATTTGTAGGGTGTCCTATATTGAGGTGAGTGTACTCAAGTTAAATATTAAAAGTAGATAGTTACAATGATTAGTAAAATAGCTTTATTTATTAGTTTGAGAGTCTGCACAAAATTTTGTCAAAATACTCTGTATTTCTTGATGAATTCTCAACTTTGGTTTTGTCTGTTTGATTTTTAATGATTAGTATTTGTTAAATTGCACATTAAAGTAATTTTTTCATTGACTTATCTGCATCTGTATCCAGCAGTCAATTTTATCAGTTTGTTAATAATATGTTTAACTTGTTGTAAAAGGGAAGTACTTATGTAAAATGAATGCTAGATTTATGCAATGTATGATTTAATATAATGATTTAATAGATTTATACAATTTAGACCTATGTATATGTTTTTTCCCTATCCATTTGTAGAATGATAGTCTTCAAAATGTTGGCCTTGTTGTAGCTGAGCCTTCTCATGGTTGCAGTGCTCCTATAAATAAACTAGAACTTCGTAATAATATTGCCTTGATCGATAGAGGGTAAGATATGTAATAAATTAACAAATATATTAATACAGATATAATGAATAATGCTACAGTTAATGTATTGTCCTATCATGTGTTACGTGAATTCATAAGTTATAGCAAAATTTATTGAAATTATTTTAGAGTTTATGGTTTTAACCATTATTGACACAATATGAGACTATTAAATTCATGTTAGCCTTAGAATGGTAATTTTATGTTAAAATGGCTTATACCCAAATAAGAATATGCCGCTGAATGATCGCCTGTGATGAAAAGTGGATTTACTTCAAAAACACAGGCCGAAAAGTGGGTTGGTCTGCGCCCGGTGAGCCCATCGGCAGCATCGCAAAGCACGATTTGACTTGCAAAAATGTCATGCTTTGTATTTGGTGAGATTGTTGTGGTGTTGTGGTATTATCCACAAGTATCTGGAAAAAGGTAAAACCCTTGACAGGAATCTGTACAGTGAGATGTAATTCTATGTTGATGCTGCTATCAAGGAAAAACATCAAACTGAATTCCGGTGCAATAAGGTGATGTTCCACAAGATAATGCAGACACATTGGGATCTTTTGCCACAGCCACCATATAGCACCGACATCGCTCCTTCAGACTTCTACCTTTTTTCACACATTCAGCTACATATTGCTGGTGCTATTTTCCATTCTGCACAGGACATCTGGACTGAGGTTGATCTGTTTTTGGATACTCGACCACCAGGTTTTTGGGCTTTGAAAATCTACCAAACCTTTGGCAGGAAATCATAGATTTGGTTGGTGATTACTACCCGCACTAAAGGTACTGCTTTCATATTTTCTCCCTCCTAACTTTATTTAGAATGTTTTTTGGCTGAAAACTTTTGTGATGCCATGCACATTAACTTTGCATGGCTTTTACACTGACGCAGCATTTTTGTGAAATTAAAAATTTTTTTTGTGCCATTTGTCTCAAGTGGGGCCTTTCCCCCGGAAATTATGGTAGTTTTCTCTTGTAATTCTACAGATTGCCTAATTTAATTAGAAGATTTTGATGGCTTCTTAATGTTAAATTCTAACCTTAAAAAATTTATGAGTTTCCATTTTGACAATGACTTTTATGAAAAACTAGCCACTAATTATGATGGACCACCTCTGATATTAAGCATTGAATGTTAAAAAAAATTAAATTGTGGAAATAAAAATCGGCAAGCATTTCTGTTTGAAGGTAAAGTAAATTTATTAAACTGTTGCTTATAATGAATGCATGAAGGTGAGACTTATCTGATAGTATTGGCAACTTTTTAAGGGTTAGATTTATTAGTAATTGTGATGAGCTGTTTTTTAGTTATGTTTTAAGAGATGTCTGATATAAGATGGCTGTCATCTTTATGTAGAAATTCTGAAGGAAAATTTGTTCATATTCATGTTTACATACAGGGAAAATTTCATATAGGCTGTGCATTGAGTTATTAGTTACCAGACTTGAGACAAATTTTTATACAATATTCTGTTCAGTATTTTTATCCAGTCAAATACTGGCAGGGCAGTGATAAATGAAAAAATAATGAGTGTAATTAGGTTATCATGGTCCATGTATAATATTAACAATTGATGAAAAGATATGTTTTGTTTAACCATGATATATTCTAATCTTTATTTTGTGAATAAATTATATTTTAGTTAACTTTTTAAAATTTCCAACAGGGGTTGTTCTTTTTTAAGTAAATGTATACAAGCAGAGCGTTCTGGTGTTTTAGCAGTGATAATTTGTGATAATGACATTTCCAATGACGATCAGTACATTGATATGATAGATGATAGTACCAAAAGAAATTGTAGTATACCAGCTGTATTTCTTTTGGGAAAAGATGGGTAAGTAAAAATTTATGGTTATATATTTATTTGTTTTTAATATGCAGTACTTGCCGTTTATTGAAATCACTTCTTTTCTAAGCATGTTTGAGTTTATAAAGCGGCGATTTGTGTACTTCAAATTGCAATAACAGTTTTAAACTTTTCCAAGTAAAATTATAAATAAAAGTTAATTCATCAATTAATCCAAAAATAATAATTAAAAATTAATACTAAACTTAAACTATTTACACAATTTTGAAATTCATTTTTAAATATTGTATAAAACAATTTTTATAAATATGTTCTTGAGGAAGTACAATCTGTAACAAACAACTATTTGGTATGTGCTTGTTTCATATTGTTCAAAAGGAATTTATCAGTTACATTCTCAATTTTGTAAAACTGCTGATAGCTTTCTTGATCACCACTTTTCAGTTCAAGAATTTGCTGTGTTTTTTGATTGATGATGTCATCACTTTTTTCCATACCACTTTCATGGTCAGTTTCTCCAGTTAACACTTTTATAGTCAAGTTTTTATACACATTGTATAATGACATTCTAAAGCTTTTATAATACCCTAAAATTAAGAATGGAATTTTATACCTTAAAATTAGAAGTTGCAGTTGCAGGAAGACACGAATGTTTTTCAGAAAAAGATGTGTGTGTGTGTTGCACAGTTATCTAAATAGTAAAGCTGTTTTTTCAGTTTTCACTTCAGTGTGCCATTTCAAAAGAAAAAAAACTATTAGTCATCCATGAATTCTTGTTGTTATCTTAAGTTAGAAGTAAATTCTTGATTCCTTTCAAACACCGAGGGTTTCTGGCTTTTGTCAGTAACCACTTCTGTCTTAATAGTTGGCTCTGTATTGCATATTAATAAAACAGTCACTTATTCCTTCAGTTTTTTAAACCAACTCATTTAATAGCCCAAGAAAACGTCTTTCATACAGTTATTAGCTGTGTGATGATCCACCTTTTTTCTTTTCACCATGCAGTTTCTGATGAATAATATTGGATTTCTATTTCTCCAAGCTAATAGAAGCATTTTTTAGCAATGTAATTTGAAACTATTCTAAAAAAGCAATTTCAGCATCTGTTGATTTTCTGTCTCTTATGCACTTCTGTGAAATATTTTTATTTATCAGTTCTTTATGAATTCCTTGTTTAAATAAACTGCACAATGCTGTTTGGGAAATTCCAAATTTAAGTGCAGTTTTTTCTCTGGTTTCAATTACCAAGAACATGAAAATCCTTCAATAATTTATCCTTTTCTTTCAGGCTTGTCTTTTTGCTTGGCCATTCAACAAGTTACTCAGACAGAAAATTTTAAAAAATACTTCTTCCAGTGATTTATTCAAATTTCAAAATTCTAGTGAGCAGAAAGATTGCACTTTGTCTATTAGTCAATCTGCCACTTCATGATTACAAGCATGATGAAGCTTTTACTTCCCTTCAGTTTACAGCTACCACTTCCTTTCCATTCAGACTCTTAAGGTATGGTAATGCTTAGAAGCATTTCACAATTTTAATTTTTTTTAAAACTATAAACATGATCTATCTATCTCAAGTGGTCAAATGGATAACGTTGAAACACGAAACCTTAAATGATGGGATACGAAAGTTGCACTTTCTCATCCTATCACCTGATATTCAAGAAGGAATTCTCACCCATTTACAGTGCCTCTAGAGAACTGCATTTGTTAACCTTAAGGTAAGGAAATTCTGTTCTAATAAGCAAGTGTGCACAGAGAACTCTAGAAAAAGTTCTTACATGCACAGAGCGTGGGGGGTCAGGAAAATATCGATCAAACCCGTTTATGTATTCAGGTATGTAAGCACTACATATCTGAATGATAAAGCTGCAACTCACAACACGTAAAATGTGTAAAGTGCAAAAACCTGTGATAGGTACAAGTAGGATATTCTGGCTCTGAAGAATTAGGTCTTTTTCCAAGTTGAGTGCAATAAACAGCCATTTTTCTATTAATTAGTATGTCTTTGTAGTGGTTTCTGGAAATTTCAGTGTACTAAGTAGCTGAGTTGATAAACCAGTGAGTTTAATAAGTGGTGGGTACTGTATATATATATATATATATGTGTGTGTGTGTATGTGTGTGTGTGAGGACTTAGTGTATAAGAATATTGTATATTTTGAAACCTGTTGGCCTTTTTTTATCTGTACAAAAACGTTTGGAAAGAAAAAGCTATCTGCATAATAGTTATTAAATTCAAGTTGATTTAATTAAACCAGTATGTATTCTTGTTGAGATTGATATTTGCATAATATCTCATCAACCATCAAAGCTGGCTACTATCAAAGCATGAAATTTGGCAGATATCCGACCAAAGTTGTGCGAATTGCTCTTGCAGAATTCTGATGCCTCTTTATTAATAAACAGTCGGTATTTATTATTATTATTTACGTGTTCTGCCTTAAGGCACAATATGGAAGGGAGGGACGCCTTCATGGAGGCCTTTCTAAGGAAATCTGGCTTGTATTAATACGTTACACATGGGGAAAACCATGAAAATGCCCATGCAGCCAGCCTGTTCACGGGATTCGAACCTTGGACTGAACTACCAGTGTTCAGGGACTACCACTCGGCCGCTGGTGGGCCTGCAATCAGTATTTGACCCTCTTAATTTTTTTTATTCATGAAAAGATTTTTCTCAATTTGTACTATTTTGTTAGACCCTTTGTTTTCCATGTTATGAGTGCAAACTTCCTGCAGATAATTGTAATAATCTATTACTATCATGTTGTCCATATATAGCTGTTCTTTTCCCCATTTAACAATGTCAGTTCTCTCAGCTATAAATGGACTGGAATTCAGTCACAAATGGGACTCTATAACCTTCAAACCACATTCCTTTTGAAATAGATATTCTCTTGTTATAATACTCCATGTTACAGTGCCATTTTTATATTTATTTTAAAATAAAGTACCATGTTATGTCTAGTAATATATACTTTTTTTTGGTATTAGGATTTTGTAACTTTGAAAATAATCCACTGCTTGCTGTTAGGTAGAAGGCAGGTCCCGAATTTTAATCATTTTTTCTAAATGCAAGAAAAATAAAGCAATAACAGTTAATCTGTATCCTTGTTAGTAAAAACAAAAGGTGGATTATTCAGAGTCAATCAGATGTATATTCAAATAAATGTTATTGTTGTCTTAAATACCTGCAGTAAAAATGGAGTAAAAATGTATTAGTGTGTTGTTATGTGACACTTTATCTCAAACTGGCTCTAAATTAAGCTGCTTGGCAACACTTTCAGCTCAATGGGATAATACATATATACCAGAAGGTTAAAAAAATCTGCATGACTCGGAACTCATTTTCAGTTTGAGGCCATCATGTAATACTTTTTATATATGCAGATAAATGACTGAAGCAATAAGCTAAACCAAACAAGTTAGAAATAGTACTGTGACGAGTAGGGAAAAGAAGTACAGTATGAAGTCCGAGATCTGGACTTTAGTGATTACGGATTTGGAATTTTTTTTTTATATTGCACTAATGTTTGCAAAAATTGCAACACCATGAAGAAATTACGCAAACAATCAAACTTGTAGGAAATGTTAAGTGAGGGAAGACATGTAAATGATTAGAGTTACAAAATGATTGCACATGCGTGGAATGAGAACCGCCTCCTTGTTCCATGTATATAAAGGACTGTAAAGTTGCTTTGAAATATGTTTATCATCCTCTCTCTGCAGTGAACATTTAATTAGTGGTCAGTATGCCTCGTCAACAGCGGAGAGTGCTATTGCGGCAATTATATCAGGTTACAAATTATTGCTTGAATGTTAGCAACTACTCCGATAAAAGAAAAAGAAGAAAACAGTTATTGATTCGAGTAATCTTGGCAACAGTGCCATACCAACAACTAACGGAGTTCGAATGAAGCCGCATCGTCGGTATGCGAGGGTGGAATTTTGTATCAAGAATCACAGCCTGCACGCAGTGTAATGTGACAACAGCAAAGTGTGTTTAGAAGGAATGGACAGAGGAGAACCAAACAAGGTGAAATCCTCGCAGTGGGGCAGGCAATACGCCAACAGCACAGGATGACAGACACCTCATCTGCATGGCTGTGATATATCGTATATTGTTCTCTCATGTGTTAGTACAATGTTGGAGCATTCCTACAGGTGTGGAATGGTATTGTAAATGATTATCTTCAACAGGAAACAATTATGCTCATGCAGTGGCCAGCTTGATCCCCAAACTTGAATCCTATCGAGCATGTTTGGGATGCTTTAGGAAGACATCCAGCTGCTCTCAATCCACGCTCTCAGATCCTTGACGCGCTTGCAACTGCTTTGCAAGAGCAATGGCTCTCGCTTCCTATGGAACTGATAGACCGCATAATTGAAAGCATCACTCATCACTGTATGTGCTGTATTGCTTCTAGAGGCGATCATATTCCATATTGAAGGTACTTTTCCTATAGTGAACTGACACCTTCAATTTGTTCATTTTATACATGTGCTAATTTCTATACTACCATAACTGTCTGGTAATTTATTTTTATGTTATTTGATACCTTACTATGTGTTGTATATTGGGTAAGTTTGATAAAATTCTACTTGTAATTTTTGTGATTTTTCCATAATTCATGATAACCAGTGTATATATGTTTGATTGGGGAAAAGTCGAGTGACCTTGCTGGCCAAGGAAGAGTATCAGCAGCTCATGGACAGTCCAGAGATCTGTTAACCATATATAGGTCTAGTATTGTCCTGTTGGATAGTGGCTCCAAGATGTGTACCAAGTGTAATGCAAATGGCCACAGTATATCATCATATTGTTGAATACTTAAATGTATGCAGGATATCCAGGGTCATTGCCCCACACCATCACACCAGGGGTAATGGCTGTGTGCCTCTGTAAAACAGGCTGATTAGGACTATTGGCCCTGGCCCTTCCTCACACACCCAATGGCTCCAAAACTGAAGTGGGATTGCCGAACACTTTGTGATACCATTCTATTGTCAGCCATAATTGGCTGTAACACAACTCTAATTGAGTCTTGATGTTGTGGGGTTAAAGGCAGCCATTGTAAAGGCTGCTGTGAGTACAGCCCCACCTCAGTCAAGTGCCATGGGTGGTATGGAAGTGGTTGTAGCAGGCTGGACTGCGGGCAATGATGCCATGAGGCAGTTTGGGGCCTGTCACATAGTCATTTGGATATGCTTTGCATTTGGTCCCCTTTCCCTTTCAGAGCCTTGATTCTGGCAATGAGAACATTGTAGCAATCATTTTTTGGCAGCACCTTTGCACAACCATGTCTGTATGGTGCAGGTGCAGTTCCTATTGCTTGGTATGACCAGCCGGCTTCAGAAATCTGTGCTATGTAACTACGTTTGAAGTCGCACTGTTGTCTATAAAGTCTTTCATAATGTCATTCTTGGTTGTGTCTTCAGGGAACTGCAGTGAAAACAACAAGAAAAAGTAAACCATCTGCAATTGTTAGCAGTTTTATATGATGAGGTAGTAGGTGAGCAGTAGAAATGTACGCTATGCATGGAGTTACTACTCATTGGTCTTGAAAATGTAATCATTTAAAGTGGTAACTATTCATTGTGCTGTATCATACTGAGAAGAGCTGTACAGTATTGTTTGTGGAAAGTTCTAGAACTGTAAATTATTTTTAATAAATTTTATACAGCTATTATCAGCTCTGTGTGCATTCAATCCATTATGAACCCATACTCATGCAACAATATTGTGGCAAAAATACACGTGCTAAAATAAAAATGACCGTTTTCAGCTTTAATAACTTGTTGGACGCTAGTTTGGCTTTCAGTTGGGGGAGATGACATTTAGTAATGTAGCAGTATCTCATGCTCCACCAAGGCAAAATTATATCTTTCTGGGAGCTGTTGACATGTGCCTTCCTTCCATAAAATATGATACCAATTTTAAAATTACCATTTAAGATATTGCTAATAATGGTATTTGATTTGAATTGTCAGAAGCTCATTTTTATGTAGAATGAAGTCGATATAATAGGAATATTTTCTCAAAGTAGTGAGGTACTCCACTTTTTTCTTAGCGAATGAAGAATAATTAGTGTTTTGTGCAATTGTTTGAGAGCAGCAGCTTCTTCACATCATCTAAGTGAAACTAGAGGGAAAATATGTAAGGCTGTTAACTATTCCAGACATCATTCTATAATAACTAAAAAGCATAAATATTATAATTTCTTCCAAAGCACGACAGAAATTCGTTGTATTGTTGCATGTGATCCCAAAGTTTAAACTTCATTTCATTTTCCAATTTTTTTTTTTTGCAGGTACATGATAAAGAAAAGCCTGAAGACGCACAATCTAACAAGAGCTATAATAAATATACCTATAAATATGACTTACATGCCCCAACATGAACAGAAACCCCCACCATGGGTTTTGTGGTAAAAATGTGATTTCATTCAAAATTGTTTGCCTATATACTTTGTAATGCAAACTTTATAAAAAGTATGTAAATTGTAATAAACAAGTTATATTGTGTCCATATAAGCATTTTCTTCATTAATAATTCTTTTATTTGTTTAGTGCTTTAATTAAATTTAATAAGATTCAAGAGCATTCGTTTTGTCTAAGTGCTACGAATATACATTAAGTGACTTATTTTATACTTCATGTACCTTTGCCACATGAACTTTAAAAAAAAAAACCCTTTTCAAAGTAATGTTTGTATTAATCTTAGATAAAAACAGTTCCAAAATGACAAATCTTAGGCACTTGATGAATTTAAATTCATTGATTCAGTGGTATTGCTTCTGTTGATTAAATGCATTTGTGTTTAGGTTTATTTATAAAAACTGCTTGCAATGCTTTGCTGATATATTTTTCCACTCCTCTCTGTCAGTATCAAACTGCAGTTGTTAGCACTAATTGTACAAGCATTTTTATGCAAATGATGGTATTGATTACATGCAGGCCACTCATAGGCGAAAATGCTTACTTCATTTATAAAACATGTTAATGGTTCCATAAGGATCTTGTTAAGAATTTTGTATATATGCGGGTAATTTTAATGAAATTTGATTCTTTTTTGTGGTGTAGCATGAACGGTCTGGAGAGGTGGGGCTCTGCTAGAAAAATAAGGTTACATGGGCAACTCTATTTTGGCGAGAAATCACCAAACTTTGCATTATTTTGGTCCAGTCCCTGTATAACAGTAAGAACTGTAATTCAGTAAATATCATAGAACCTTATATGTAAATGTAACCGTATCCGGCCCTTGACACCTAATTACTCCACTTTTAGGTAGCCACAAAGCAAATCTGGCAACAAGTGTAGCAAAATAATTTTCCTGATGCGATTGGCATCACTGTTTATGTTTAGAATTTGTTTTAAAAGAATAAGTATGTAATAAAATACTAAGGAGAAAGTAGATTGGTAATCTATCCAGTCTGTTCACAAAGCACTACAGTTGGTTAATAGCGTCTTTAAATGAACCAGATTTTAAATGTGACGAAAATTGAAATTAAATTTTCTTCTTTAAAGCGAACTGCTACAGATTTGGTTGAATTAGTCAATAAAATTTGTACTGCTGTAATAGATGCCAAATCTGAAGATTTATATGTTGAATATGAAAAAATTGAAGACTATGGAGAAAAATTAGATCTAGCTCTTATTCGCACTAAAGCAAGCATTCGCACTAAACTTTCAAATTTTTGTGAACAGTTGGTGATTAATACAGGGGGAAATTAAAGCTCTCCAAAATAGAATTAATTATATTTAACAGGGAAGTGAAAGACTGGCTCACATTTTGGAATCAGTTCAGTAGAATTCATGACAATGAGTTATGAAAATAAGTTTCAGTATCTCATTCAATGCATGAAAGTTGGCAGTAGAGCTCGAGAAACTGTAGATAGCTATCCACCAACTGCTGATAATTATGCAAAAGCCACTGATTGGCTAAAAACAAGGTTTAGCCATAAACAGCTACTTGTTGAGTATTATTTCCGTGAACTGCTATCATTGGTAGTAAAAAATGCTATGAACGTGAAAACAAAGATGAATATTATGCAGCTTATGATAAATTGGAGTCGCACCCAAGGTCTTTAGATTTGATTGGCGTAACTACCAACAAGTATTCTGCCGTATTATTCCCATTGGCTACTTGTTAGTATTATTTCCTCAAACTGCTATCATTGGTAGTAAAAAAATGCTATGAATGTGAAAACAAAGATGAATATTATGCAGCTGTATGATGGATTGGAGTTGCATATGAGGTCTTAAGATTTGATTGGCCTAACTACTGACAAGGATTCTATCCTATTATTCCCAGAAATTTAAAGGGTTTGCTTACATAATCCAGTAATCAATATAGAAGAAATATAATCTTATGGTGATAAACTATCCCAGTTATTGTTTCTTCAAGTGGAAATTGAAGGTTAAGGACGAATTTCTTCATCCAAACCTGGTTTTAAATCAAATGAAATTTCAAATAAAAATCAAAAGTACACAAAAGACGAAGTCTCTGTTCCAACGGCTAAGGATCTAGTTTCACGTACTAAAGTTATTAAACCCGTTTGTGTATTTTTTGGCAAATCACATTATTCTCAAGACTGTTATAAAGACCAAGAAATGTCTTTTGAGGGAAAAAAGGGTATTTTAAGGAAAAATAAAGCCTGTTTTGCATGCTTGAAAATTGAACATTGTTCGAAAAAGTGGAAGAAAAATGTTCAATGCATAATTTGTAAAAAGAAACATTGGATTTATAGTATGTCTTGAATTGCTTGATGTGGATAAGAAAATTAATTCAGAAACTTCTCACATTGATGAAAATGTAACGTCTGACGAAACCCAAGCAGAAGTTCTTATATAAACTCTGCTTGTGTCCATTGAAGCACATGAGAAGAACTACAGGAGTTCAATTGACACAGGATCACAGAGATCGTATATTCTTAAATCTACCATGAATCAAATGGGGGTGACTGCTCAATGAAGTGAAAATTTAACACTTGTTGTGTTTGGGGGTATTACTTTTAGAAAGTAACATAAATGCTGTTAAGTATTGGTGAGCAATTTAAAGAAGATTTACTCTTGTGAAATCCAAGTTCTGGACCAGCAAGTTACTTCCAGGCACATTTCTAGTGCTCAGGAAGGATTCTGGATGGTTGAATTACAAGATAAAGGCATCTGTCTTACTGATAAAGGAAAAGACTCAGTACCTATAGAACTTTAATTGGAGTTGACTATGCTGGAACATTTTAAACTGATCTGGTCTTTTTGCACTACAGACACTACGTGGCTGGATTGTTATGGGTAAGATAAATAACTACATTGCATCTCAAAGTACTTCATCATTGATAACCAATATGCTAATCCGCAGCAATAATTTTGAGAAATTATGGTAATTAGATGCTTTAGGAATAACTGAACCCTGTGAAAACAAGTTTAGTGTAGAATCAGAAATGGCTGTATTGATCACTTTCATAGGACTGAGAAAAAATGATGATGGATATGAAGTCAGTTTGCCATGGGTCGACGATCGGAATAATTTACCAGTCGATAGAGACACTGAAAAGAGATTGCTCAAAGCCACAAAGAAGCTTAAATTAGAAGAAAAATTTGTAGACTATAATGCGGTAATCCAATATTGGCTACAATCAGGAGTGGTAAAAAAAGTGCCAAATAATGCAGCAGAGGAAGATACATTACCTTCCACATTGACCACAACTTTCAAAGAAAATTTCTCAACAGCAGTTAGACCATAATTTGAAGCATCTTGTAAAAAGAAAACATTTTCATTCCTAAATGACTGCTTAGCAAAAGGGCCAAATTTTCTATAGTTGCTTCCAACAGTGCTGCTTAAATTTAAAGAAAACATGTATTATTTCAGATGTAAGGAAAGCGTTTTTACAAATTTCCGTGGATCGAGATGACAGACTTCTAAGGTTTCTCTGGTAGAAGGACGCTAAACAGCTTAGGGAGAGATGGTACAACCCATTCAGAAAGTTTTCCCCTGGAAATATCTTCACCAGCTCAAGAAGGGAAACTCTCTTTGCCTGATCCATCTCTTCCTGCCTCGTCAATGAAACAAAAACTGTTAAGACAATAAACAGAAGGACTACTAAGTTACCTTCTAGATTTCTGGAATGAAATTTAAACTGAATTATTATTTTGAGCTGAGAACTTCATGGCATGTTTTGATTACTAATTGTATATATTACAGTACAAAGGCCGAGTTCGAACTTGTCAGCATTTCGCCGATTCCGGATATTAGATTATCAGTTTAAAACTTGTAAGATGGCATGTAGAAATTATAAAATTAAAAATGTGAAATCGTGATTTATGAAATAATGAAGCATTTATGATCTAAAAGGTATTCTCAATGGTTGAAATGTCTACTCCACTATGGTATTCTTCTTATTCTTTTAATATCTTTTGCCTTCCGTTTTCTACAATGTTACTATTTATTAAGTGCACATATATACTGATGCTGTATTTTCAATATAATATGGAATCCTGTATCATGGAGGTTTATTTGGTTTGAAAGAATGGAGAAGTAAAATAAATGCGTTATGAAATTTGACTGCATGTCACACACATATATAAAACAAATTTATTCTAAATATCCCTTTTTTAAGACTGAACAACGGAAAATATATGTTCTAAACAAATTTCTTATTTCTCTAGAAGCACACTCTTTACAGCAGTACATACAGCTCCTGGACTTGGTCTTTCAGCAGTCTTCAGAACATTCATGTTTAAGTCAGATAAAGCTTTTTCAGTTGTTGGACCAACTGATATACACTGGAAATATATTTTAAATGAGATTTTAATATATATTTAATAACAATTTGGTTAGAAGAATGAATTAAGTTTACCTTTAGCTGCTTAAAATCACTTGCATATGAAGATTTTATCATTTTGTAACTAAATTGTACACTCGAAGGACTGAAAAAGACTAATAATTCTGGCAAACCCTGAAATGTACAAACGTTATTTATGCATTTTATTATTATATACAACTGAATTAATTTAATTACAGGCACGTATCTCAATTTAGAAGACAAATCTTCAAATTTTAGGAAAAAATAAATATGAATCAATAAACATGTTCCTCATTCTCAGTTATACATTTTTCAGTTAAACAACCAAATCTTTCAAAAATCAGAAATCAAACCAAACTATTTGTGGGGGGAGAGGGAACCTTTTGCAAAAGGGGTCAAATCAAAAATTAGTTCTAATTTCTTGAAAATCAATTTTTAAACCATTTAGTTTTTTTCAAAGTAAATAAGTCTTTTATACAGAAAAATCTGTCATTTCAATTGATTGTATGCAATCATAATAAGCTGTGATACTTCTACTTGAAGATGTCTCATTCTCATTCTACATGACAAGATTTCTATTCACTGTTAAAGTATGAATGTAAAATAATTGCACAGAAAGCTGAAGGGATTCATTGAAACAAGCAAAAAAATGTTTAGTTACACAACAGCATATTCATAACTTTCCAATAAATAAAAAAAAAAAAAACTTAGAGGTACTTACGGAAAATCCCGTCGACGGCACCAATCCCTCGAAACACGTTCCCTTTTGAATTGACACTTGCTTGTGTACAAGCCTTAATGTTGCAATGCCATTGCTTCTCAGCTTTTAAATAAAAAGTCATATTGTGGCCATTAACACATTTCTTTGAGGCCGATAAGATTCCATAACTTTGGAAATATTCAACCGCATGCTCTTCTGTAGTAAGCAGATCCCAAATTTTAATTTCTTTTTCGAAAATGTGTGATAGAGGGGGGGGGGAAAGGCATCTTTACTCAAGAATAATAACTAACACGTATAATCAAGGTTACACCGAATCCAGTGTGTTTGAAGAAGACTTTCCCATTTTTGGCGAAAAATCACGTGGTTTGGCATCTTTTCTTTAATAGGCAAAAATGGTCAACAGGTTTTTATGCAAGTAACATTAGAGATATAAAACAATTGCAGTAGTTTCCAAGCAAGTTTATTCACATCTGAGGAAAATTATCAACAGTCTACTTTTAACACTGACAGTATTCCGTATGAATGTCAGGAACTGTGAACGTGGATATAATATCACTCAAATAATGATTATCTTCTTGCTAAACAGGTACAGCAGTATTTCCGAATCCATGTAGAATTCCAAAAACTGCAATTATAATAAAGGCTAACAGAAACCACTCTCCATCGATAACTATTTCTAAAAATGATAATCGTTTCTTAAGCTGTACATAAATGTTAGCAATGCATATCACCACACTGAGATGGTAACCTTTATTGAAGACAAAATCATTTGAAATTGGGAACCATGAAAAACATTTGGAATTTTAATGGAGGTTTTAATTACAAGCACGTAATATAAATCTGGTAATCATGTAGTCTACAATCTACCAGTTTCAGTAATTCATTTACTTCTTAGATTGTGCCACTAAAGTTCTATTTTTAAATTCAAATGTGCAATAAAATAGTAGGAAAAAGAAATGATTAATACAACTAATTTTAGAGCCACCATCTCAATAATAAAGAATTATCTAAAAGCAGTAGATTGCAAACTACATGATTACCATGAATATTTCTATTTCTGTAAAGTACACTACCGATATTAAATATATCTCCTCAAGTTTATTTTCACACACTTTCTTTTTGCTTCTC
The DNA here is from genome assembly GCA_000611955.2 of Stegodyphus mimosarum. NCBI lineage: Eukaryota > Metazoa > Arthropoda > Arachnida > Araneae > Eresidae > Stegodyphus > Stegodyphus mimosarum. The sequence continues at coordinate 99,768 of KK119974.1, read as the reverse complement.
CCTCCTCTTCAAATGAAGATACATGCAGTGATGTATTAGTACTATATGGATTAAGTCAAAATATACATAATTATGTAAAAATTTTACAAAAATTTACTTTCTATACACAAAAAATACTTCATTTACTCTCACCTGATCTGACAACAAATTTTCCCACAGATCTTTCATATTTGGATTAGAAACAGTTTCATAACAAATAAGTTCTTCAACATGCACACCTAAAAATGGTAAAATATTTTTAAGAATTTAAGTGTGAATTACTAAATGCATGTGTAGTGTCAAATTGGTATTCTTCATAAGTGATTTTTAAAAACTGTTAAATGAGGTTTGATAATTTAGTTATGACATTACTTACCACAACTTGGCAAAATTTCTGATATTGTGTCCTGTCTTTTATTACTACAAGGAAAGAGCAGTGGCTTCTCTAATGACTCATAGTCTAAAATATAAAATACGAAAATTTTCAATGTTTTGCATGAAAGTGATATAAAAACTATGAAATTTTACTAAATACATTTTGTGCATTAAAATTTATACTACAGTATAAAATCTTGGTTTAAACTGTTATTGAAGTTTTCATTATGCTTATTTCACCATGTATCATGAAATAAATGCAAATCAAAAACAATTTCTAAAATTTCTCTAAACTAAAACCTTTGCTTACCTTGAAATATTTTTTACAAATGAATATTTTATTAAAAATATTGTTTACGATGAACAGCCTAGAAGCATTTTCTAGGAATTGTAAAAGTATTTTAAAATTTTAGCATACAGCTTTACTGGGAGCATCATAAGAAATACCAGTGATATAGAACTACAGAGCTAAATATATAAAACTCTTATAACTAATAACAAAGCCAAGAAATGAATTAGCATTAATGTAAGAAGTTCAAAATTTGAAAGAAATAATATTGGATTTCCAAAGACTATATTAAATGCAATGAAAAATTCATTGAATATATACAAGGAAAAAGAGGTTACAGCACAGACAGTTCAAACTTGGTTTGATTAAGGAAATTGAAAGAATTGAAATGTAATCAAAAAGCTGTACTTTCATTCATTGACATTCTAAGGCTACAGTGGGCATAGAAATATAATGTAGAAAATCAGGTACTTTTGTATTAATGCAACTTTGGCACAATTAGGTAATTTTTTTATTGGCTGCAAGTTTGTAGTTTTCACGAATTTCTCTTAAAAAGGTTCCCAATCTATCAATATTTATTGTAAGTCAGCATACAGTAGCAACATATAAAAAGAAAACATACTTCAGCAATTTAAAATACAAATTTTAATTATGAAATAAGGATTACATGATGCACTAAAATAAATGAAACAATTACACTTTTCTACCCCAGTACACAGGAATCTGTTTTCACTTTAAAAATAGCAGAGTGAAAAACCTCTGCTACAACAGCTATTTATCAAACATATATCCTTGTTGTTTCCTTTACAGATTTTGCATCAAAATTCTGTATTCCTCCAGAAATTTTAACATAGTTTCTTTCACTGATGGCAAATCCAGAAGTGCATATTTTAAAATTGAGCTTAAAGAAAAAAAAAATATATTTTGAGTTGTTTAGAGAAACGACTGCTACTCGGAATTTAACGTAAAGAAAAGGTATAAAAATGGCGAAGTTGCACGGTTGTATGAAGAATGATTATGTGCATGGTTGCCAAGTTTGGCACATTCTGAAAATCTGGCGATGTCTACTAAGATTGGTTGTAACAAGTACCGATAATAAAAGGCCAAAACAATGACATCACCCAAATTTGCAGATATTTAGATTATGTAACTATGGCTATCTGCTCATGTAAAGGGAAGGCCTTTGTAGATCATTTTTTAAGGAAATATAATTTGTAGTTATGCTACTCGAGAGAAAATCTCAAATAGCCAGAAAAGGAACCTAGATCTAATTATTAGTACAAATATAATCTACAAATAAGATAACCATGTATATATTCATAAGACAATGACAGGTTGAAATCAGTCGGAAGAAATAATAAAGCTTCGTTACTGGACAGAAATTTCAGAGATCTTATAAATTTCTGCTAATACAGCTTGTGACTATTTGCAGTTTATAGTGAAAAATACGATTTTAATGTTATAACCCTGCAAGTTTCAGTTCAGTAACACATTTTATGAATATGCTTCTGATAAAATTATACGGTACTTACAGAAAATCCTGTCGACCACAAGAGACGGCGCCAATCGCACCAAACACACACACACACAAAAAAAAAAAATTTGCTAAATACAAGAAAAAGCGTTCTATTCTTATTTTTCTTCAAATTTATTATATTATCATTTATTTATATTTAATTTTTCATTAAAAATTTCCATTATTTTTTCTACAATATCGTGGCCATTAACACATTTTTTTGAGGCCGGTAAGATTCCATAACTTTGGGAGTATTCAACAGCATGCTCTTCTGTAGTAGGCAGGTCCCAAATTTTAATCATTTTTTTTATCCCCGAAAATGCGTGTTAGAGGTAAAAAAAGGAGTCTTTACTCAATAATAATAACAACTAACACGTGTACTCAAGGTTGCACCAAACTCAGCATGTTTGAAAAAGACTTTTCCATTTTTGGCAAAAAATCACGTAGTTTGGCATCTTTTCTTTAATAAGCAGAAATGGTCGACGGGTGTTTACGTAAGTACCAATTATACATAGGAATAAAATCAATTTTAAATATTTAAGATTTTTTATAATTTTTTTAAAAAGCAGTTATTATATCAATGTCTATATTTTGATAATTTTAATTACATGATTTACTAATTCAAGGAATATCAAAAATTTTAAAAAATTCCCCATAAATACAACTTCTGATGAAAAAACTGAATATATTAATTATTAACAATATGGTAGTAGAAGATCCAAAATACACATTGCTTGAGATCTGAAGCTGGGTGAATTAATGTTGAAATAGTAATAAAAATTATAATCAATAGAATATGCTAGGCTACTTTAACACTGAATGAAGATGCCTGTTACCAATAATTTTTAAATGTTATCAAAAACTGCCAAAGCCATATGCTACTTACAATTTGAAGGCTGCACAGATTGCTATTCTATTTGCATATTTATAAATAGTATTAATAAAATACACCATAAACTATTTTTTTGGAAACTTAGTTGTTGAAAGAACCAACACTAATGAATATTGGATAACTGACAATTCAAAAGTTCTAACTACACATCTTAATTTATTGCAAATTTATAAAAAATCTACATTAAGTATAAAAAAAAAATTATATAAGTTTTAATAGTCCAATTATCAACATTGTGAGGAAAATTACTTGAAGTTCTAAGGCTTATTTTGAAATATATATAGATGCTTTAACCCCTTCTAGGTCAGTGTCATATCTCACACATTCAGAGTTTTTGTGCCCCTAAGGTCGGCATCGCATTTCATGCGACGACGTGAAAAATTCCATTGTTGAAACTGAGTACATTGCTAATCATATATCACTTTAAATTCCGTGATTATTTTTGCATTTCTGAATATTGCCAAGAGATAGCACAACTAGTCCTTGTTTCTTCACAATTTTCACAGTGAGATTTCCCGCCTCGAATATCTGCATGATATCTGTTAGAATTTCAACTAAAAAAGCATTCAAGATATTTTTGATATTCATAGCCAATTTTTTTTAATAAAGTAGGCAAATTTTTTTTTTGATTAAATAAATGACTTTGTGATAAATGTGGTTTTCATGCTCTGATGTTTAAGGCAGGTTGGAAAACTCTTTTCTAAACCATTTTTAAAGAAATTTTTAATAATTATTTTTATCTAGATATTTACATTAAACATATCAAAACAATAGAGATAATAAATATAGTATCACATTGTATTTCTTTTTAATTTAAAAGTTGAGCTCATTGCAAGGAAAACTGGTGATCGGTGAACAGGACATCACATATTTGACCACCTGTAGGTCCTTCAAAAACTGCTTACTGTCACAAATATTTGCATTTTCGAATTAAGGATAGAGCGTATATTAATTTTCAGCAATAAAAAATGCTATTTTTTGGGTTAGAAATTAAAAAAAAAATGGGTTAGAAAAAAAAAAAAAAAAAAAAAAAAAATCCGGCCAAGAAGGGGTTAACAATCTTCATACAAGTCATGACTTACAATGTAGGAAATGGGTACAAGATTGTCCTGTTATCAGGACCGGATTCAGAAATGTATGTATGTATGGATGCATGGATGTGTTCATGTATGTATATATATGCATGTATGCATGTGTATATATATGCATGTGTGCATATATATACATACACACATGCATACATTCATATGTTTTTGAGTCTGGTTCCAATAACAGAACAGTACCAGGAAATGTACTGAATTCTTATGCTTTTGCACAACTGTAAAGCAATACTCGTATGCCTTAAATATGTTTTAAAAGTGAGGAACCTGCACAGTTTCTGCATACTTGATTTAATAAGACTGCAAAGTTTCTCACTACTGCCACAGTCTTTACCTTCAGTACTGAGGTTCAGCAAAGTTCCTGGAAACAAAAGTAAACACTATGAATAAAATTTTTATTAAAGTAATATCTAAAAACTTACAAATTAGATAAATATGCAAGTAATATTAACAATAAGTACTAAAATAGTATCTTTTATGCGAGTAAAAGAAAATAAAGAACATTAATACCTGACTGCACTGTAAAATATCTGATTACTGGATTTTTCTAAAAAGGAATACTTGAACAGAAATGACCATAAACATGTACACTCAAATGCAAACAAAATATACCTTCAAGTATTCTAAAGATAACATATGACTATTTGGCAACACTTATAGATGGTATGCCAAATTTTCTACATGGAGTTAAATGCATTATGAACTAAAAAGTTATGCAAAACTCACGAGCTAGATCAGATGTTGATTCACCAACGGCAAAATTAGTCTTATTTTTCCATTCGGATATAACACCTAAAAAGCAAGATTGTATTTAAACTTAATAAGTTTTCTCAAGTAATAAACAAAAGAAACATAAAATTTAATTTATGGTTATATAAATAAAACTAATATAATGTAGCTATTTCTTTTAAGAATTAATGTGAACTCTATCCAAACTATTGCAGGTGTTTACATATCAGAATTTTATAACTAAGAGATGAATGAAAATAGTTTTTTTTTGTTCACTTTGTATTTACAATATTTCTATGCCTTTAATAAACAGCAAATAACTTAACCATTATGTATAATCGGCTGTTAGTCACTATTTATATACTAGTAATTCTATACTACATTCATTAATACAACAATCAATCACCACAATATTGTTTATCAAAGCATCCTAATTTTAATTTTCAGAGAATAATTCACTCAGATTTTCTATAATGACTAATTGGTACACACTGCATAATGGTGAGTACTCAGTTCATAATCAAAAGACAAGACCCAAAATGCAGGAAAGTTGATATGAGTAATAATTTAAATAGACTAAGATGCTGATCATTTATAATATAATACTCCCTTATAAAGTTGCACGATACATATGTAGTATATATACTAGTATTACAGATTTACTAGTATTGTAATACATTACACTTATATCTTATATGTATGCAGCTCATACTAGTACCCTACACCTAATGCATATAGCATTTAAATCTGGTAATTTCAGGACTTGGCCATAGCAAAATCACAAAAAATGATGGCAAACTATAAGAACTGCCTGTGTACTAGTTACTATACACCTTACTAGCCCACTCACTCTTAATATATATTAATGTGATATTACACATACATCAATGCTAAAATAGGTTAGGTTAGGTTATTCAATTATGGCAAAGCACACGAGGGCTATCTGCCTAAAGGGAGGGATGCCTTCGTGGAGGACTTTCTAAGGGAAACTGGCTCGTATACACGTTACACATGGGGAAAACCACGAAAACGCCCATGCAGCCAGCCCGTTCGCGGGATTCGAACCTCGGACCAAACTACCAGTGTTCAGCGTCTTTACCGCTCGGCTGCCAATGCTAAAATAGAGAAGAATGTATCCATCGATGTTTCTAAGACAAGGTTTACATTGATTAGAGTACTTCTGTTGTATATGAATTAATTGAACATGCTTGTACTTGAAGCTACAAGTTCACGTTTTTTCCCTGCAAAATTTAGCCAATATTACCAGTTCAATTTTGCAGAAATTTTAATTCAGAAAAACACTTCTAGATTAAATCTTTCTTTACCTGAAAGTGTTTTCTTTTTTTAATTATGTTTATTAAACCCAGCACTTGAAGGTTACACAACGTAATTACATTTCGTTATTACTTTTTCAGTATGAATATGAAAATATATATAGCACTCTGAGAAAGATTTTTTTGTTTTATATATATTTTGTTCACATGTATCCCTGACATATTTACAACTACCCCGTCCTTCCTTAATCAGGAATATGCAGAAAATTTCAATCATTTTTTGAAAGGACTACAGAACTTACAAATTCTCTATAACAAAAGTCTAAAAACATTCTTTAATAGAGAAAAACGGGTAAATATTGATAAAAATTAATTAAATTTTTTTTTTTTTTGTTTAGGTCATGTCACCACCGAGAAGCATTCCTTCACATGTGCCTTCCCTCCCCCATATATCACATGAGAAAGAAACCGGAACTTACTTTTATCACATTTTTTTAACACTTCAGACGCAGCTTCTACCGCTCTCTTGCTAGTAAAAATGATGCCACTGTAATCTTTAGCGTTTTTAAGGGATATTCCTAACTTTTCTTCATTTATAAATGCAAAAGTCAGAGGAGAAATTACTTTAGCTACGATTCCGGATTTCTGAAGAAGCTATAAAAAAAGAACAAAAACATATCGTAATTGATGAAGTACAAATAAAGACTTTTTAAGCAAAATCTTTCTATTCATTTTCGCGCGAAAATAAACACAAAGTGCGAAAAATCTAACTGCTTTACGTCTACATAACCATCACGTGCACTGCCACCTGCTTCTGTTTTGAAAAGGACTACGTAGGTCATTTCCCTCATAAACCTTTTTGGTTAATTTAAACAATCATGTAATGTCAAGACGATCATTGGTACATATTGCGAAACGCGACGTCAACAGTTTCTCATATTTAATCAAATAATCACTGACTTGGACACTTCTTTTATACTGGAATTATTTCCGTCGCCAGACTGACACTGAAAAAATCCCTTAGCAGGGAAAAAGTGTCACATCTGTTTCCCTAGAAGTACAGCTACCAGAGATAGGAACTTTAAATAGAAGTTCGTTATCCGAATGGGTTACCATAACATGCTACTTTACCCTGGTTCACTTTGAACTGTGTAGCATGTTCCTAAAACGTACTCGCTGGGAAAGCTGCTTCGCTGCTATTGGTTAGATGAATAAAACGTAACATAGAGCTTTCTACGTCATTTGTTTTGTCACGTGGTAAAGGTTACCATACTCGTTCAGCTTTTGATTCGGCATATGTGGCGCTGTGATAAAAAAAACCTTTTATTAAAGGCTGTTGGCCTGCAGTGGTAATGTTTTAATCCTTTAAAAAATCAGTAAAGAAGTCATGGGGTGATTTCTTATACAACTGAATAAATTCATATGTTAATATATATTTCTATTTTATACAATACACACGTGAGAAATACCGGATCATTACAAAGGAAAATGGGTTATTTGCTTGAGAGGGTTATATCCATACTCTATTTTGCTAATGGAATGTTGGAAAAAACAATGTTGAACATAGTTTATTAATGTTTAGTATGCGTAAGGTAGTTAGGAATGCATTTTTTAGACATTGCGGCGGACCGATCTCGAAAACAACTCCACGATCGCAAATTTGAAAGAGTTGGAATTCTTGAACCTAGTGCAATGGATCTCTTTTGGGCTAGCGGTAAAGAATTCGACTCCCAGTATATTGATCCACGATTTCCTCTTTCTCGCTCATGCGACGCAGCACTTCTCACTGGTGATAATAGATGGCGACAAGAGCAAGCAACTAACCAGGCTTCACTGAACCACGTGATCGCCACAGACATATAAACATTGCTTGGGTTATCGTAAATTATCATTTATATTTTAAAATACAGAGTGCCATTTCAATTATTTAATTCTGCTTCATTACCTAGATTTTTTTTTTCTTTTTTAAGAAGGGATTATCTGGTACTGTAGCAAATTGCATTTTGAATGTATCTTAAATTTGATGTTTTAGATTACATTTTGCAACAATATTTATGTTTGGTGATGATTGCTCTCCCATTAATGGAAACATAGTTAGTATGCGGTATGTTGGTAGTTAGTATGCGTTCGACATTCGACGTTTAGCCTAAGGCTGTGTTCAGACGGCGACGTCACAAGCACGGAGGCCTTCATATCCCGTGGTCGCAAGGAATAAAATGCGGGAATTCCGTTCACACCTGCGACACAGGCGATGCTTTATCTTGCTAACTTAGCGAGATACCGCCAAGTTGGCAATTTGACTATTTAGTTCCCAATGAATTTATTTATTCCTCATAAATTACAGAGCTTTTATGACCATGCTGAGTATTTGCTGCGGAAGATGTCAATTCAATTTCATTAAGTTTAAAATTATTTTACGCTAAATTACTGTATCAATTCTTGGTAACACTCAGACTTATTTGTTTTGATTTTTATTAAGTTGTAAATGATAATACGCCATATATAGTAACCCAGAATGCAATACTAAATATCCAATGGCACTGCAGGATATAAGGATTTTGGTCAAAAGAGAGAAAAAAGCTGGAACGAACACAGGTTAGAAATCCGATTTGAGGGTAGTAAGGTTGATCTTTTTTGTAGTTTGTAATAATAACGAAATTAATTTTTCGCAATATTTCTGCCGAAATGAATCCAGCAGGCGCAATAAATAATGGAGTCGACTTCGGTAAGAATTAACTTTGGATTACAAACTTAATAATTTATATGTATATTATAGTGATATAGGTATTTATTTACCCGCCTTACAAATTGTTTATTGTAGTTATCATCTTTTAATAGATCCTTATAAAACATGAATATTTTTTATTATATTGAGCAGTTTTTAAACTTTGTAAGGTTTCCATATATTTAGATACCTGTGTAAAGTTATGGGCCAATTTCAAAGATACAACTGTAAATATGGGCAGTGTTGAAGAAAGTGTTGCCAAACTACTTGCAAGAAGGGGCTTGAGCACTGATAGTCAAGTGAGTAACAGATGTTTCTGAAATGGTATGAAAGTTTTGAAGCTTAAATCTAGAAATATGATTTGTAAATGTTTATTTTTCATTTCTGTTGAGTTGGAATTTGGAGTAATTTTGGAGCACTGAAGCATATGTGTATCCTCTATGGCAGTGCAGGATGCACATAGGACATTGCTGAATCACTCCAGAACTTTTAGCATTTTTAATTTCTTTTGAAAGTATTATGATTTCCAAACTTAATAATCAGAGCTGCTACCTGATGTTCACTTCAAGTGTCACGTTAATGGATATTCAAGGAATGATAATATATTCGAGTTCACACTTATGTAAAACGTACTGTCATTTATGTGGAATAGATTTTTATATGTATTTAAGTAATACTACTTGTTTATCACATTTGATCTGCTTATTTTGAACACACTTTGATCCAGTATGAAGATAATTGTTCTGAGTATTTGTCAGGAAGTAGAATCTACATGCAATGGACATACAATTTAATGTTCTTGTAATCAATGTAGTAGTACATATCCCATGAGCCATAGAAATAATCCTTATTCTTTCTTCATGCTTTTACTTTTAAAATACTAATTAGCTATTGCATCTATAATTCATCTTTCTTTCATTTACTGCTGAAATGATGTGTAGGAAAGCTGAAATTGATTCTATGCCGTGTTCAATCATGAAGCGGTTGGCATTTAATATTCTACGTACTGTTGTCTGAATTTCGGTACTTTTGGGGATTATTCAACATTTTATGAATTCATCTTTTAAATTTATTCTTTTGAAAAAATTGAAAACATTATTTTAAAAAAAAATTGAAACATTTAATTGTATTTTGCTAAATTTATATTTCTATTTATTTTTCTAAATTTTAATTTCTATTTTACTTACTAAATGTGTTTATTAGTTACAGTAGTCCTTTACACAAGCATATTACACTTTCATGAATAGTATAATTATTAATTTTTGAAAAATTAAATTTAATAAATCTCACCTGCATTTGTGTTAGATTTTCATACTGAAAGTCCTAAATTGCTAAATTGTGCTCAACGTTTTAAATAATTATTGACGACATGTATTTTGTGTTAACCAGTGGCCAAGTGGATAGATTCTAGACACTTGTAGTTCAACCTGGATTTAAATCATGACAAGCAGACTGACTGACTGCATAGGTGTTTTTATGATATTCCATATGTATATATATATAATGAAAATATCATCCAGTTTCTAGCTTAATCAAATAACCAATCGGCTAGACTGCCAATTACGGGCCAGTCGCCAAAATGAAGCGAAATTGCGCCAAATCTGGTAACCTCTTGGCGTCATGAAAATCGTTTGGATTTAAGGTTACAGTTTATAGCATTTAAGGGGTTTTTTTGAATTTTCGTCATTTCACTGTGCTTCTAGGAAATTGTGTGAGCAAAATATCTGACGTCGAAAGAGTTGAACGTGTGGATTTTTCTTTTTTGATTCGGTTGCAAGATAAGGGCGAAAGATGTGTGATAGAATGGTGCATGAATTTTGGTTTGATTGTGAATATATATGGATGTCCTAAGTGTAAAAATAGTATGAAATTACTTGAAATGAAAGATGCGACAGATTTGTGTGAATGGAGGGTGTGTATCCATTATATGTGGTTAAGCACATGGTTGAAATGAGCCATACAGTTGGTGTTCAATGAGCGCGCCATTTTGAATTTCATCTCCGTTGTATTGTTACATTTTAGTGTGGATATAAACAAATGCGAGTTTCTACTATTTATTTTAAATAAAAATTTATTGTAAAAATATAAATTACGTAGTTAAAATTGTTTAACCACTTTTTTTTTTTTTACTATTCTATTGCTCATGTTTCCGTAGATCGAAATTTTGAATTTTATCTTTTTTTTCTTCTGCATTTTTTTTTTAAAGTTTTAGATTAAATATGAATCAATGCTTTCTGATCATTTATTACTCATTTACTGCTTATTACAATTTCTTAAATTTCGTGCTAAAACGTTTTACTCCATTTTGCTTCTGTCTTAAAAATGGTATATATTATGAAAAGTTTTAATATTGTTGATGCTATAAAATACATAGTGATTAACTTTCAAATACTTTATCGTTGTTTTTCTTGAACTTCTGTTTTAGATATTTTTGCATGTTTACATGATCAATTTTTTGCCTGTTTACAGGATTCATTAAAATTCGCAACCATCTAATATGGCGATATGATGAGTTAAACCGCGCAAAAATAACCGATTTGGCGACTTTTCGAAAATGTGCCAAACTGGCCCGTAACATGCAGTTTTACCAACCAATCAACATAATATTTTTTTGAATTGTTCATTTTTTATTTATCTTATTTGAATGATTCTTGACAGCATCCTATCACACTTTTAGTATTAGAAATTGAATCCTGTCTTACAATACTGCTAAGAATGTTTGCCATTAGTTTCTGAAAAATGTTTGAGTTAGTTCATTGTAGTTCTGTAAGGAGCCTTAAAATGAAAATTGCAAGTCAGGTCAAGAGAGTATAGAAATTGTAAAAATTTGATGACAATTCATTTCAGAATTTTTTTAAGGATGCGAGATGATGCTTTTTCAGATATACAGAAGTGGTTCATGGTGAAATATATATGAATTGATCATACGATGTGTTTGATAGTACTTCGAAAGGAAGTACTTATATGTGTAAAAAGAGTATATGAATAGATGTATTAATATTATTATCGCTCTAATATTGTTATTTTGAATGCTACTTATTGTATTATTGATATTACTCTACATTATATGATTTTACATAATTTAATGCTTCACTATTAATCGTCAGGTATTTCCTGCTTTTAGGATCCATGAAGAGCTTACCTTTCATGTTCTTCGAAGCTAAAATTTTTTTTTCTCTGATACCTAATGGAACTTTGTTTTAACTCCAGATTGTTTTAGGTTTGACACAATTCATTCTAGGAGACTTTAACATGCAATTTAAACATTGTAAAAAAAAAAGAAACTACAGTATCTCACTTAACTGACAGCCATACTTTCATGAAATTAACACTAGCATGAACTCTTCATTTCAAAACTGCCCATTTCAACTCTTGTGGCATATGGAATAACTCCTACTTCATATCTGAGCACTGTTATTTCATATTGCTAGGCATGTAGTATTTTGTCAAAAAAGGCCGAGTTTTCCAGTACCTGCTTTGTCAGCTATTGTTGACTTCACGAGCAGTTTTTTTTTTCCAGAATTAAAAAAAAAAAAAATTACCAGCTTTCTTGAATTGCTTAGATTTGGATTTCCTATACAGAATTCTTTTACTTGCTTCGCAATAATAGACTAGATAAATTAATTTTTTAGAATATTCTTAGTTATTTCTTTGTATTTTATAGTTAGTGCATAAAATGATAGTGTTACTTATATTTAATTTGATAATTAGTTTATTGTGTCTGGTCAGAGAAATTGTTTCATTCATTTGTGGAAAATGAAAGAAAGGTCATGGAAATTAAAAGTTGAATTTCAGTTAGGAACCTTGCTAAAGCTCCATTACCCTTTTTATCTCTGTGAATGAGAAAGTAATAGTCTTGTCCAAGACTCTGAGCTTTGCATGAATCTCCTTTTTGAAAATTCTTGTGACATTACCGAACTCCCGGCATAGATGATATTAAGGTTGCCTTTTTAGATATCAAGATAGGATATGTTTTGAAACTTAACAAGCGAATTCAAGGTTATAACAGAGTTTGAATTTGTGTATAAAAATATTGTTTTGGACACAAGGGAAAGTCAAAGGCTTCCCTAATGCAAGTTATATGTTACTTCCACATTTTTCAGGACAACTCTTCGTTCTTCTTGTGTTGGCAGACAAGAAATGGGTCACCCAGCAGGTGGGCAATTTAAAAGACCCTCTTTCAAGCACTTTTACTTACCCGACCTAGTGCTAGGTGGAAGGGCTGGAGATTTTCTATGAGAATAGGTAGCTGGCTACTTTCAAACACATGTTATTTTCCACAACACTCCTTCCCTTTTGGGGGGGGGAGGGGCTGTTTGAGAAGTGGTGAATTGTTCCTAAGAATGATCACTGCTAGAGTTGCATAATGTTGGAAAAAAAAGGAAAAAAACAACAGTAATTACAGATATTTACACTAAAACTGAGTCAAGTGTTATGGATTAAAAGTTAAACTTTACGTTGAGACTAGTATAAAAAAACGTAATACAATTAATAATGACTAGACTAAATTACACTTGAACAATATGCAATCTTGCAGATTTCTCTGCAAATGAGTATTATACAATATAAATCCTTAAAACATTATATTCATTTATACATTTTTCCAGGTTCAAAAGAAAAGCCTTGTGGATATTTATTTTTCAGTTTTTGGAAATCTCGTTTAGTTATTGCAAAGTTATTGTATCATTTATGGCCAAATTGTTGTTTTATTTATCATAAATTGAATAGTTGAATGACATGAAAACCCTATTATGATGTGACTGGTTGCATGATTGTGGTGAATTTGACTGACAGGAAAATATTTGTAAGGGCTTATTTCTGCATTGGATGTTAGGTAGGAAGTGCGCTGCATATTTTGTGCTTTACATTGTGAAATGGCTTCCGGTGATAAACTGGATGTTTGGTGGTATAGAATAAGGGACCGGAAGGTGGGATTTTTTTTTTAAATTAAAAAAAAACAAAAATTTTTTTGGAAGTGGTTGAGGCCAGAAGAAAAGAAACTCTGTTGGGTGTAATTCAGCGGAATATTTTACCTGGTACAACGATCATATCCAACTGCTGGAAGTTGTACAGTTGTCTTTTTAATAATGACTTTGTTCACTTCTCAGTAAATCACGCCGCGACATTTCAGTATCTGGAAACCAAAGCTCATATCAACACTATCGAAGGTATGTGGAGTGTAATAAAAGGTGATTTTTGGAAGAAATGCCACTGACAGTCTGGCACTATGGAGGATATTTTTGGATTTATTTTGTGATGGCAGTATGCATATTCTAGTTCAGATAATTTTAGAAAGTTTTTGGATAAAGGAATTTTATGTGCTACAGAATGAAGACGCAGAAATTTCTAAATAAGATAAGTCGATATTTCCTTTTTGTAGTGCATATATGAGATAGCATGTATTTCGTTGTTTGATTTAAAATGTAGTTTATTGAGATTATATATCTTTTGTTTGATCTAGCGCAGAATTGTGTGCCCCTGCGATTTTTAAGTGAAATTAGATCGATGTGTACATGGACAAAGCCAAGGCAGTGTGCAGTGCCGAGTTTGTGCAATTCTCTGAATTTTTTTTTTGCTGAAAATAGATGATTGTGTACATGAACACCGGGTTTATACAATTCTTTGACTTGTTATTTTGGTTTTTTGTAGTGGGCATCTTGAAAGTGTGCCTTGCTGGCGGCAATCTTGGCTTCAAAATAGAATCTGAAAAAAAAAAAAAAAAAAAAAACAAGGGGCATCCAATTGTAAACTTTCGCCTTTTGTTTTAACCCTCTGAGTGTCATAACTGGCTTTATCCGGTCATGAGATTTTTTGTCACTTGATACATATTAGCTTATAAATTAAGATATTTTGCTTTCTTTAATAATGTAAATGCAATCTTAATGAATGCAAGTTTATGAAAATAGAGACTAAAATGAGTAATTATATAAATTTAGCAAATAAATGCTGCATAAATCTTCGTGATAAATCCAAAAACCTGCACTGCTCAGAGGGTTAATTATGTTTTGGACGCTTTTTGGACACCATTTTAATAGGGAGGGCATTGGACGTAATCAGGAATGGCACCAAAAAACTGCCAATTTTCGTCAAGGGTGAACATTGTTAACATCGGTTATGAAGTAAACATAATTCTCCTTATAAGGCTTTAACATAATAAGGTGTCCAATTGTGAATCTTCCTTTCTTCTGTGGTAAATTTACAATACATATTGTTTTGGAAAATCCACTTTAGAATTTTCCAGGCTCTTCATTTCCTGAACAGCTTCAGGGACAACCAATAGTTTCTGATCATTTCTCAGGTCCTCCTGGCCTTTAATTAGCAATCCATTTCCTACTGAATACATTCAGACCATCAAAGTTTTCTGTCTGAATTAATATATGCATTCAAAAGCAAATTTAAAAGTAAATCTTCAAAACAAATATCAGTACAATAACAGTTCAAACATGAGATACTAAGAATTTCTAATTTTTTCTTTAAACACATTCATTAGAAAAATGATCAATTCTTATAATTTCTTACCCAAATTAATGGTGTAAACTCTACAACAGAAAATTCTTATATTTAAAACATTAAAAATGGCTTAGAAATGATGTGTCAAAATATCAGCTAAAATCTAGAACATTCAGAATTATAGTATTTCTTTCTTTTTTACACATTCAACTAAATGAAATAGATTGTAGCAGACTAGCATAAACACTTCAAATATTAAGACGTCTATTTGCACGAATTCAAATTCTAAAAATTTGTGATTTCTTATTTGAAATACAAAATCAAATGTTATACATTTTGTTAATTGTTAGAGTAAGCAATGATGTTGACTGAAAACAGTTACTTGAACTCATGTGAATTACAGAAATAATTTAAAATGAATTAATTCACTGCCTCAGTATAGAAATCCAAGATATTTACCCACCTGGATTTGTTCACACATTGGATGATGCTCGGAATATGAAGATGTTATGGATGATACAAGATTTTTATGGGTGTGGATGGTCCAGATACTTTATAGCGCTTATCAGCACAAAACACTTTGCACTTCATAATCCATCCCTTATTGGACAGTACTGGTCCCATAAACTTAAAGGTGATGTTGAATTTTGGAGCCTGATGGTTCACTTCTTAAACAGATGAAATTTTGGTACTTATTAACATTCTACTCAACCTTAGAAGTCACCAAATTTTCAGACTGTGCAAAACTGTGGGCAACCATATACATAACCATTCTTCTGGCAGCTGTGCTGATAAATCTTTCAGTGAAGCAACCTGCAATTTTCGTATGTGTTCTTTTTGTTGTTTTCCAAATTCCAATGGTTTTTATAAACAAATCATGATATTTTTTGCCTTAAACTTAGTTTCAAAATATGAGCTTGTTTAATTTGCCAGCAATGGAAGGAACTGTGGTAAAAATTATCCGAGAATATAGAATTTTGCTGAAAATTTTTGGAAAGTAACAACGAGGAAATTCGTTTTTTCAATAGCTGCTGTTGCTGACGATTGCACAAAGCCAAGTGTCCGCAATTCTGTGTTTTTTTTTTTTTTTTTTTTAGTGAAAACTTAAGTGAAAACAGATTGTTGTGTACTTTTGGAGAAGAATACTTGGGGGGGGGGAGGCAAAATGATTTGGAGAAGAATGTATCTTATTTTTATTCCATTACACACTACTTATTTAGTAATTCAAATTTGTATTTTAAATTGCTAAAGTATATTTTCTTTTCATATGTTGATAATGTGTACAGACATGCGATAAATATGAATAGTTTTGGAATCTTTCTAAAACAAAGGTGTGAAAAACCACCAGTTTGCACCCGCTGAGTAACGTTTACCTTCTCGTCCGTAAAAAACTGCCAAATTGAACCAAGGTTGTGTTAATATGTAAGTTCCAAAATTTTTACACTTCCCTGCATGGAAATATTTACGAATTTGGGGATAGTCCCACAAGATGCTGATAATCTTTGGACATTGATTATGCTGCAAAACTGACAAGTGCAAAACAGCTCCAGTAGCCACATATGAGGCATCAACGATAAGTGACAACTGCTGACTAGGGCCATAGTAACCAAGTGTCACTGACTTTGTTAGGTCAGTTTCACATTTATTGTTGGCTGCAGTTGTTTTTGCTGTCCAACGAACGGGACATTTATCTTTCTTAAAATCTTTTAAAAGTGTCAAGTGGAGCTTGGGTGGTAGCAAAATTGGCAAAAATTAGACAAAAATCATCAATAAAAACTCCCCATTACCGAAGACTTCTTTATTTCAGGTATTATTACAAGTTTAGGGAAGTTAGAAATTATTAGATGCTGATGATGTTTGGATGCTGATTGCCCACTTCTGTATCCAGACTGATGCAAGAATTCTTTGCAGAGTAAAACATAAGAGTTCTCACTTGCTGACCAAACTAAGAGTGTTTCTGTGGATTTTTATTGTAATGTGGCAATGTCGCCCAACTTCTGAGATGGAAGCCATTAACACAGATTGTCTTATTAGATTTATTTTAAACCTTAACAAGTGAATTCTAGGTTATAATTGAGGTTTGAATTGGTATTCAAAAACAACATTACAGCAATATTTTTACACAAGAAGCTTACCTGATGCAGAGGGGTGCTCCAAAAAAGCCTCTTTCAAGTACTTTCATTTGTTGAGCCTCCAACTAGGTGGAAGGTGTGGTTTTTTTTCCCATGGGAATAGGAAACTTGCTAATTGCGAACACACGCTAATTGTTAAAGCCTGTGTAAAGAATACTAGGAAGAGACATTCTAAAAGTCTTGGGAAAAAGGGCTGTTGTGCAAATAAATGTAAAATTTTTTAACTATGTGTTAAAAAGGGTTATAGCAAACTGCACTAAACATAGGCGACCCGAACAGGGACTCGACGCATCAGGTGGTTCTTTAACGTTTATTCTCTACTCTGCACGTATACACATATATACAGATGCCCTATTATTAGGTGGACCAACCTTCAGCTTAACTTACTGCATGAAAACTCCAAAACGATCACATTCTTCCCTCTTTCGTTTCTACCTTAGAATACATCTGCTGCCAAGCAGCGCCATCTACATTCTTTCTTTTTCTACACTCCCCACCTGTGAACTCTTAAGTTCACACATCCAAATTACATAATAAATCAATACTTATGAAATTAATCACAGCATTTAAAACACTGTTTAAACAACATCAAATTGCAAATAACAATTAAGTAACGTTTAAACACTTTAAATCAACTTACAGATTACTTACTAAAGAAGAACCATGAATCAATTACACTAAATCAAAATTCACAATAATGATACAACTTAAATTTTACATATAACAACAATCAATATAGATACTCAGAAAATGATACATATTGAAATAACAGAATCAAAATATTACAGTTACTCTTTACTTACTGATTATACACCTCAAGGTTGTACAGTAATTGTACTGGTCTCTTTAAATTGCCTGTTTGAGTCTTTACGAGACAGGAACGAACTTGACCATCTCTGCCAGGATAAGTTTCTATTATCTTACCTATTGTCCACAAATTCCTAGGGAAACGGTCGTCATGTACAAGCACAATATCATCAACTTTAAACTGACTGGACACTTTAGTAGGAGGACATAAATTCATAGATCGTAATGAAAGCAAGTAATGCTTCCTCCAACGATTCCAAAAGTGATTTAACAAGGTTTGTTGATGTTTATATCTTTTGATCAAGGAATTTCTAGACCCAGTCAGATCTTCTCTGGATACTCTTATAACTGGAAGAGAAAGTAAACGCTTACCTATTAAGAAATGAGCAGGAGTTAGTGGTGAGGGCTCTGAAGGGTCATCGTAAATATATGTTATGGGCCTTGAATTAATTATAGCTTCAATTTCTATAAAAACTGTTTCTAGCTCATTCAGACAGAGACTAGAACGCCCAACTATTTTTCTTAAACAAGTTTTGATCGTTCTAAAATGCCTTTCCCAGAACCCTCCCCACCATGCTCCCTTTTCAACAATAAATTTCCAAGTTATACCATGGGAGGAAAATAAATTTTGTACAGATGGATGTTGAATACACTTCCAGATTTTTTGTAATTCGAGATCTGCGCGTTTGAATGTCCTTGCATTGTCCGAATATATCGTTGAGCACAATCCACGACGAGAAATAAACTTGCGGAAAGCAAGCATAAAATTCTCTACTGTCATAGAAGAGACCAGTTCTAAGTGCAGAGCTCGAGTAGTAGCACAAGTAAACAAAAGCAGATAATGTTTATCTTTGCTGTTCTTTGTGAAGAAGAGACCAGCATAATCAAGGCCCGGTACAGAAAATGGAGGTGATTGCAGAACACGATCAGCTGGTAAAGGAGCCATTTCTTGTGGACCGGCACGCACCTTATATCGTCTACACAAAAAGCAATTATTCAACGTAGATTTGACGAACTGGCGTCCCTTTATGATCCAAAACTTTGCTCTAATTTGGGCTAAGGTAGCTTCAACTCCAGCATGAAACAGTTTAATATGAGAGTCTAAAATTACTAGCTCACTATATCTATCCTTATAAGGTAACAGCAACGGATGTTTTTCTTCGAAATCAAGATCCGAGAATTGAAGTCTGCCCTTTAAACGCAGAAGAGCATTAGTATCCAATTCTGGGTTAAGTGAATAAATTGTAGATGTTTTTTCTAAGAACTTTCCGCTTGAGAGATCTAGAATTTCTTTCGCAAAGTGTTTTCGCTGTGTAACTTTCACCCAGTAGAGCTCAGCTCTCGAAATCTCAACAGAACTTAACTGACCTTTGAATTTGATTGAATTCCATTTTATATTGTTTATAAACCGCATAACATACGATGTAATCCGATACACCTTTAGAAGTCTACTGAATCGGGTTAAATTCAGTAATGCCGAAGTATTTGCTTCTTGAGCAGAAACCTGAAGAGACGTTTGCCCCCTTGTTTCTTTCTGAACGCTCTCCTCATCGATATTTATTTGTTGACTTTCTGGCCAAAAACTTTCCGGTTGAAGGAGCCATCTAGGTCCTTGTAGCCAAAGGGAACTTCTTACAAGGTTAAAGCCACTTTCTCCGCGCGATAACAGGTCAGCAGGATTTTCTTTCCCGCTGCAGTGAAACCAGCGTTCGGGATCTGTAAGTGACTGAATCTCCAAAACTCTGTTTAACACAAAGGGTTTCCAGTTTCTGGCACATCCCTTTAGAGAGATATTTGGCTATCACTCCAGAGAAATGTTTGATGGCACAGTTCAGGAAACAGTTTTTTCAAATACATAGACAGTTTGGCAGCTACTAAAGCAGCCATTAATTCCAAACGAGGAAGAGTCATAATCTTGAGAGGAGATACGCGAGCCTTAGCAACGATGAAACTGGTGCAAATGCTATTTTTCGAATTAAGATATCTAAAATACGCTACAGCGCCGTATGCTTTAGGGCTAGCATCAGCGAATACATGAAGACTAACATTAGATTTATCACAACTATCAAAATATTTTCTCGGAAAGGAAAAGTCTTCTAGCACCCTTAATTCGTCTTGCCAGTGAATAAAATCTTTAGTCATTTCTAATGGAAGAGTATCATCCCAGTTCACACCTAATGTCCAAATTTTTTGTAATAATATTTTCATTTTCATCAAAACAGGTTGAAACACTCCTATGGGATCGTAAACTCTGGCCATCGTTTGGAGAACAGTTCTTTTTGTGGCCTCAGTATAGTCATATAATTTTCCCAAAACCTCGTAATTTAGTCTGATCTTGTCTGCTTCGGGATTCCAGATCATGCCCAAACATTTTGACTCTTTCGCTAATTCTACATTATAACCCCTTTCAATCCACCAGGAATTAAGTTCCTCGGAATTTGACCTTAATTTTCTAAGATTCATCTCCGCATCTTTGAAAATCTTAACCGCGTCTGAGGATAATCGACATGCATCTTCAATAGTGTCTGCAGCGTAATACAAATCGTCTACATATAACGAGGAATCTAACATTTCATAACTTTCCGAATTTGTGTTTTTATATTTTTTGATGTGGTATTTTATCGTCATCGCTAAAATTGCTGGACTGCAGCAAAGTCCGAATGGAAGACGTTTAAATCTCAAAACTTTATATTCTTCCTCACTATCTCCGAACCAAAGAAATTTTAAATAATCCCTATCCTTTTCTAAGATCCCTATCATTAAAAAGGCCTTAGCTATATATCCGCTGAAAGCAATTTTGTATTTCCGAAATTTTAAAATTATGTCCAAAACCGTTGGGATTAAACTAGGTCCAATGTCTAAAAAATCATTTAATGATTTTACTCCTTTAGTCCTGGAAGAGCTCGCGTCGTAAACGATTCTACAACTTGTAGTTTCTTTGGGTTTTATTATTTCCCTGTGCGGCATAAAATACGACGATTCGGTTATTTCCTGCGAACACTTCTCAACTATACCCTCTTTCATTTGCTCTTCAATTACGGATTTATACTGCTGATAAATCTCAGGATTTCTAAGTAGTCTAGTTTTGAGACATTCAAAGTGCTTTAATGCTACTCCGAAATTATTTTCTAATAGCCTGCTTCCGATTTCCATAATAAGCCAACATGGTTTCTATTACCTTTTACGCGTATTTCTTTTTCAAAGCTCTCAATCATTTCCCTATCCACATTATTCATCGATGAGTATTCGGTAATACCCACTAAATCTAAAGACCATAAGGATCTCAATGACTCAGTTACGCAGTTCATTATAGCAGTGTTTTGAGAAACTATTTCACCCTCTTGATCTTGGAGGCCAACTGGGACCTATCCAAATAGAGTAGAAATCGCATAAATTTCCTTCCCTAATTGGATCTTTTGCCCCCGTACCATCTTCCAGTAATAATCAACTCCTATTAAAATTCCGACACTCCTTTTAGCTACACCCGCAATTCGTAACCCGCACTCATACATCATTTGAAGTGTTTGTTTTGACGGCGTGGTCAACTGCGCAGCCGTAATGGTCTCAGTGACTAGACAGCTAATTTTTATTTCGTTCTTTTGCTTCGGATCCGAGATACAAAATTCGACAACTTTATACCTTTTAGGTACTGCGCATTTTATTCCGAAAGAATAAACAGACAGCGTTTCTTCTCCAATGAATTTTAACTTTAATTTCTTAACTACATTAATATGAACAAAACTTCGTGTTGCGCCGCAATCAAAAATTAAATTAGTTAACTCAGACCTACCGTCACAATGAGCTAACACTGAACATGTTTGCAACAAAGCATTTTTCTTACATGAATTATTACATGGAACAACAGAAAGCGTGTATTCTTTCGGGGAGTTTAGTGGTTCATCTACGGAATTTTCTTGCGCGCTTTCGCATAATTCTTTTATATTCTGATTTGAAGGCGTTCGCGTTTTGTTACGATTTGAACTATTCATACATAGTGACTCATGATGCGATTTAAACCTACATTTTAAACGGTTAGTTTTATTCCTACATGATTTCCAAATATGATACTTTCGAAAACAAATAAAGCATCTATTTTCGTTACGTAACTTAGACATTTTTCCTTTAATGCTTTTATCACAAGAAAATGAATTGTGGGACTTTTCGCAGAAGATGCATGCGCGATTATCAACAGTATTAAAACTAGCAGCCGTAGGTACATTTCTATGAAATTTTTTATAATCGTGCTTAGTATGTTCGAAACGTGGAGGCAAGGTATTTCTTTTTTCTTGTACTAGTAAACTTGACGCTTCACGACATTCAATTTCTCGTTTTATGAAGTCCAACAAATCTGATACATTAATTTCTTCGTTTGGTCTTTTCCTTCGATTAAATTCCAGAACGAATTCTTCTGGAATTGTTTTTAACAACACAGGTATTAATAACTGACCAAATGAACCTTTAGTAACACCTTGCGCTTCCAAATTCCGAACTGCCATTTCGATTTCATCATATAACCTACGTAAAGCTTTAATATTATTTGAATTCTTTACTGGTTCTAAATTTAACAGCTTATTCATGAATTGACTGATTATTATTTCTTTTTTCCCGAATCTTTCCTTCAAAGTTTTTATACTCTCATCATAATTTTTTTCGTTTAATTCTAATGAAGATACTACGTTACTCGCAGCATCTATGAGCAATGTTTTCAGATACGCGAATTTTTCTATCATACTAAGACTTTCGTTTTTGTCTATAATGCTTTCATAACTGTTCCAAAACTCCGTGAACTTTTTAGGATCACCTGAATATTTTTCTAACACTAGTTTTGGAAGTTTTGCAGTACTTTGTACATTTTTCAGTCTAACCAAGTTTTGTTCAGGATCTTTAATACTTATTTTAGCCTCTTCTAACACTCGATTAATTCGTTTAATAGTTCGAGAACATTTTTCCTGATGTTCGTCAGGACTAATTACATCCGCTTCTAAAGAATCTATCTCAATTATGGAATGAATTGTCTCGTCTAATTCTTTTAAATTACGTTTCTTTTCTATTAACAATTCATGTTCTTCGCTTAATTCATCTGTATCTTTATTTGCTAAACTATCCTCGGCTTTCTTTAATAGTTTAGATACTGTTGTTCTCAATGCAGTTCTCTTCCGTTTTAATCTATCTAGGTCAGCCATTATTTCGCGTTAATACAAAATGTACCCAAGGCTGCAAATTATCAAATTTCAAATTCAAATTGAATAGTAATCATGCTCTTACCTAATCATCGGGGCATTTTCTGGACACATTCATCTGCATTCGTCCACCGAAGTTCACTTCGTTTTTCAGATTTGAAACTTTTCGGCCGTGTAATGCACCAATATAGCAAACTGCACTAAACATAGGCGACCCGAACAGGGACTCGATGCATCAGGTGGTTCTTTAACGTTTATTCTCTGCTCTACACGTATACACATATATACAGATGTCCTATTATTAGGTGGACCAACCTTCAGCTTAACTTGCTGCATGAAAACTCCAAAACGATCACATTCTTCCCTCTTTCATTTCTACCTTAGAATACATCTGCTGCCAAGCAGCGCCATCTACATTCTTTCTTTTTCTACAAGGGTAGAAGAGAATGTGCCCAAGGAAGAAATACAGGAGTAAATGTAATATTAGGAAGAGATCTAATTCCAGAATTTAGCATGATTTTTTTATAACGTTAATGTTATTTTTTGTATTATTTTTGACATTAATAAGTAACATAATAGTTTACCTGCTTGCATGTGTTTTTATTTTTTAACTTGTTGTTTAATATTATAGATAGTTTCACTCTTAAGAGCAGTCACTTGTCTTGATTTGACATCTTTAAGTGGTGATGATACTCAAGAAAGTGTTTACCAGTTATGTACCAGAGCACTAAATCCTATTAACAAAGATTTGCTGTTAAACTTAGGAATGGGAACAGAAAGTAAATATGAGCTGTTTTATTTCTGATTTGTATATTAATTATATTTCAAAATACTTTGGTCAGTGGAAATCTCTCTGAATAAGATATTTTGAAATACTTAATTAGAAATTATAATTTTTATTAGAAATCAATACATTATAAAAGTACACATATAACTCTGAAGCTTGAAGTGTATCTGTGACAATGTTTTATCACCATTAGACTTCCATCAGAAGGCCATTAGAAAAGCCTAAAAATTACAGACTTCAGCTAACAGTTAAAACCAACTTTATTTAACATTTAAAAATGGAAAGAGCATCTCACAAGAGACTAAATATTTAAACATTAACATGTAAGCCAAAACCAAACATTGGCCACGAACATGCAATAAAAAGTTAGAAATAAGTAGTAAGTCTTCGTGAAAAAGTTAAAAGTTTTTATCTTCACACTATGATGAGCACATATCAATATTGTGCAGCAAAGATGAATATCGCTACTCACTGCAATGAGGATTTCCACCATAGTAAATCCTCCCTCCACGTGCCAGAGGCACAAAGATTCAGAGATACCAAGAGTTGACCCTTCTCCCAGAACAAGTAGTGTATGCTCGTGGTGTTTAGTTGGCTGGTATGGGTATTTCACCCGTGGTGCCCGATAAATTTATTGTGAGGGTCTGCCCAGGAACAGAAATTGATGCTGGAGTGTCTGAAACTAAAAATGCTGGTTTCAGGCAATCTGTGCCAATTATTGAGTCATTTCCTGTAATGAGAAGTGTAAAAGGGCCATTTCATGGGTGAGTCGATAGTGGTTTCAGTGCATCGTGCCTCACAAACATGAGTGCATGATTGTAAAGCTGGGTTCACAAAATACTGTTATGAGCGAATGTGGGTACTGCAAACATCTCTCTCACTGCCCCACACAATTTATGTGCAAGTGAAATCGCGTCAATGGAATTAGAAACTTTTGTGGATTGCAAAAGTTCTGCCAGAAGACGAAAAGTAGTTCCATAGTTCATCTTCAAGGAAGTTCCACCCAAATCTTCCTTGTACATTGATCAAAGACTGAGAAGTACAATTGGAGACTAGCTATCCACCGGCAAATCAACGCCTATTTTAGTGAGGGGTGAAATTTCTCAAGTAATCCATTCGGTGCAGAGTTGTATGGGTAGCCTGAGTTGGATGAATACCAAGAAATTTAGTTAGAGTATACAACAGGGATGGCCAAACTTCAAGACGATGGGAGCTGTATGATAGGTTTTATGAACGTTCGAGAGCCGCAAATCCGAATTTATATCGTTTCAAAAATAATGAGAGAGGTTTTGAATATGAAGAAACTTTTGAAGCAAATTAATGAACATGTTTAATTAATGATTATGAATTAACATAATTACATATAAATATGAATAAATACATCTTATATCTACTGGTTTGTGTTCAGAAAAGTTGAATCCCAAGAAAATTAAAATTTGTAACTCTTGTACTGGGCAACTGAGCATTTTTTCTTCAGGTAGGGAAACCAAATATTTTCTTCTGTTTTCTTTATACCCCTTTGTTTATAATTATTGTTGTTTTATTTTAGTAGAAGTAAAATGAATAGGAGGAATATTCATTGGTACAAATACAATTAGCATAAAAAATGTTAATTGAGTAAATTACAAAATCATTATTTAAAAGAAAATTGAGTTTTTTTTTAAACTTATGTGCAGTCTTAAATTATCCTTTCTAAAAATGAAATTTTCTTATATGATACACGTCAACGCACACTGCAGAGAAACTGTTATTCGGGAAAGAATATTTATTTAAAAGTAAGCTAATGACTTGTTCAGGCTTTTGCTTAAAAAGTAATTTTGTTTCACCACACAGTTAATCATAAGGACCAACTTACTGAGATCCTTCGAATCTTTGAATCCTAGCCTAAGAAATCTTTAAATACTTTTTCTCAAAACTTTGGAATAACTACTTTTACTGATGCCCAGTATAGAATGCCAGTATAGAAAGATAATATGATTGTAATTTCAGTGGTATTTGAATAATCAGTATCTCTCATGATGGCCCTGATTGATAGTAATTCACCATGGCATCCAACAGAATCTGCCAAAAGGTTTTAGTAATCAGTACATTGCGTAACTTTGAAAATTCTCAACACTTTCTTTCGAATCGTCCCGATAATTTTTGGCACATAAAATGAAGGTCATATGTATCATTTAAAATTCTCAAAACTATCTCTCAAATCATCCCGATAACTTTGGACATAGATAACGCATCATCGTTGAAAATTCTTGAAACTATCTCTCGAATTGTCCTGATAATTTTGGACACAGATAATGTTCCTGTGCATCATTGAAAATTCTCGAAACCACCTTTTGAATTGTTACGATAATTCTGGATATACATAAACTATTACTAATAAATCTAGTAGTTCATGCCGGGCTACACAAATGCTTCGAGCACACATTCCATCTCTCTACCAGCCGAACTCTTCAACCTAGGTGTTTAATTTTGAGCTGTTTTTCATAGACGTGGCAAATCAAAACTAATGTTACTGAAAGAAAATGTACCTGTCACTACTATAGTGAATTTATTTGGCAAATGCAGATACAACCTGAATGCGCATCTCTTCGTATTCTATGTATATGGACGGATGTTCTCTGTGGAGGCCTTTTGTAACACGGCAGACATCTGTGCAATAGTTTAGTTCCTAAGCTCTTGCCAAATAGGTGTATGGATTCACCATATTCTAACTACTGGACCCATAAAGGCAGTCAAATGACCTGAAATTCTAAGTAAAACAACTCAGAAGAAAGTTTAAGCTAAATTATTGTCTAATGGTTACATCAGGAGTCCGCATTCTTGTAGCTGCGATGTGCCAAACCAATTTACCAATATAATTCAGGGTGCCGCATAGTAGAAAATATTTGAAAGAATTCGATTCCCGCAGCAATGCATGTAGAGTTAGAGAATAGAAGTCAAGAATATAGATTTAGTTATATTAATTATCCAGCATTTAAAGGTATTTATTATAACATCATAAACATGATTCTTTTTATGTACAGATACATATTCATTCCTCCAACCAACAGTCTTGAAAACCACAACAGGCTTTCTTTTTTGGTGGACTTTTAATTAAATACCTAGGTATGAATTGTCACAATAATTAAACAAAATGCAAGTTTTCATTATAAAACATTATAAAAGATGTCATAAAGTTAAAAGTAATCTATAGCACACGGCAGGCATCGATTAAATTCACTCTCGATACTTGTGTATCGACATGTCGAGCCGAACGAAGACAAGAAAATGCATGAGGTGGGTTGCTGCAGAGAGGAGAGACAGGGTGAAATATCTTTTTGTGGTAACTTTGTAGAGTGTTGTGGAGTACCACCGAGAATTGTACTGTGTGCCATAGGTTGGCAACGCCTGTGTTACACAGGATAACTTTGGGTAACCTAACTTGCATACAGAAAATTTATCTCAAATGGAGTTTGAAATGGAGTCTGTAGGCAGCGGATACTTCAGAAAATATAAGATCGGACTTAAAATAAATAAAAAAATAAACATTTAGTGAAGCAAAATTTCACATTATTGCCTGAAATTTGTGGGGATCAAGCAATGGATCATTTCCCATCTTTTCGCTTCGCTACTAAGCTTTCATGAAGAACTTGTCAGACGTACATGTTGATCGAAAATTAGGAAGACAAAAAATAACAGCAGATTAAAAGAAGTAATGCTGGAATCACAGCTGGGGCAACTAGTGCAGCTGCAGAGGTGTAGTACTAGGGGTGAAATATTTTAGATATGGCGGGCAGCAAAATGCCTCTAACTTAGTGCGATAATTTACTGGTGACTCTAACTTAGTGTCGCAAAATGCCTGTAACCTAGTGTGAGGTAGAAAAAAAGAAGGTCATCAAACAAGAAATCGAAAAAAATGAGAAAATATCATAGCTAAAGAGATTTCAACAATATTAATATGCTGAATTTGACAAACTTTGGAGAAGGGAGACGGCTGTGTTCTGTTGATCCTTCATTGTTTGATGCAATGTTATTGGCATGAAGATTTGATGATTAAGGTGAAAGATCTCTGTCTGGAATAACAATTGATAACAATCTGGAATAACAATATTTGATAAAATGGGAAATAACATTTTGACTAAATTGAAGTCGTGAAATCAGTGATTCTTCCCACGATTCCAAATAGTATTTCAGCATACAAAACAATTGTTGAAATAAATTATGATCTCTGCCTAGGATTGCCAAGGAATTATAACGAAAGATGGAGTTTCATGTGGAAAAACTGTTCATTAAGCATATTTTTATGAATGCTTACGAAATCTGTGAAGCAGTTGCAAAGAAATGCCCGACTTGCTTAGGGATAGGAAATAAATTTTGAAGTAGTTCCGCAGGAAATTGAGTTAAGTCTCCTAACGAAGTAAGAGGCTAAAGGCTGACCAAACCACCAACCACTCCACCAAAAATAAAATCCCCTTCAAATTATTCCACATATTAAAAGAGCTCTATTTGCATTGCTAGGCGAAACAAATTTCTTCAGCAGTTATTCACGCTGTTCAAGGACTGAATAAAAGTAGTTTCCTGCAACAAATAGCAAATCTTTCAGGTGGATCACAGCTGTTGCAAATGGGATCACACAGGAATGTAAGCAGAAACTGCCTGTAGTAAAATTAACCGGAGAGAAAAATATTAAGTTGAATAATTAAATTATTGCATTGAATAATTAAATATTAGCATTGCACTTTAGTTTGACTTCATATTAGTGTATTCTGATGACCATTACCAGTTCAAAAAGTAACATAACCAGAATAGTAATTATCAGAAATGAAATTATTTGTAATTTTACTTATTTGTTGTTCTGACGATAAACCAGCAGTGAACAGTTTGAAATCTATCAAATTTTTACATACATAATATCAGAAATTAAATTAGCGATTAATAAAGAAAAGTGGCACTGCATGATTTATATTTCAAATTCCATTTGTATTAAAACATTAAACTGTATTTATTCAAAACAAGGCGCATTTCAGATGTCAAAATATCGCAAGTAGCTCGTGAGCTGCAGTTTGGCCATGTGTAGTATAGAATGACAAATACCAAGAAATTTAGTATGAACATACGCAAGTCAAATTGTTGGCCCTGATTGGTACTTATTGTGATGGTAACTTCAAACCTAGCTCTAATGGATGAAAAACATTTTGCATGACAGTTTCTGCCGAAATACCTTTCATTGGTATTGCTTCTGGCTATCGGAGAATTGGTCAGTGAGAGTTAAATGGTAGGAGTATCCTTACGAGGGTGGCAGGGGCTCAACTGTATCGAAATGCACATGCTCAAATGTTGACTAGGTACAACAAAAGACTGCAATGGATTATGAATATGATACGTAACTTTGGACATCTGGTAGTTGATGCAAACACGAGTCCTGGCAACATAATCTTCTGACACAGAAGGCTAAACAAAACAAGAAAGAATCAGTTTTTTAGTTGGTCGTATACCTGAATGAGAAAGTCCATGGGAAGAATCAAATACTACTCTTGTTAGTTGGGTAGAAACAAAGGGATGTATCTTGTTGCCACTTACTATATGCATATTTAGCCCAGAAGACAGTTCCATCTTTTGTTATTTTAATGAGCTACTTTTAGTGCTACTACTTCTTTCTGGTCCAAGAACATATTGCATTAGAATAGAAGAGAAACACGCCAATGTGAAAATCAAAATCGCTGAAACAACCTTGTATTTGGCGTACATTTATCAAAACACTCAATCGATTTCGAGGGCAGCTACAGGTCCCTCCTCATCAGAAGAATGAAATTTCTAGAAAAGGTCTTGCTATTTTAGAAGTTAATTTCTAGAAAAGCAAGTGGTGCTTTTCTAGAAATTTCATTCTTCTGATGAGGAGGGACCTGTAGCTGCCCTCGAAATCGATTGAGTGTTTTGATAAATGTACGCCAAATACAAGGTTGTTTCATCGATTTTGAACATATTGAATGTCGGTACTGAATTGGGCAATATAATTCATGGGCCTAATCTGCCTGGAATATGCAGAATCTAATTTTTTCTAAACAAAAGTATTAGAGGGTGATGGATCTGTATATGTTGTAAAAACATGTTCCTCTGGATTATGTTGAAAATGCCTTACAGTACAGTAGATAGTGAGTAATTCTGTGTTGTATGTGCTGTATTTACTTGCAGCTGGAGTCAATTTTCAAGAGAGAAAACCTGTGGTTGAAGGCCATTAATATGTTGCAAGTGCAAAACAGCTCCAGTAGCTACGTATGAGGTGTCAACGATAAATGACAACTGCTGACCAGGGCCATAGTAACCAAGTGTCACTGACTTTGTTAGGTCAGTTTCACATTTATTGTTGGCTGCAGTTGTTTTTGCTGTCCAACGAATGGGACATTTATCTTTCTTAAAATCTTTTAAAAGTGGAGCTTGGGTGGTAGCAAAATCGGCAAAAATTAGATAAAAATAATCAATAAAAACTCCCCATTACCGAAAACTTCTTTATTTCAGGTATTATTAAAAGTTAGGGGGGGGGAAGGCAAAATGATTTGGAGAAGAATGTGTCTTATTTTTATTCCATTACACACTTCTTATTTAATAATTCAAATTTGTATTTTAAATTGCTAAAGTATATTTTCTTTTCATATGTTGATAATGTGTATAGACATGCGATAAATATGAATAGTTTTGGAATCTTTCTAAAACAAAGGTGTGAAAAACTACCAGTTTGCACCCGCTGAGTAACGTTTACCTTCTCGTCCGTAAAAAACTGCCAAATTGAACCAAGGTTGTGTTAATATGTAAGTTCCAAAATTTTTACACTTCCCTGCATGGAAATATTTGCAAACTCGGGGATAGTCCCACAAGATGCTGATAATCTTTGGACATTGATTATGCTGCAAAACTGACAAGTGCAAAACAGCTCCAGTAGCCACATATGAGGCATCAGCGATAAGTGACAACTGCTGACCAGGGCCATAGTAACCAAGTGTCACTGACTTTGTTAGGTCAGTTTCACATTTATTGTTGGCTGCAGTTGTTTTTGCTGTCCAACGAACGGGACATTTATCTTTCTTAAAATCTTTTAAAAGTGTCAAGTGGAGCTTGGGTGGTAGCAAAATTGGCAAAAATTAGACAAAAATCATCAATAAAAACTCCCCATTACCGAAGACTTCTTTATTTCAGGTATTATTACAAGTTTAGGGAAGTTAGAAATTATTAGATGCTGATGATGTTTGGATGCTGATTGCCCACTTCTGTATCCAGACTGATGCAAGAATTCTTTGCAGAGTAAAACATAAGAGTTCTCACTTGCTGACCAAACTAAGAGTGTTTCTGTGGATTTTTATTGTAATGTGGCAATGTCGCCCAACTTCTGAGATGGAAGCCATTAACACAGATTGTCTTATTAGATTTATTTTAAACCTTAACAAGTGAATTCTAGGTTATAATTGAGGTTTGAATTGGTATTCAAAAACAACATTACAGCAATATTTTTACACAAGAAGCTTACCTGATACAAGATGCGTCTTACTCCAACCGCATTTTTCAGACAACTCTTCCTTTTTCTTGTATTGCAAAATGAGAAATGGATACACCCAGCAGAGGGGTGCTCCAAAAAAGCCTCTTTCAAGTACTTTCATTTGTTGAGCCTCCAACTAGGTGGAAGGTGTGGTTTTTTTTCCCATGAGAATAGGAAACTTGCTAATTGCGAACACACACTAATTGTTAAAGCCTGTGTAAAGAATACTAGGAAGAGACATTCTAAAAGTCTTGGGAAAAAGGGCTGTTGTGCAAATAAATGTAAAAATTTTTTAACTATGTGTTAAAGAGGGTAGAAGAGAATGTGGCCAAGGAAGAAATACAGGAGTAAATGTAATATTAGGAAGAGATCTAATTCCAGAATTTAGCATGTTTTTTTTATAAGGTTAATGTTATTTTTTGTATTATTTTTATTCCATTACACACTTCTTATTTAATAATTCAAATTTGTATTTTAAATTGCTAAAGTATATTTTCTTTTCATATGTTGATAATGTGTACAGACATGCGATAAATATGAATAGTTTTGGAATCTTTTTAAAACAAATGTGTGGAAAACCACCAATTTGCACCCGCTAAATAACGTTTACCTTCTCATCTGTAAAAAACTGCCAAACTGAACCAAGGTTGTGTTAATATGTAAGTTCCAAAATTTTTACACTTCGCTTCATGGAAATATTTACAAACTTGAGGATAGCCCCACAAGATGCTGATAATCTTTGGACATTGACTATGCTGCAAAAGTGACAAGTGCAAAACAGCTCCAGTAGCCACATATGAGGCATCAACGATAAGTGACAACTGCTGACCAGGGCCATAGTAACCAAGTGTCACTGACTTTGTTAGGTCAGTTTCACATTTATTGTTGCCTGCAATTGTTTTTGCTGTCCAACGAACGGGACTTTTATCTTTCTTAAAATCTTTTAAAAGTGTGAGGTGCTTGGGTGGTAGCAAAATCGGCAAAAATTAGACAAAAATCATCAATAAAAACTCCCCATTACCGAAAACCTCGTTATTTCAGGTATTATTACAAGTCTAGGGAAGTTAGGAGTTATTGCAGTTTTTTTGGGGAAGATGCCGAACACCTGGAGGGGTAAATAAACAGCCAAGAAATGATACTGATGTCTTTCCCAGAATACATTTAGAAGGATTCGGTTTTAATCCATATTTTGTCAATATATCAAAATTTAAACGGATGTGGCTGTCATGCTCGTCTTCATTTGCTGAAGCCACAAGCAACTCATCAAAATGAAGAGCACAAAATTCTAAGCCAGTACTTGATGAATAAATCTTTGTAATGCTTGGCCTGTGTTTAGCAAACCATACAGTTTTAAGGAACTTAAATTATCCAAGTGGGGTAAGCCTCAGGATTCGATGGTATGCCAACTCAAGTGTTAAAAAATATTTTTTCCAGGAAAACCTGTCTGTACAGTCCTGATTATGCAGTACAGGATACCAGTCAGAAATAGTCACAGCGTTCAAGCAGTAGTCCCCGCCAGACACTATTAACTTTATGGACCATGTGAAGAGGCCTTGCCCGAGCACTTTTCAATGGCCAGTTGATTCCCTGTGACATATAGTATTCGAACTACTATGGTGCTGCCTGGAGTAAATCCGGTGACAAACAACGAGCTGTGGTAGAAAACATGGGGAGATCTTTATCTCAATATAATGGGAAGTTTTTTAAATTTGATTATTATTGGTTACATAAGAAGTAATAATGATGTGTTTTAGAAGTTGGTTCAAGCGGTTGTGCTCACGTGTAACAAAAGATGTCATTACAACCAGAAGGGTTTGAACTGTTGAACCATGACAATGGGGACCAATGGAAAGTCAATATCAAGATGGTGTTGCTAGACAGAAATTGTTGGAGCTTCATAGAAGGTAAAGAAGAAGGATTGGATAAAAGTGCAACAAGGCATCACAAGCAGGATTTCACGTTGAGAAAAAACAGAGCCTTCAGTACATTATATTATAAAATTAAAACTGAGTTCAGGTGATATAGGAATACAATATCCTGTATGCAAGAATGTTCAAGTGGTAAAGAAGCATGGGAGGCTCTACTGAAGCAATCTGAACCAAAAACGAGAGCAAGAATAATCCAGCTTCTGGATAAATTTTTCAGCATTAGATATGCACCAGGTGAAGAAATCAGGTTATTCATTGCGAGGATATAAATGACTGCGAAGAAGCTGGACATAACTTAGCAGATTTTTTTAAAAGGTATCAGGCAATTTGGAGGTTACCCCAGGAATACTTCGGGATTATACAGTTGATTTGGAGGTACAACAACGATGATTTTATGTTTGGAGAAAAGGTGCTAAAGAACTGGTAAGGGAAGAAAATTGACAGGTACAGGTGGATTTAGAAGACAGCAAGGTAAACATATTTAATACTATTAGCACAAATTCAGGGGGGAAATAGCCAAGTTGAAAGTGAAACTAAGAAAAAAGTGGCAAATACGAAGCTAGGACCTTGCTATAGATGTCATTAATGTGGTCACTTAATCACTCAGTGTAAAGAAAATTTTAAGTAAATATCAGCAGTTTTAAATAGACAATAGAAATGGGCAGTTTAAAGATAAAGGGTTAATGTTAGTAGAAAATTATGTGTCAACTACAGATAAAGGAGGTAATGCAGATAAATTTAATTAAGTTATTGATATGCCAGCTTCAAATCATTTCTATAATAACAAAAATTAAATGGTAAATGTTGAGGATACAAATGATGTAGGTATGTCTGAAGCTGTATTAAATTTTGAAAGTACTAGAAAAAGGTATCATGAAATTTGTAGTATAAGAGTAGGAAATTGAATCGAGTTAGAAAATATATATTATAATCCAAATCTAAGAAGAAATTTACTATCAGGAGCAAGTTTAAAAAAGGCAGGTACCCATCTTATAAGTTAAAATGGGAAGGTATGGGT
Source organism: Stegodyphus mimosarum (assembly GCA_000611955.2). NCBI lineage: Eukaryota > Metazoa > Arthropoda > Arachnida > Araneae > Eresidae > Stegodyphus > Stegodyphus mimosarum. Next base: position 65,080 of record KK119974.1, on the reverse strand, counting down.
ATGCACTACTCGACATTGAAAATGCTACACCAAGAAGGAGTGGTGCAAAAATTATGCAAATTTCAGGGTAGATGCACATCAGAGTTATGTGAATGATGTGAAATGCACAGCTGTCCAGCGCATGTTGAAGAAGATATAAGGGAAGCAACTTGCAGAAAGTTCAATTTTCATGCTGTTATTTCTGCTAGGGAAATCATCATAGAAAATTTGTTCTTGTCTCAGAGGATACGTGTAATAGCAGAAAATGCCAGGCCATTGTCAACGGAGGCAGTTCCAGCAGACAGACGATTTTATGAAGGGCACAGTAATCAAACTGAGAAGGATAGGTTGGTCCATATGGCAAGTCTCAGCTGACACACACCTGGATGCGTCCACAGTGCACTTCCTGTGGTGATGATGGTTAGAACAAGGAAATGTGGCCGGTTCGGGGGTTGCCATTTTAAAGTTAAGTGCTGCCAAATGTAAATTGTTCAGACATGAAGTAAGTTACGTCAGACATGTCATTTCTGCCGAAGGTGTATGTCGGCAGTTAAGGAATGGAGACGCTTCAAAAATGTCCATCAGCTAAGAAGTGTTCTGGGTCTATATTAGATTTGTGAAAGACTTTTCTTCCATCATTAGATCCCCTTCACACCTACTAACTTAGGGCCAGCAAAAGTTATTGTGTACAAAAGAATATGAGGATGTGTTTTTCAAACTGAAAAAGGCTTTAAGGTCTACAACAATCCTGACATATACCCTGCTCAACAAAACATTTATTCTTGAAAAGGATGCAAGCAATAAGCATGTCAGTGCTGTATTTGTCCCAGGAAATGAAAGTTCAAGAATGTACTGGAGCAGATGTCTATCTAAACCAGAGAGGAATTACCATGTCACCAGAAAAAGAGTTCTTCACTATATTAAAAGCTGTATAACATATCCACCATTACTTCTATGGCAGAAAATTCCTGCTCTGTACAGATCATGCATAATTGACCTAATTGTTAAATTTTAAAAATACCAAAGGCCAGATAGCCAGGTGGATAGAGACTCCAGGAATATGTCATGACTATCTGTCAGTGGAAAGGATTGTCACATGGAAACGCTGATGCCCTGTCTAGAAGACTCTCTAGAATGTCTAGAAGACCAGTTTTCTGAGTAAATGGCAATGACATCTAGGTATGGTACAGCGAATCCTTCGCATCCAGCTAGAACTTTAGTCATAACTTTGCTAAATAAGAATGGGGCATTTTTTAATCCAAAGGGCAAACATAGAGGTCTGAAGCTTCCAAAACTAGTTACAAATGTTGCATACCTCTGTGCTCTTTCAGTTAATGGAATTTGCCAGTAGCCTCTAGATAAATCTAATAGGGTAATATATTTTGCTTTTCCTACAGTTTCGATAAGTTTTTCAATATTAGGTAAAGGATAGTATTCAGTTTTAGTAACAGCATTGAGTTGACGATAATCAATACAAGGCCGAGGATCCTTTGATAAAGATTCTATTAAAGTCATGGGAGATGTACAGTCTGATTCTCCTGGCTGTATAATTTTTAGATCGAGCATTTTGTGAATTTCCTTTTTGAGAATTTCAGTCTGTTGGAGTGACAGTATGTATGGCTTTATTTGTATTGGTTCGTTATTTAAAAGCTCAATATCATGACAAACTAATAAGTTTGTTAGTCCAGGATTATTTGAAAAACAACCAGAATATTTCCATAAAACCTTTCATAAATCTTCTAGTTACTCGGATTTCAACCTTTTCTCGAGCTCATTCTCCTATATGATGTCCGAGAAATTTAATATACGTGGATTGTAAGGTAAATGAGGTATGTCCATTTCTAAGTCTCCTTCCACTTCAGTTATCATATTAATCATTTCTGGTCTTTTGTAATATTGTTTAAGCATGTTAATGTGATATACTTAATGTGACTCATTTTGTTCCTCGAAACTTACAACATAATTGATTTCCGAAATTTTCTCTTCTATTTTCCCAGGTTCTTTCCATTGTACCTCTAGTTTTATTTTGACGATTTGTAGTTAAAACTAGAACTAAATCTCTTCTAGCAAATTCTCTTTTCACTGCATTCCGATTGTGCCATGTTTTCCTCTTTTGTTGAGCTTCTTTCATGTTTTCCATGGCAAGGTCTTGGCATTTCTTCATTCGATTAATAAGTTTAAAAACGTAACTGACAACTTTATTTCTTTCTTCAGTTGGTTCTAGCCACTGTTCATAAAGTAAAGTGACTGGCGTTCGTAGGTTTTTCCCATGAACTAGTTCTGCTGGCGTAAAACCAGTGCTTTTGTGTATGACTGTTCTGAGGGCAAAAAGAATTGATGGTAGATAGTTCTCCCAATCAGAAGTCACTCCTATGCATATGACCCTTAATACCCTTTCAGTGTTCTATGGAATTGTTCAACAGGATTACTCAGTGGATGATACACAGAAATTTTCACTTGTTTAATGCCGAAATGCTCCAAAAATTCCGCTGTCAAAGCACTGACAAAAGATGTGTTCTGATCTGTTTGAATCGCTTTTGGGAAACTCATACAACTGAAAATCTGAAAGAAAGCATCAATCAGAGTTGGTGAAGAAATGTCTGGCACTGTAACAGCATCTGGATATTTGGATGACATACACAGAGCTGTAATAATATATATATATTCAGTCTTTGAAACAGGTAGTGGACCAACAGCATTGACATTTATTTTAGTGAATATTTCGGAAATGACTGGAACTAATGTCATTGGAGCCTTCTTTTTGTCATTTCCCTTCCCAGCGTGCTGACAAGCATCACAGATTTTCACAAAATTTTCGTTTTCTTTGTAACATCTCGTTAATAAAAATGTCTAGCCAGCCTGTCTTTGGTCTGTTTGACACGCAAATGACCGGAAGTTCCTTCGTGGCACATCTTTATAATTGACGACTTGAGTTTTTCAGGTATAACTACAAACTGTCTTTCAAAGCCCATTTTATCTGTCTTTTTTTTAACTAAAAGGTCTTTTCCTGTCAGACTGTAGTTCTTATTTTTGCATGTACTTTCTTTAACTTGGAGGATTTTAGATTGTTCTTTATCAGTATGCTGAAGTCGTACAACTTCTTTTGAGTCAATGATTACTAATTTCATGAGAGCTTCATCTTCCATATTTAATTCCGGTAATTTAACTTCTTCTTCAAGGACATCTGTGGATGTTTCATTTCTTTCCTTCATCGGTTCAAAGATCTCTTCATCGCGTTCAGCTGTTTCTTTTCTCGTTTGAGCTTTAGTAGACACCGCATTAACCTGGTGAGGATAACTATCAGGTTCGTTTCTTTGTTCAGTCAACAGCGCAAAAATTCGATTGCCTAATAAATACCTTCCAATGTTAAACAGGTTGGATTCAAGTATAATGGCTGTTGCACCCACACATTTTCATCTGTCAGCATTTCTGGTGTGATGTATTTGTGACAAACTATATCAATACTAGCACCTGAATCCCTTAATAGAGGAATTTTATATCCATTTATGTAACCCATAATAGTATAAGGTAATATAAATTTATCCTCTGGTTTTGTACTAATTCTGTTAAGATTAGCATGAGATTCAGTACTATTCTTGAAGTTTTGGACATTGAGGTCTTAAATGTTGATAGGATCCACACTGATAACATTGTGGCGTCTTTTGTTTTTCATATTTATCATCCCGATGTGGACTTCTAAGTCGGTGGAACCAACTTTGCAAATTAAATTCTGATGACCATTTATTTTTATTTTTATTTTTATTTTTATTATCTGAACTTACTTTACTTTGACATTGTGCATTGTATCTTTCTTTCTGCCGTTCTATCTACTACAGGCCTTTTTTTAAAGTTTCCATGGATGTTTTCATAGGCATCAAGTTTTTCAGCTAATTTCTTGGATGAAATCATCTCTACCCACTTGTCAAGAAAGTGATCTCGAATTCCAGGAGTGACTCAATGTTTAAGTTTGTCAATCACCATCAAATCTAGGAACTGGTCAAAAGTCTTAACTCCTAAGCCAGCCACCCATTCTTTGTAATAATTTTTTATTTCATAGTTTAAATCCATCCATGTGGATTCTGTACTCTTTTGATGTTTCATGAATTTCTGCCTGAACTTTTCTGGGCGTAGCTTAAACCGTCTTAAGAATAAATTCTTCACGTGTTCATAGTCTTTAGCTTTATTGGAGGGTTCTCAAGCTAATAACTGTGTTATTTTGTAAGGAAGTAGTCCTAGTAAATGATATAAAAATTCTTCTTTATCAATTTGAGCCCGTTCTGCTTGCCTTTCAAATAGTAGTAAATATAGACTGATATCTCCTTTCTTGCCATCAAATTTTTGCATAAGGTGATGCAGCTCCATTTTTGGCCTGATCTGTCCATTAGTTTGAGACACCAATCTTGTGATGCCTGCGTGGGCTGGAAAAAACTGAAGAAACACAGCTGAGGGAAGCTGCATCATTACGTTGTAGGAGCACCTTTTGAATGCATCCCCTTTGACATCCTGGGACCTCTGCTAAGATCTGCAGATAGCAATAAATACATCCATCCTTATTATCATTGATTACTTTACTATATACCCTGAAGCATGTCCTATTCCTTATGAGGCTGTCACAGTAAAAGCACAGTTTTGGATTTACAGGTTTGGAGTACCTCTTCAGTTACATACTGGTTAAGGAATGAATTTTATCTCAGTTGTAATTAAAGAACTCTGTAATCTTCTTGGCATAGACAAAATCCCAATGACACCTTAATAATCTGTCCCTGATGGTTTTCAGAAAGCAACAGGATTTGGACCAGAAATTGCCTCTGTTCTTACTGGCTTATCACAGTTATTTTAAGTAGTATAAGTTATTTAATTCATGAGACTCCCAGATGCTTTTCAGTCGTGACCTTCATCTGCCCTTAGATGTGCTGTTTAGTTCTCTCTTATTACACCTTCATCACGAAAGGTGTACATTCAGTATCTCCAGGCAGGGTTTGAAGTGATGCACAATTTTGCATGAGAGTAAGTCAACTTTGGGACTGAGAAAATGAAGTTCTGAGCAACATGAGAGCTACAGGACACTGATACAATGAAGGTGGCAAGGTGTGGTTATGGTATCTGATTCAAAGGCATGGAGTTTCTCCTAAACTACATGCATTTTGGAGTGGTCCTTACAGGGCCCTAAACAGGCTGAATTACATCGTATTTGGGGTACTTAAGTTATCAAATTCTAAGCCTAAAGTTGTTCTTAATGGCAGGCTCACCCCTTATTATGCCCGTAGTATGTTTTTCCATAGTATATGTAATGTAAATAGTATACTAAGACCGTGGTCCTATGTGTATATAAATATGTAAATGCATGCATTTATTTTTTCATTTAATATTTTAATATTGCATTCAATGTTCAGTTTATGATTTTCCTTTGTTGTATGTATGGCTTCCTGTACAGGGATTGTACTGTCTGGGATGTGCAGTCCATTGGAAGTAGGCAGTGTGATATGTAAATATTTGTATATATGTAAATAATTTTGGTGAAATTATATGTAAATTATAGTTCTCTTGTATAACGTAACTTGGGAGGTCTTGGAATGCAAATTATCACCAGAAAAATAGCGTTACATGGGTAAATTCATTTGAGGTTTGACTGTTGACAATTTGGCTAGAAATTGCCAAAAGTCATCCAGCTTGGTGACATCTAGCCTCGATCCCTGTGCAACTGTAACTTATATGATCCCTTTGTAACTGTATCTGCAGCTATGTAACTCTGTGTATTCTTCCAGGAATTTTCAGAAATCGAAAGGGCTAGAAATTTCTTGGCAGACAGGGAAAAACTGTATGAGACAGGAGAGAGCATCATTTTCAGTTGAATTCAGAATAGTGAGAGATCTCCAGGCAAGCTTTACTTTTTAGATGCCCTTTGCATTGCATTTTGTTCAGTGATCTTAATAGTTTGAAGTGGTAACATCTGATTGCTCTGCTGAGGAGAGCTGTGTGGCTACTTTTGTGCAAAAACTTTTTAGAGCTGTGAAATATTTTTTTTTGAAAAATAGATTTCATCAAGTTATCGATTCTGTGTGAATTTGATCCATTATGAACCCATATGCATGTAACAACAGGAAGAAAAGAATAAAGTTAACTAATGAAGACCGAATAATAGTTTGCAGATAATCAGTAATGGAATAAAATTAATTATAAATTTATATGTGATTGCTCTATGCTATGTTGTCATTCATTAATTTGATTATGAACTTATAAGGCATTTCTCCTGCCTTTTTTGCATGCCTTCGTGTTGTGGTGGTCAGCATGCTGGGCACGTATTCCAGAGGTCTAGGGATTGAGTTCCGGCAAAGGCATTGCTCATTTGTCTCTTCTGCTTTTTTTCTCCTGCTTCAAAAAAACCTAATGCCTCTACAAACTGTTATGAATTTTTTGTAATTAGTTTGAGAACTCTTTCTGCCTTAGATGCTGCAACTGTTTGCATCTAAATAGCACATGAAATTAAAGAATTGCAAGATGAACAAAAAGGTTTGTCCTCTGGGGAATAAATTTTTATAATGAGAGTTAATTCATAATAAGAGTGTTATAATAATTTATCAAGCATTCATTTGATGAATAACTTTATTTACATATGATGATAAAAACATATTTTGATGAAATTTTCACAACAGTGTTATTAAAAATAACTGAATGATTTTTCTACAAATGGAGTTTCAGTATCTGATAATGTTCTTATAGGTGCATAATTTCATTCTTGTAAATTTTCTCCTATTATTTCTTAGTCAGACTTTAAAGAGAATCATTTACAATTTAAAGTATAGTAAATTTTATTAAAATTTTAACTTACACCAAAGAGCCATTGCATTATGACCACCCTCCATCTGTTACAATGGGCTTGCCCAGGAACAAAACCACTGCGTGCGCGGTTGATGTATATAAAGCGGACTATACTGGAGTATAAAGCAAAGTAAACTGGAGTCTATAAAGCAGCTATGCATTGTTTTTCCGAACATAGCGTGATTAGTGACATAATGGGAAAAGCACCTGATTTATCAGACTTCGATAAAAGTCAAATCATTGTGGCTTGGCAGCTGGGACTATAAACATCAGAAATGGTGCGTTTAGTGGACTGTTCACGTGCAGTTGTGAGCACATATCAGAAGTAGTGTATGGATGATGAAACAACAAGTCGCAGGCCAACAGTGTGTCGTCGACGGCACATTGATTCCAGAGAAGAGCGGAGATTGCTTCTCATTGTTCGCCTTGACTTAAAAGTTTAACAGAAAATCATGAATCTACAATAAATCTTATCACACTCTGGTAACATTTGCTTCACATTCTGCACATAATTTATTCTTAAAATCAAATGCATTTAGTGATGGTGTGGTAAGTAATCTGTCTTTGGAAACAGTGGAAATCACTTTCATGGTAACATGGGTGACATCATCTTAGATGAAGAGTCAAGGATAAAATGACAGTGTTAAATGATCTATAAAAAGGAATGTTGTTACATGTGTTATTTAGAAATCATGTTGAAGTCAGGAATTCTATTTTGTCTGGAATGGCCAATACCCATCAGTCATTTAGATAGCTTATCATCGAGAACCTTGCCCAAGGTGCATCATTGCAGGGGGCAACTTATTTTACTGATGTAGAGAATGGGGAAGCTGTGTTCCAGTTTTGATGAAGAACATTGTAGGTGTGGATCCGAGGTCCTTCTATCATCCCTCTTTCTATATAAAATTATTTTATTTATTGTTAGATGAAAGTTGTTTTGTAAAATGCAAGCAGTAAACTAATTCAATCTATGTCTATGATATTCCAAAACATCTTAAATTCATATTTCAGAATGGATTTGCAACATTCTTTATTTCTTATAATTTGTCTTATAATTTGCTAATAAAATGTTTTCTGAGCTTATCAAATGATCAAGGTATATTGTCAGTAAATGAAACATGTCTGAACTTGCATAAAAATAATTAGATAGTATCTAAGTATCCTACTCTTAGATAATTAGGTATTATCTAAGTATATGCATATTAGGTATGTTCATTTCACGTTATCAAAAAGTATCTCTTCATCATATTGAATGCGAGGGCTTAGAGCAAAGTCAGTTTTTCGTTGAAAGGATGCTGCTGTATTTTTAAAACCAAAGGCTGTAACATTTTTTTGCAAACATTCCATGATGAATGGTAAAAATTATTAGTTTACTTCTTCTGATTTCTGTCTAGCAGCACTCCTAAATACATGTACTGAAGTACATTATGTAATTATCATACCCAGATTTCATTAATTAGATAATTTAACAACAAAACCTACATTTTAGGGATCTAGTGACATAGCTTAAGCCTATGTTGTACCATCCCTTTTAAGCTTGCTTATAGCTTTTTTATTTGTGCAAGATGTTTGTTGTAATGCATAGGAGATGTTTTATTTAATTTTCTCACTTAGGATATAATGTTCTGTAGATCTTGTAAGTATGTATTCCCTTGGATTTGAAAGTCTAGTTTAATTTCATGTTTAAATAAATATACTTTTAATTTTTCCCAACAACTTAAACCTTCTTTATGGTGCCTTTGTTTTGTGTTCTATATTATTTGCAGCTTCAAACATGTGAGCCAGTTTGTCATGTAAACTTATGAGGAATAACTAGTCATCCAAAATTTTCATAGCCTGTTTTCTAATATCTCTCTGAAGAATGTAAATCTTAAAGGCATAATTGGTTGAAATTGTCAGCTGGGCATCTGCTTATTTGTTCTACAGACTGCACAACCCCCTTGTGACTGGTTTCTTTTGTAGGAAGTTTCTTTGTAAAATAATTGTTAATGATGTCATTTGAAAGCTTCAGACATTTTTGTTAGGTTTTCCGAAAGAGGAACTCATTTCACTCTTGCACGAAATTTGAGCTGTTATAGCATTTTGACTATACAGCATAACAAATGCTTTGATATTTAAAGAGTTAAAATGATAGGTTTAAAAATTTTTAAAAATTTTTTGTTGTCATTTTCAAGCATTTTAATTTAAAAACATAGTTTAAAATTTACTAAAATATTGTCATCATGAAATACTACATTTAAGAAGCCCATCTTCATTTAATTTTTGCTAACTTTATATAAATGTTTATCTTTTTCATTTTATTAAGTAATGCATGACCTAACTTTTTCTAATGATTTCTTATTGACAACCATTATTCCTGCAACTTGATCTTGTTCATCAAATTTAATTTTTCTTTCTAATTGCAGATCATGATATATATCTGATGCATGTTCAACCAACCTGTTATAATTTATATAATGATAAACATTCTTTTAGAGAGATTGCCAATTTAGGTGAAATAGAGATTGTGCTAGTCCTAGATATGTGTATGGAGATACCTACGTTTTACTTTGAATTTCTGCAAGAACCTCAGTAAACATAGCATATACTGATCTTATTGCTTAGGGTTGCACTTGTGGCCAAATAGTTAAGAACACGGAACTACTAAACCAGGCCTGGGTTTGGCCAGTGACAGGCTATGAGTGGTTTTCATGGTTTCTCCCTGAATAAGATGAATATGAGCCAGTTTTCCGTAGAAAGTTCTCCACGGAAGCCTCCCTGCCCTAAAAAGATACCCTCATGGGCTTTGCTATATTCTAATAACTTTACCTAACTTTTTGGTTAGGTGTTAACAAACGGCATTTTTTAAGATGACGTTTCTCCTTCCACAAATATCGTTATATAAGAATGTCTTGTAAAAATAAATATTGGGTGTAGTTTTCTGTAGGAATTGCTATGTCAGCCAAAACAAGCATTATTCCTCTTTCTATAATTATTGTTGAGACAACTGTATATGTCGAGTGAACTTAAAAACTGTATAAGTCAATTTACTTAATAGTTGACAAGAGTGTTAAGTATGCCTTTTTTTCAAAGGTGTGTTAGTTTCATAGATTATATTTGTATCCTCATGTACTTCCAGTGATCAGTGAGTGAATTATGTAACCTCATTAAATTCAGTGGGTGAGTTGGTGCTGCTTGTCCATATGCATAACTATAAATAGATATTTTGGCTTTTTAATTGGTATTACTGTTACTTTATCTTTAGTTGATATTCAGATGCACAGAATTGCATTTTGTGATATAACAGTCATATGATGAAATGGCTGTTATGAAGTGTTTGTAAATAGAATTTCTCTAAGTTAAGCATGAACTGTAAACAGTGAAATTCTTGAGGCTTTATTTCATTTTGGTCTCTGCGGGGTATATTATGCTTCATGATAACCAGACGTTGAATTTCATTAACACATCCCAATTAACAATTTTGAAGTAATACAATAACTTAATGGTGTCATGTAGAGGTACTATTTCATATAATTAAAATATTTAGATGTACTGAATAATAGTAATTCTGTAATGACATTATTGCTAAAAATTTACACTAAATACACATTAATGTACTGTTACACCCTGTGCACAGAATGTATGAATAGCCAACCACAGATTCATTAATTATTCCATTTAAAAATGAACCAATTAAGGAAAAGCAAAGCTTTCGTATTAAGAGCTCATGTCATATATTTTAGTAAAAATGTTTGGAAAATTAAAATTTATATGTGGGCCCCATAGAAAAAATAATGTCTGAAAGAAATGCAAAACAGCTTTGTACAATAAAAAATTACCAGATATTTATTATTTTTTGGCAGATTGTATAAAATATAATGAAACCTCTATAAGATGATCATCCATAGCTTCAGGAATTTTGGGGATATGTGTTGCTTATTACTTTCGGAGACCATTTCTAAGATTTTGATTATGCTTCTGTGATAAGTTATTTAAGCAGTGTCTTTGAGACTTCCTGTACATTATATATCTATTTTCCTTGCACATCTTTTCACATTTGGAAGTAACTCTTGTTTCACTAAAATGATACTAAAACTGTTTTTAATGAATATTTCATTTATTTCATTCTTGTTATTCCAGAACTTACTGTTGGTTCTGTTTGTGTGTACCCTTCTCGAGTTGCAGAATGTGCACAAGCTTTGGAATCACTAGGACATAAATTACCTATTGCTGCTGTTTCTGGCAGTTTCCCAAGTGGTCAATGTCATATATCTGTAAAATGTGAAGAAATCAAAAGTAGCATAGCTGAAGGTGCTACAGAAATTGATGCTGTGATATGCCGTAATTCAGTCCTTCGTGGAGAATGGGAAGGTAAATATACTGGCCCTATTAGTGGTCTGAAATCCCTTTATTAAATAAAAACCAGACTTCTATTAATTTCACACAAAATTTTTTAATTTTTTGTGAAAGAAATGTGTTTTTCAAATACATTAAAACATAGATATGCAGTACACATTGTCTGCAAAAATTCTTATGCAGTCTTTATTTCTGCAATCATTTGTCGTATACTCTTTACTATAAAAGTATTTTACATAATCCAAATATTCATATTTTGGCATTTTTAAATATTAAAAAAAATCAATTTTGAAAAACATTGCAAAATCTAACTTTTTACAAGTCCTTGTGGTTAAAAAAAATTACACCCAAGTAGCCAGGTGAGCACGTGGAAACTTTCTGCCCCACTCGGTCAAATTATGTAAAAAATAAAGCAGATTTCAAAGCTTCTGATGGATAAAATTTGCAGAGAAGGGGAGGAAAGAAACTATTTTATCAGGAACAGCTTTCAACTCTGATGTATTGATGTAATTTTTAGTATAAATTCAGTAAAGGATCTAAACTAAACAGCTTTGCTCTTAGTGTTAAATCCGCAAAGAATGTCAAAACATTGGAGTTAACAGACATGCTGTTAGTTTCCCTTTTTGATTATAATATATGAGTAAAGGCTGAAATGGAAACTTAAGAGCCATTTATGAACATGTTTTTCACTGCTAGAAAACTTGATTTTTGAGAAAAGAGAATTTTCATTTTTATTATACTGCTGAGTGTCTTAAAAACTGTACTCACTTTTATTACTTTCCTGCAGTGTTGCTAGAAATTTTTCAACTAAAGTAGCAAAAGGAGACTCAAAAAGTCACAAAAATCGCAAATGACGTCGGAGATCACGTGATTTTTGTGACGTCATAGTTATGCATGCTCACGTGACCTCTGACATCATCACAAATTTACTGTGTATTGTTTCCGTAAGTTACTGTATTCGATTCTTAGTCTTTTTAATTATGTATCTTAGCTTTAACGAAAATGTTTAAAGTATATTGCTCATTTTAAATTGCTTAATTTTCCATATCTTTTTTTATTTAATTTAGGTTTGTATTTTAAAATTAATTTGTGCATATCCATTCTTAGGAGATTCCTCATGTTTAGACTATTAGCGTTTTTGCACTAAATTTTTTGGAGTTGGCAGTTAATTTTTTTAATTCCCTTTTTTTTTTTTTTGCTTAATTGTAAACATTTTAATTGAGGAATGCTTTTCAGTGAGATTTCCATTCTGTGTGGTGGATTTATTTTAGATTCTGATTACTTAAAAAAAGCCTTGGTCTTTCATTGTTATTTCCATTGCCTAGTTCTTAGCAATACTATAATCAGGAGAATGAATTCGATTTCTTTCTCTGTTTGGGTATTCAATATATGTCACGCAAGCTGCAAGTTGTTTGTTCTATTCATTATCACAATGGAACTGGGGAGGGGCACTGATTTAAAAACAAAATGCATGGGAGAGGAGGGGGGAGATAAGAGGTCCTGAAGCAGCTTATTTCCTTTTTTCTCACTTTTCCCCTTCCCTTACCGCTTCTCGTTATGCCGGTGACAGGCTGTGCAGCCTTGAAGAGGGAAAGCCCACATGTATACAAGATTGCCAGATGCCAACTTCTATTTAAGTCTAAATAAACTGTCGTTTTACATAAATTATTTTTAATTGATACATTATTTTAACATAAAAGCATTTTACAGTATATTTAAAAAAATTTGAATTTGAAAAAAATAGCATAAGAAAATGATGGATGTTGCAAAAATTTCGCAAAATCACAAATACTGAAAGTTTAGTAGCACAAGGTCGTCAGAAGTCGCAAATTTGCGAAAAATCTCACGCTCTGTCAAGACTGCTTTCCTGGTTTTTTCTTTTTGCTATCTAAGAAAATAAAATTAGCATTAAAAAGTTTAGTTTGTTCACTTGCCAATTACATGAATATTTTAGAAATTGTAAGTTTAAACTCCTTAAAGTTAAGTTTAGCTTCATCTGAAAAATACTCTATCATTGCTTCCCAGAGAATTCTTGATACGTTTTTAACCATTCTATTATCAGAACACTAAGTAAGTGCAACATTTTGAAAGACTTAATGATTTATTTGAACTTTGGCTTGAAGTTACAGAAATGAAACAATTAGCAACTTCCAGGATGGGCAGACAACAATAAATCAAATTATTTACAAGGCAAAGCATAAATTTAAAAGTTTGACAACCTGGCTTTCCTATCCCATGAATACTAACTTAATCAAACATGCTCACTAGCTAATAGCAACAGTTCTAAAGCCAAGCAATAATAAAAGTTTCCCCAAGAAGGCTGAGGCTCCCAGTCCTCTTAGAGTCTTACACTTGTTTAAAACTCACTTCATATATGTATTCTGGTGGAGTAGACAACACATTAGAAGTGCAGGAGATATTTAGCATAAGAAATAATGTATTAATTAAAATAAACCTTAATAAATGAAAGGGTGCTTCATATTTTCAGATTATTTGCAATTTGTTGCATTAAAACATTTTTTAGTAATGGAAATGTAACAAAATACTAGAAAGTTGCTTTTTGTTTAGGTAAAATGTGTAGATTTCATAGATTTCAGTTGTTTTGTGTTATAAATTTTATTTCTTTTTTATTTACTTTTGATAAAACCTTTTAGTTAAGTGTAATTTGTTTACAATTTAAAAATTTGTTCAGTCATCTTTCTTTAAGCCACAGATTTTTTAAAAAATATTCACCAGCTTAAGACATTTTGTTGCTTACTTTGATTAAGAGTACTGTAGCAAAGGGTAGTAATGTAATAATTTCATTCAGGTGTGCTGTTTTTTAATATTTTATACTGGATTCTAACTTTAAGTAAAGACAGATTTTAATCCATAATTGAGCTATATTAAAAAATCTTTACTGAATCTAATTAAGTGATGAATGATTATTTTTGTTATTCTTGAGTTCTTATTTTAAAAGAAAATATATAAGCTTCTATTAAAAAATTATTTGAAACCATGGAGAACTGCGAGTGCCTTAGTTTATCACGACTATAATTCACAGTCACCAGGTACACTTAAGTGCAAAATTAAGAGACTTTGCACATTATGTGGAATTTCTGAAAACTAATAGACAGATTTTAATGAAATTTGGTATAAATATACATTTATGACTGAGAAGAGATGTATCATTTTTTATAAACACATGATAAGTAAAGCTTATAGTACAGGGATGTCCAAAATCCACATTGTGATATTGAACTGAAAATGAAAATGAACTATAGTTCCCGCTTACAGTCAGACAGATCTCGCAGCATGACGGCATGCTGGACAGGAGGCAGTTGAGGAATCCCTAATGGCAGTTGATTGTACCCCTGCAGCAAGGCAGTTTCAATCCAGGATGTTTCTCGGAGGGGGCTGATAAGATGAAATTGCTCAGAGCATCCCAAACATGCTGTATAGTGTTAAGGTTTAAGAGGTCTGGCCGGCCAGTCCATACAGTGAATATCCACATAATCACTGACCAGCTGAGCCCTATGTGGATGAACATTGTCATCCATTAACAGCAACCCAAAACCAACTGCACCCCTGAATAGTCAACATAGGGTTCTTATGATCTTCCCTGTATACCTCTGTACCGTGAAAGCTTTGTCTAACACATTTAGATGTGTGACCATCTAACATGATGCATGCCCAAACCATTACGCCTCCATCACTGTAATGATCCTTTCCTCTGAGTGAGGTAGGGATGGTATTGTGTTCCAGGCTCTATCCAGACACAGACATGCAAAGATTCAGTTCTCAGGCTGAATGTAGACTCATCTGTAAAAATCACAGCATTCTACTGAAGTCTTGTGCAAGGTGCATGTTGTCTGCACCATGCTAAATATGTCTATTGTGTGCTGTAGTCAGCAGGACACGAACATCGGGTTTATGGCATGCAGCCCCATCCTTTGAAGCTTCCGGGCAGCTGAAATTAATAAAAATGATATGAATTATATTTTTGCAGAATAATCACAATTCTTAGAATCCCAACGAAATTTCAGAATTCAGTCCAATTCACAAAGTTCCTGCTGTTATGAAGTCCAAATGACTATGACTTTTCAGAGAAGGTTTTTCTTACTTTTCATACAAAATACAACAAATAAAAAGCTTTTACATAGCCTTTACTTGATTAATTATAAAAAATTTAAAATTTTATAAAATAGTTTCATATTTATAATCTATTTTTAACATTATAAATATTGCAATGTTTTATTAAAGTTAGGTTACATTGTTATATTTCATTTCCAATTCCTTATTTTACACAATCTGAAGGCTCTATATTTCTGCAGAAACAAACATTTTTATCGGATTGGGCATGATCATAACTGACTGATGGTTATTGTGCCAGTGGTTAAAGGGGGGCAATTATTTGTAAAAACCTCCTTTCCTTACATAAGGTAACTAGCTTTTGAAAATTGCTTTTAAATCATTCCAAAATTTAAAAAGAAAATTCAATTAAAAAATATTACGTTTATCTGTAAAGCCTTCAACCTTTCTCATTGTTAGATATTTTACTGTTGTGAAGACATGGTACCAAATGTTAAAATGAATTGTGACTGATAATAAACTAAGAGCACTAAAGTGTGATAAAAAACTTTTATCCTTGAAAGGTTAGCTAACATTATGCTGTGACCGCAATACCCCATAAAGATACTTAATGTATGCAAGATGAGATATGTGACCTAGCATAGGAACATTAATTAAACAACTTACCCAGAACTGGAAAAGCCAGATGCAGAGTGATGACAACCTATATTCACATGTGACATCAATTTTATTTCCTGTGTACAAGCATGATTATTTTCTTGAATAAATATCAGTGGAACACAAATAAGAATTAGCCAGATTAACAAACCCGTACTCACTGATGAATGTACATTATCTTTACCAAATCCACACACGAAAAAAAAAAATCTTTACACATGGACATGAGTTAGATGGCCTCACTACTGTAGACGGAAAATAATCTGTAAGCATCCGTTTAGAAAGAAAAGTCCTGAGAACGCAAGTCCATGAGACATTTTTGAAGAGTACCATTTCTGCCGAAGACTATAATCATTTACTTGAAATGATAGTAAAACTTGTTAACGCAAATATTTATCCGAAGAACCACGTGATTGAAAAAATATAACTTTAGCAAAGCTGTCATTCAGGTCTATATCTCATAAGTAGGAAAAAATATAGCAGCTATATTCAATAATCAAGATTTGAAAAGAATCTTGCAATTGTCCAGCTCGTCTATGTACATGTCGATATCTTCACGAAATTGCGCATGGTGTAAAAAATAGTAGCAGAAGAGAACAAACATCATGGTATCAGCATGGCAGCAGAAGAAGGAACGTGGCAAAAACACGCATCCTTTGCCTTCAAACTCCAAGCACAGAAGAAGGATGAAGAACTAGTTGGGAAAATTCCTTCAAAGGTTGCCTTGATACGATGACGATTATGAACGATGTGGAAATAGAGAATGCAAGCTTGCTTGCACACTCATATGGGAGGGTAAAAGGAACAATTACTGAGAGTTACAAATACACTTCTCTGACTTTAAATCGGTACTTTATACAACATTCTGTATTCTTAACTTTCAGTTGTTCAGTAAGTAACATCTAGTCGCTATAATTTCAAATTATTTTTCCCTGTATGTTTTGCTTTTTAAGTACTTTAATCTATAGCGTATTTTCTCCATTCTTTCTGCATTCCTTCATTTTTTAATGGTAGCGGACTCGGCATATATTCGATAGGTCCAAGTTCGAGTTCCGGCGATGGCGTTTCTCATTTTTCACATTTCCAGCATTGAAAACCTAATGGCTCTACAGTGGCACCCAAACTAAAAAGGTAGTTGATGATGTTTTTCACCACCAGGATTTGGCAGTTGGGTCCTCTATTCCCCACTCGCTCTTTAGAAGGTGGAGTGTATAAGATATTTTCTCCCTCCTTACTGCATGCCTTCAGGGTGTAATAATAGCTCAATCAGTTCTTATTCAAGAGGTCCAAGTTCGAGTCCCGGTGAAGGCATTTCTCTTTTTTTGTGTTTCCTACTTCAAAATTCCTAATGACTTTACAACTCAATCAGTGTTGTTGTAATTTTTCAACTTCATTATATTTTCATATTGATTTTGACAAATCACCAAAGTATTATAACATTTAATATTTTCCATATTTAATTCTCAAAAATACAATTTTATATCGGTTTCTATACTAACATTCAAAATTATTTATTTCTTGGTTCACCTTTCTTTCATTCTCAAAGTAATTAAAAATTTTAACAATAATCCAAATTTGTGAATACATTAAATTTTAGTTGTCTTCCATAACTGAAATGTTTGAAACCTTTTAAAACTCAATGCAAAATTAATTCAGTATAATTGCTAAAACTTTTAAAACCATAAATTTTTAATGTGATATCATTTTCAAAAATCAGTGCTACATTTAAAAAATCCATTATAGTAAGAAAAACAGCATTGCAATTCAAATTTTAAAGTAATTTTTATTATTAGCAATTTTTTATACCATAATTATCAAAACCTTTTTAGTTGTGTGCATGCACAAAGCATTTAAAAAAATAAGAAAATAGTTGGCAGTTTTGAGGTCTGGATTTTAGATGATTCGGGATGTTGGATGTCTGGATCTCGGACTTTGTGCTGTATTTAAGTCATAAACATAAAATAGGTTAAAAGGTTCAGATTTAATATTAACAAGTAATACATTTCATAGTACTAAAAGGAGATATTTTTTGAAAAGTTGGATGCAGCATTTAAGTAATTACACTCTTTTTGAAGTTCTTTATACACTCTACTATAGATATTTTAAATGGATATTTTTAATATAAAATTATCATGTGCTTTGGAAAGTATAATACAAAAGGAAGCAGAAGCAATTATGATTTGAGATTGAGATACCTTGGAAAAATTCTACCTTTAGTTTGTGGGGCCTCACCAGTGGCTGAATGGCTGGATAGTGGAAGTTTGATGTGGGTCCAATTTCAGGTAAATAGGCTGGCTGCGTAGTTGGTTTTCATGGTTTTCCCCGTGTGAAATGCAAATATAAGCCAGTTGCCTTAGATAATTCTCCACAAAGGTACTGTTCTCTTAGGGGGATAGCCTTCATTTGGTTTGCCACATTCTTTAATGTAACCTAATAACCTTTAATTTTTGGTGCACAAGTCCTGTCAGAAAATGGGAGCACAGCAGTGAATCATAATCTCAGTTAAAAAAATTTAAGTATGATATTTGAGTGTCTGGCTACTTTTTAGTATCAAGATGGGGTGAATATTATCCACTTTTTTCTTTCTTCTTCCATGTCTGTTGGTAAAAATAAGTTTTAAGGAACCTAGGTAAGACTAGTTATTATAGTCATGATGTGATGATGTGTTTCAGTCACCGTGGAAAAGTTTACATTAAATTCAAATGCCAAACAGTGCAGAGAAAAGCTAGCATTGGTTTTGCTGAAGGAAATACAGAGGTATCTGACCCTAAGAAGTGTGCAGATATTAAGGATGGACCTCATTGTAAAAGTTGTTGCTACAGAATCTAATGAATCAACTTGTTGCAATTGTCAGTTAAAATATAGGTAATAGAAAGGTGATGGATATGTAATCTGTTTCTTGTGTGTTTTGTCATGATAACTTGACTTCAGGTTAAAATGAAATTAGCTGTCCATTTGTTAGAAATTCTGAATGTGGCGAATAGGTCTACATATGTGAAATTTATGTCATATATCAGAGATATCATATTGGTAAATGAAATAATAATAGAAAAAGTGGAAGGAGACCTCTTGATCACCTAGAGGTGCAGTGGAGCTTGAAATCTTGCTGATTGTCTGTTAAGTGTTAGGCTGATTTCAAATGACTGGAATGTTTTCCATATATACTGTTGAAGGTTGCCATGCCTCTACAGTTGCATGAGAAGATTACTATTTAGCAGGAAGAGCTAAATGCAGTTGATGCTACATGGCCGGCCAACTTGTTGTATCTGCTGCAGCAAGGGATAAGAATATGCCACCAAAGTGTGCCTTGCCATTTGAATTAAGTAGGGCTATATGCTCAAAGACTAATTGTCTGTGTGCTGGCAGTGCCATAGAAAGCTTTTACAATGGTATCAGATTCATTATATAAACAAACATATAGAAAGTTTTTTGATTAAGAAAAATAATTTTTTGTTCAGAAAAAAGTATTAACTTTAATCATCTATTTTCTCTGAAAATGTTGATAAAAATTTAATTAATGAGTAAGAGCATAAAAAAAGTGCCCTATCATGTCACATTAAGAGGAACTGTAAGAATTGCTTTAAATGCAACTTTTCAAGGTTTGAGAACATCTGCTAATTTTTAATGTCATTATTTTCTTTTACTTTTATTACCATAATTTTATGCTCCTATTTAAAAAAAATATTGTTTCATGTTCATAATTTTTAGATTAAATTTATAAAAATGAGTGTTTACTCACTTTTAGTTATACCTAAGAAGCAAAATTAAAATTCTAAACTATTAAAACTATTCAATGATTTATATTAAATTATTTAAAATTAGTTAGATAGTTAGAAGTTTAATTAATTAGTTTCATAGCATAAATATTATGAAACTAATTAATCTTTTTTTTTTTTTTAATTTTTGACCGGGATCAGGTATTCCTTGCTATGGGGGTATATGATCCTCCATTTTAGGGTATATGAGGGGTGTGTGATTCTCTTGTGTTTTTCCAGGAAGAGACTTGCTAATAGTTCTGGTAAAATTTCTTAAAAATGTTGATTTGCTGCAGAGGGGGAAAAATAAAATAAAAACTGTGGAAAGAGGAAAACAATCTCATATATCTATATGCATTTTCGGGCATGCCCTTTCATTCAATAGATCAGCAACTTCATCATCACTAATAATGTCTTAATTGCATATTCTATCACAGTGCCCTTACTGTGACAGAATATGGATTTAAATATTGTTTAAAAAGCTTATTATAGTTTTTATAAAAAGGAAGCAGTAATAGTCTATTAAAAGATTATGGCAGTGACTTTAAGATGTAAAGTGTGTTCATTGTTAATTTAGACTTGAATTAAAATTGATTGGGCAGGGGACTGGATTAATTTAATAAATTTAAAAGCATGTAATTAACAGCCATTGTTGGCCTATAGTTAACATCTGTTAAAGCTGTTTTTAGCCATTTAAACCCTGGAAATTCACTATTAAAACCTATGCCAGTACAGTTAACCTCATTTATATCGAATTGGCTGCTTGAATTTTTTTTTTTCCTTCACTGCTGTTGCATAAATTTTAACAAGATGGGTACAGTTGTTGTGTAATTCTGTTTGCTGGTCTTATTTGCAGAACTTTATGCAGAAGTATATGAGATGAAAAAAGCATGTGGAACTGCAAAGCTAAAGATGATACTTGCCGTTGGTGAACTTGGATCTCTTTTAAATATATATAAAGCAAGCATTGTATGCATGGCTGCTGGTAAGTAATTTTTGGACTTTCCTTTTGCATTAATATATTATTCTAATATAAATTTTTAGAATATGTTCTCTGATTAGAGGAAGAAGTCAATATTTCAATTCATTTGTATTATTTGTGCATGTTTTTAACATTTGTACTGTGTATTTCTTTTCTTTTTTCCAGCTTCTTTAGTATGACTACCAAATTTAATATGTAAGCTTTCATGTGAGAGTATATTTTGCAATTTGGAAAATAAAAATGTAGATGAATAAATTGCAGTTCACTTGTAGTGGTTTATTTCTCTTAAAATGTGTGGAATTCTTAGTTTAAGATATGAGTAAAATTTGTCCTTTACTATTACTCCATTCTCTTAAATTAAGCTACTCATCTAAGAATATACTCTCTTTTCCATCATACTGTCCAGAATAACTATAAGACTGGGAGACCTATGCAGTATTTTGTAGCTAACATCTTTAGAGGCTTTGTCCAGGGCATGATTTAAAAACAAAATATTTTTATAAAATCTTGAAAGATGCGTGTAAATGTTTGGTACTTTCTGAAAATTTTCCATGTGTGTTTTTCAGCCTATTATTCATGAGAAATTCTAAAACATTTTGTGAACTGTGAAGTTTTAATCTGGGTAACTCCTGGGAGAAATAAAAGTATATTTCTAAGAATTGTAATATATTAGTGTCGAGAATAAGTGACTGAATTTTTCATAACTGGGCAGTTCGAAGGTTTTGGCAGAGAGATATTTTAACTAATGGCTAGTTTATGTTGGTTTCTTTCTATCATGCTTTGTTTTATCAGATACTTTTTCATTTGAGAGGTTTATAGAAATTGTACAGCAAGCAATTTAAAACTAAGATGAAATCCTGACTCCTGATTTTGAGAATTCTCGCTGCTGGTGCTGCTACTTGTCTAAAGAGCCTTTTGTCTGAATAGAAGGTGAGCACCTGACATTAGTCATGGTTAAGTGAAGAAGCTAATTATGTTTTTTCTGTCGGACTCAGACTGTATTGTAGCATCATATAGTTTTTTTGGAAGTGCAAGCCAGGCAATATAATGTAGATTAACAGTGAATTGCTTTCAACAAGAAGTAGAATGAATTGTTTTGCATTATTTTTAGATGTAACACCAGAGACTGTGGGAAGTAGAGGTCCAAGTTAATTTTTATCTTTTCATTTTATCTTGTGTCCATTGTAGCATTAACAGTGCAGTAACTCACCAACTAGTTAATTTCTAAACATAGCTGTTAAGGGCAAGCAAATAGCTTCAGTTAAATAGCTTAGTTTAACTGGATACTTTCAGGTGTTATAAGTTTTCAACTTCGGAAAATGTAAAATGGTAATAACAGTGGAAACAGTGCCCAGAATTTCCATGTACAAAGATTGAATATGCTTAATGGAATATCATTTTGAGAGCAGTACTCAGTGTTTGATCTGTGATTTACACTGATGGTATTTGCTAATTTTGGATACAAATATATTAATTGTTTTGTTTGTAAAGAATGTAGTTTCTGGCTATAAAATTTCCATAAACGCATGCCTTATATTAAATGTAGTTCCTTACAGGAATTGCATCATGAGCCCAGCGAATAATACTGCTGTATACCAATAGTTTGCTGGTTCAAATCTCGAGAGTCAAAGAGCAGGTCGTATAGTATTTCATAGTTTTCCCCATGTGTAGTGTAAATATGAACCATTTTCCCTTAAAAATTATAATTGAATGGTTTTACATTCCTTGAATAGATAGCCTTCACATGCTTTACCCTAATCATTTGACCAACCAGCCATGTGTAACAGGAATTGTTAGTGATCTTTAAAAAACTCAAATGAACCAAGAAAATTTACTCTAAGATCCAAATCAACAATGAAGATAAGTCTTGGCAAAAGGAAATAGGAAAATTAGTGAATAATCTTTTGGTTATAAAGTTGCTTCCTATAGTATGTAATTGAATTATGTTGAATAATTTGTTTCATATAAAGTTCCTTCCTATAGCAAGCAATTGGTAAATTGTTAAATCTATGAAAATATCTAAAAAATCTTTCAAATGACCAGATGAATGTATCAATGAATTATTTTATGAGTGGAAGCTTATACTGTATCATATCTATGAACCAATATTGATAAGAAAATCAAATATGTTACATCAATTGATCCTTTTTTAGATGTGCATAATGCTCCAATTCATAAATTTCTTTTCTGTGTATGGCAATCGCTTTGTTTTATGAAAGCAAAAGTCAGCTTTGAGGAAGTTGATGTTCTGTATGTTTAAATAACTTTGTTTGATTAAACAAATGAGTCATCTAATTAACTGTAAATTTACACTCAACAAGATATTGTGGTGATTCGTGATGTGATTTGTGATCCGAGTTTGAAAGGTCAGTTGCGTTTTTTATATATTTTTAAAGTTAGAAAAAGTTCTTTCATTTCTGTTTGCTTGTGATGATGAGTATTTTAATTAAGAAAAGAACAGCAATAAGGATGAACCTCATGAAACTGTATTGGCATAAAAGCAATACTTAAAGGTACTGATATTAATATTGAAAATATTGGAAGTAAATTTTTTATCTTTGGAAAAGGCATTTTGTAATTTAATGGACTTTGATAAGGAAATATTGGAATTATTGCTTAAGGATGATGAATCGTAAACAAAGTACACTGATGAGTATGAAGTTGTACAGAGTTATAGAGAAAGATTTAATGAAATTAAAACCGATATCAAGCTTTTGACTTAGAATTTTAATTTAGAACAACAAAATGCCGCTTCCTTTGATAAGACTAAATTAAAACTTCCAAAAATTGAGCTTGTAAAGCTCGATAGTAAAATAAAAGATTAGCCCACCATTTACCATTAGTCAGGTTAGCAGAATTTGTGACAATAAATCAATGGAGGAGGTAGATAAATTCAATTATTTAATGCAGCAAAGGAAATTATTGATAGCTACCCACCTACAGCAGAAAACTATAGAAAATCAATTAAAAGCTTTAAAACAAGGTTTGGTCATGCCAAATTGCTTGTGGAATTTTATATGCATGTAAGTGTGAACTCAAAAACATTACGAATAGTAAAACGAAAGGTAACATAGCTCAGCTTTATGATAAATTACAATCCTATTTGAGGTCACTTTAGTCTCTTGGTGTAACTTCTGATAAATATTTTGCTATGTTATTCCCTTTATTTGAATCTTGCATGCTTGAAGAATTGCTTAGCGTTTGGCTAAGTAATCCTATGTTGAACAAATGTGAAAACTCATATTTTGATAAATTATCACAATTATTTTTGTTTCTTCATATGGAAGTTTAAAGCAAAGAACTCATTTCACTTGCTAAAGTAAGGATTACACAAAATAGCTTTCTGGTGAGAAAGGTAAAATTTAGAATGTTGAATCGATGATGTTGATTGTAGCACCATTCGGCCAAAGAGAGGGAGTGATATTGCATCCGTATTTCCTTTTTTACACTTTCATTGTACTCTAACTCATAAGTTTCCTTTCCATGTATGGCAACCTGTTTGCTGTTGTATGGAAACAAAAGTCAGCCATGAGAGAGTTGACATTCTATATATTTGAATTATTTGATTAAAAGAAGGAATCATCTAATTAACTACAAATTTACATGCAACAAGGCATGATGAACTATTTTGAGTTGAAAGACATACTATATCATATTTGTGAACAAAAAATGATACAAGCAGCTAGAAAAAGCTCAGGTTCTGAAATTTAAAAAAAAAAAAAAAAAATTGTTACATGCTAAGTAAATGTGTAAATATTGTTAATCTGTACTTCTTGATATAACCATGGGGAATTATTTTTACAAATTAAATTTGTTTTCTTATAAGTGTATTTTTCTACTGAGCAACAGACAATGATAAAGAAGTTTTCTGATGTGTCTTTCACAATTAAAGAAAGCTTTAGAAAATGTTTAGTCAAGAGAGATTTGAAGTTGAATGATGAAAATATTTATATTTTGGCTTTTATTAACTGCTGTTTCGCATTTTGTATTGAGAAAAAGAGCTTTTGATTATCTGCTTCGTAAGACCTTAAATTCATAAGACTTGATATAATTTTACGTAAAGTGCCACTTTTTTTATTTTTCAATCTAATGTAAAAAATATCCTTGTACAGAAAGACTTTGCTTAGTTAAAAAGTTTAAACAGAATGCTCCTTTTAGGACTTGAGTTTGTTCTTTGGAATCTGTAGTAATAATTTACGTTATTTTACAAATTAAACTTAAGTAAACTGCAAAGTTGGAACTATTTTATTGAACTAGATTTTGTGCAAAATAATCACAATTCGTGATACTTGAATAGTTGTCTACTTCAAATATTGTTATGTACATACATTTGTGAAGATAAATTTCTCTTTTATTTAATATGAAAATGAGCTTCATTAATGAATATATCATAAATGCTTGCTACCTTGATCATCATAGTGGCTAGCAGTGCTGGCTGTCATCTGTTCAAATCTTGGAGAAGATGTTGATGCTTATAGGCATATAGTGCTTGTATGGCTTGAGGACACATGAAATACTTGCAAGCTGAAAGTCCTGTCAAGTAGTTCAGTAGTACCGAAGAGGGGTGGGAGACTCATCCCCAGAGTGTTCTCCATTAAAATTGTGATGGAGCTAAACAATAAATGTGGTGAGACTATAGATCAGGTATGGCCAAACTGCGGCTCCCACCTTAACTGCGGCTCGTGACCTTGTGGCTCTTTGGCTCTTTAAATGCGACTTGCTCTCAATAAACAGTCAATTCAAATGCAGTACTTGCTTCCCTAAAATTAGTACCATTATCAGTATAAATTATGGAAGATCTATGACGCTTAGAGGTAAAATGATGAAAAACTTGCAGAAAAGATTCTGTTGACATGCAAGACACAAGCTTAAGGTGAACAGCTTGGTACACAGCACCTGTGACAAATCTACACTTTCATACTGTCTCTGAGTAATAATAGCCCTGCAACGTCTATCCCTGTGATAAACATGGCAGCATCTTGAACTCCATTCCATAGTAAGGGTGGAGTTGGCGAATTTTTACTTTTACTGGAGTACCGTCTGCAGGACACCCATGTACCCAAGTGATACAGTTCTTCATCCTTCCAATAACCAAAATTTTTCTCTGAGATAATTTAAGACATGGGAAACTTCATTATGACCCTCTCTTTGATGTTCATCCATCTCTAAACTTATGACTATTGGATAATTTCCGAGCAAAATGGCTGGGACTGTGAATTCCAAAATACTTTTCTTTGGAAAATGACAGTTTTTCTATGCAGAATTTCCTAATAGAGAAATGGGTGAAGAGGATTTAATATTTTGTCATTTATTCCATTAGAAGTTTCTAGTTGTAATAAATGGCTGATAGCCTTTTTGCCTTTGGTAAGATCAAAACTACCTTTACAAAAAACAAAAACATTCAAAACTATAAACTATTTAATACAGAAAACTGTCCTCTCAACTTCATCCCATGGCTACAGTTGTAGAGAAAGAGTTGAATAGTTTCCAAGCCATAAGTGTCACTCTTCTCGGGTAACTTGATAAACAAGTGCTTAGCATGTTATTAGCACCAAAAGTGATTAGAAAATGAAACAACTTTCTTCCCTTTTTCTCTAGCTATTTCTTCTTCATTAACAATAAATTAAACTTTTGGTCATTCTTCCGGTGAAAAGTAAAGAAAACTGCGCCTCTCCCACCATTTAGTGTTTGTCAAATAGTGAGTTGAACAGACTGTGCTAAGCAAGTCTGCAGGGTTGTTGCACCAGAGATATGTCTGCAAGATTCCTGTGGCATTAACTCCCTTATCTCTTGTACCTGGTTGTTAACAAATACATCCCAGAGTTCTCTTTTTATCCAAGCTGAAGCAAGACGATGCAGTTGTGGCTTCCAATAACTTTAACTGAACGATGGTGTTTCTGTGCATATGATGGAACTTTGCTCCTAGTGAGCAAGAATCGTACTTTTGCATAATTATGGGTATCGATTTACATAAGTACTACAACAGTAGAAGTTAATTTGCCTGCATCTTCGAAAAAAATGCAAAGAACAGCTTTTATTTCTGCTTCCCCAATTTAACCATTTAAGAATATTTACTTTTTCTAAGTGGGATCTGACCTTTAATGATTTCAAGAAACTAGAATTTGTTTCTTCATCTACATCTTGCTCCCAGCTGAGTTTCATCTTCCATGTTTGCTGGAGCAGTAGTTTAGGAAATGATTAGAGCATGTATTTCTTAGAAGATCAAAGATATGAAGAGTGGTAGCTAACATTACTTTTTTAGTAATTTTCTGAAAACACATATCACTAAAATTAGTTACATGGATGCTAATCATTTTCTCTGTTCTGTAGCATTCCCAATATTCTCATTTCAGGTGCAGTATCTGTATTTGGGTCTGTGTACTCGCATCCTCAGACCCTGAATTTTCACTGTTACATCACATTTGTAGCAGTTTTTATAAATGTACTTAACTCCGCTTAGTTCTGGGCCACTGGTCATGCAGTTGTCAACATAAAACTGTTGAGAAGTTTTTGTATCAAGTATTTTTCATACTGTAAGTCAGTCTTTTTAATAAGAGTTTCCAAATGATAATGGATGTTAACATAAAGTAGGGATGGACTAGAAGACACTCTGAGTATGATCCCATAGCTTCAATAAATTATCTGTATCCCTCCCACAGACATGTCAGGAAATTTCTATCATTTGAATGCAGGTTGATTTGGAGGAATGCTTTACAAATGTCCACTACAACTCCTATTGTATATGTATGGAATTTATCCAAAAATGATGGGATTAGCTATACTAAATTTTTTGAGCCATTCATTCAGATAAGGGAATCTCTTTTATCTTGAAGAGGCATCAAAGACCCGTTTAAATTCGGTGGTACTGTGGTTTTTGACGACTGGTGTATGAGGCAAATAGTGGCATGGTGCATCAATTTCTCTTTTTGGAACTTCTCCAATTATGCTTTCTCTGCGCCATTAAAAACATTTCTTCATACGCCTTATAAAGGACTTCTTTTAGTTTGCTTACTGACTTATTAATGCTTTTTAGAGCCAAATCTTAATGATTTTTAGTTAAAGGCAAATGTACCTCGAAATTACCATTATTTACCTGGATAGCATCAAAAAACTGTTGCTTTGAACTTCGTGTAATTCATGCTTAGTCTTCTTTTCTGATGGATCAGTAATATCAAAGAATCAAGATTCCATAGTTCTCAGATGCATGCATCTTTTGTTAACATTGATGCCATGCTCTTTCTTCTCTAAATTCATATGTGCAGTTCATTAGCATCCAACTAAGCTTGGTTTCAGTAGCTGCGAGGCTGGGTGAAAGTAATTTATACCTTCCTTTCAGAAGTTTCCCAGCTGCAAATGCATCTAGTTAGAATTTCATTTCGGCTAGTTTGTGGTTGAATGTGTTGAAATCTTTAAGTTCTTTCAACCAAGGTCCTTGATCTATAAGTGCTATGATTTCACAAGTAACAGGCTGACTAAGAACCTCTAAGGAACGCCTGTAATTTCCAGATAAATTAGTCAAGTAGACAGTATAAATATTATGTGTACAGGGATCTGTACTATCACCTCCAAACAGTGAATGGTGCAGCTTCACCTTTCTGACCGACTTATCTGATTTGTTCAGATGCATTTTTAAATATGTATGACCTCTGAGAAGCCGAATCAATTACTGCATGCATTTTTTGCATAACTGCGGAATTCTTTACTATAACAGGGTTTGAAACAAAATGGTAGGTGTTTTAGAGAAGTTGGGTTGTGCTTCAAACTGAATTACAGATTCAACTTTTTGATCTCTTTTTTTCCTGTGACTGAGCTTTGCTTCCTGAAAATTTACTGCACAGAAGTGTGGTGTGACATTTGCTGCAAACAAGACACCACTCTTTGCTTTTGCATTTCTTAACACTATAACCCGTTTTTAAGCATAAAAAACAACGTGTTTCTTTGTTATATTTTGCCTCTCATGCAATGGCATATTCCTGGCTCTGTCGCATTTCCAAGAATTATGATGACCACGGCAAAATATACTGAACTTTTGCTTTGTTTGTGGAGACATGAATAAATTGGCTGCTCTGGGTATGTGTAGATTTTTGTTATGTTTACTTTCCTATCTACTCTCAGTAGGCCCAGTTAAACCGAAACATTTAATGGCCGGTGATATTCTCTCTTCTGATTCAACTTCTTGAAGTAACATGTAGAGTTCTGTCCTGTTTAAAGATTTTTTTTCCACAGTATGCTCATCTGACCCTCCTTCCTCCAGTGCTTCTTCAGTTGAACGACAATGACCGGACTGAAACCTCTTCCATGCTTTAAGTGTTTTGTCCAGTAGAGCAGATTCAACTAAACGATAGAGCTTTGCTTCATATTTATCTTGTGCTAAACCTAATGACTCTAAGTCATGCAATTTTTCTTTGATTTCATCATATGGTTTCCGTAAGAGTACTTCTGCCAAACTGTGTTTCTGTATATTAAAGAGAGAGGATATTTAAGTTTTATTTCAATAAGTAATTTGTCTCTTCCAAAACATACTTGAAGTTGCTTTGAAGCTTTTTTATTACTTCCTCCTCGCATGGGGAAAACTCAGTAGTAACTCCTCACCTGGCAACCGCCATAGATTGTAATAAGTAGACAAATTAATCGTGATCATCTAAATTTGGATCAGTGTCAATTTTTGTAAACTGTCCCTAGAAGCTTAACCAATTTTTAACGTTACTATCGAATGTGGAAAGAATTAATTTTGGGTAATGCAATAATGCAGTTAGAGTACTAGTTGTTTCATTAGAATTGAAACTGTGTTCCTTTTCATTTAGAAATGCTGCCAACTCATATTTTAGAACTAGCTGTTTGTCAATATAAGATTCTGGCTCATCGAGCTCTTTTTTCAGTTGCATCTTTTGTGTCATCTGACTCAGAACAATTCTTAATTGCTCTTCAGTATTTATCATTGATCATTGATCATTGTATGCAGTTGTAAACAGTCTCCTGTGTTGCTTACAGCAAGCTTTTAAGTTTTCCATTTTACTTAAAAGTTTTAAAATGTAACACAGTTAACAGAGAACAAAAATTCAGTACTTAGTATAGTCCTCTTACAAGACGGCAGTAGTCGGGCGAAGTTATGTTTTTATTTACTCACGCTAGAATTTTGACTGTTCACAATGTGTCATAGTAGTTGAACTAACGTATTCCTCATTTCAAAACACTAAGCAAGAAACAAACATTACTCAAGTAGATAGCCACTTATTTATTTCTAATTAATTGCCATATTATTATATAGATAGCTGTCTCCACACTGTTTTACATACATATAAAAAAATAAACCACTAGAACAACAAAGGTGATGCCAATACGAAGAAAGAAGAAACTCATAGTAACCATTGCTATGTGAACTGGTTGTGAAGGTTAAAATTGTTTCATTTTTTTCTTTAGAAGAAATCATGTTATTTCTGACACTCTGTGTAACATAACTGTATTAAATTATTATGGTTAATACATTTAAGTTATTAATCTAAATACGTGAAGCATATTGTTCAGCACAAACATATATGTGTAATCTGAGTGGCATAATTTTCTTAAATGTTTTTAGTATTGTGATTGTCTGGCAGTTTAGCTGATGAATTATGGATATAGTGATACACATTGAAGATAGTTGATATTGATGGATTCACAAGAAATACATGCTGTTTTGGAGGTTAATACATTTAAGTTGTTAATCTAAATACATGAAGTATATGTATTTCTTCAGTATTGTGATTATCTGGCAGTTTAACTGATGAATTATAAATATAGTGATACACATTGAAGATAGTCGATATTGGTAGATTCACAAGAAATGCATGTTGTTTTGAAAATGAGTAATTTTCAAGAGAGAACATTTTCATGTGGAAATGATTTCAAATGAAATCGGAGCCAAATGGCTCGATTGTGTTAGTATGAAATATGTTGCAGGGTTTCGCTTAGTTTGCATAACAAATTTATTTTAAGTTTGATACCTTTCCTGAACCTTTCAGCTTCCCCTTGTATTTTCTTGCCAGGAAGTTAAGTGAGTATTTAAACGGGTAAAATTGAGTTTATTCAGAGTGTGTTTTCGCTAGCCAGCGTACATTTCATTGCTATCTTGCTGTTACGTCAGTAAGCCTTTTGGCCATTTGGGATTATCATTACGCCTATTATGTTTTCGAGAATCAACCTGTTAGGTGTAATTTAACGTGCTAATCCAGCACTATTCTATTCTTAGATTTGATGTGAATTATAGCTACATTTAAGTTTCTCACCGCAAGTTGATGGTGTTTTGTAATGCACAAAGATCGAGCCTTTCTGTTAAACATTGAATTAATAAAGGGTTACTTTTCACCCTTCTTCTCTGCTGGTGTTTATTCAAGTCTGTGTGAGAATTTGCCAGGTTCATTGTAGAATCTCGAATTTATGAATGTAGAATAAGAGAAACAAATCTTACAATGTTAGTATGAAAGTAAAGTTTGCTAACCCATGCACCAGTTGGTTTCAAGTGAAATAAATCATTTATGGATATTTTGAGGCGATTACTTACTATTATAGATACTTTTAGGAAAGAAACTATTAAATGTAATACATATGCCAGTATGCTTTCTTTTTATAGAATATTGAGAGTTACACAAAGTGTAATTAGGAGAGTTCTCAAGTCCAGTTTAAAATAAATGGGCATTAATTCAGTTTTGCCAAGTTAATAAGTAAAGCAAAGCAACAGCAAAAGAGTAATGAGAACTTGCAATGATGTTATTCTTTTGATAATTATTGTATAGCCATCTGCAAAGCTTTTGTTATGATGTGGTAGCAGTTTTATAAATATTGTGCCGTATGGGCGTTAAATTGGTTAGCAATTGCATAGCTGCAATCAGTAGATTTAACAACTCCAGTTATCAGATGGAGAACTTGGTTTTGTAACTTTTGAAAAATGCTTACGGTTTTAGCTGAAGTAATTATTTTTCACTTTTCCCTGATAACATCAGTGCATTGCATTTAATTAGCATCTGGTCCGAGAAAACCCCATTGTCAGAAATATTTATGTAACTGGGTCTGCATACTATAGCCCCTGTATCTGACCTTGAGTGTTAGTGTAAAGAATATTTGTTCATTGAATGGACAAATATTTACCATTTTACTAATTAAAAGGTCAATGGTCAGAAACTCGGAGATGAATATTCTTTGTTTAGTATTATGATTTGTTTTCTGTGTGAAGGCTTTTGCATTATGTCTGTGCTGTGTGTGGGGAATAAGGGTTCTTGTATTTCTGCACCAAATGAACTTGATTCGTAGGAATGTTAGGTGGTGTCATTTAAGGAAAAAGAAAGAATGAAAATAAAATTTGGAAAAAAAAAGAAAACAAGAAAATTGTGGAGATATTTACAGGGAATATGCTAGGTCATGTGTAGTGTTAAATATGATAGCTGTGAATGTGTGCAAATGAGCATGAAGAGGGAAGATGCAGAAAAATGCAGTGTTATGGAATTAATGTATATGCTGCTAATGCACTGTATATATACACAAAACAAACAGCATGACTAAATTAGCAAGATGTGTTACTGTGGCCTAAAGGTTAAGTCATGAAGATATACATAAAACAAAAAAATACTTTGCTACTGGGGTGACTGAATTAAAAATAAAATGGGTGGCAACTTAAAGGTACATATAATTGCTAAGATTGCAGGATGACACTTATATATACACATTTGAATGCAACTTACTTGCGTACTTAAGTGCAGGGTTACCTTATTTCATAAAGTGGGAAAAAGGCATCTGACAAAAATGTTCATTTACGAGAAGTGATTGATTACAAATGCTCTTTTATCTTTTAAACAACTTTTCCTTTACTCTTTTACACAACTTTAAACATACTTAAATACTTTTAAGCAGCAATTCTCAACTTGGGGTACGCAAGGAAAAAATAGGCGATACAGAAAGAAACAAAGCATTTTTGACCATTAAATTCAAAAATTAAATATCCGAACATCCTGTTTAAGTTTTTCTCTAACACTCTTAAATTTATCCGATCTGAGCTGTGTTCAGAATCAATAGCCACTCATGGATTTTAGTGAAATAATCCATTTTTTTCCCGCAAAACAAAATTAAAAGTGGATCCTAATTTACGACTAAGCGAAATAAGACCAAACATAAAAAAATTTATCTCTTTTAAACAGGCCCAAATTTCAAACTAAAGTTTAGAATTTAAGTATTACAGTACAAAGTCCGAGATCCGGACTCCAATATCTGGAATGATCTAAAATCCGGATCTTAAAGCCCAGCAATGAAATTTTTTTTTAAGATTTTTTTTTTATGCTTGACGCATGCACATTTGATTTTGGTCTCCATAATAAAACAAGTGGAGAAACCCGATTCTTAATTTCACTTCATCACTAAATAAAATACCTTGCTATTAAGGAAACAGTTATTTTAGTATAAATTTGTGTGATCAATAATTTTGCTCTGTAGTTGCATATCTACTTGGCATACCATCTCAAACCAAAACATTCTACATAGAAACAAAGTTGGTTTTACACCTACTAATATTTTATTTTACTGTACGTTTATCAACACATGACAACTTGAGTGATGATTCATGCAGCGGTGCCTCAATTTTTTTTATATTAGTAACAAAGAGTGTGGAAAATTTATGTTGACATTACACTTGGCGATGATTACAGATTTAAGATAAATGCACAAAATGTTGATGAGGGAAAATTTAGCAAATATTTCTTTTCATGTGCTATAAATATATTTTGTTAATAATACTCATAGGCCAAAAGATTACATTTAGTGCTATTTGAATTAAGAATAACTGATTTTTTATTCACATAAACCCAGAACCAGTGCCATAGCTTTTATGGTCATACCAAGCAACAGAATTTAGGGAAGACAAAATTTTTGGAATTTAGAGGAGCACTGAGTAACAAAATTAAGGGATGATAAAATTTTTTAAATTTAGGGAAAGCCTATGACCTAAAATTAAGGACGGCAAAAATTTAGAACTTAGGGAGGCATTTGGTAGCAGAATTTAGGAGTCGTAGAGACTGCATCAGGCTGCAAAATATCTAGTGCCAGCCCTCAATAAGCTTAAGTATATGTGGGAATGTATTTATTCATTACTCAGATAAGCCTTAAGCATGTGCAAGAAATAGACATGAGTATAATAAATAACTAAACTAATACAATCAGGTTTAATTGTCTAAGTGCGTGATAGAAACAAAACAAAATTTAGTGGAACGACTCATCTTTCATCACCAATCTCATGATACATAGCCAAACAATGTATAGTGGATGCTGTTAAGCTAGTCTAAAATTATACTTCACTGATCCGAAAGAATTTTAGTTAATATAGCAGATTGCACTGTTCTGATTTGATTCAGCTTATTATTTTTTCCAGGCTCTTATAATTTACAGCAATTTTATGAAAACTAAAGTTTGAACTTTTGATTATGTTGAAAAGAGTCTCTAATTATGGAGCTGCAACAGGACCTACAAACAGGATTGCCATGTTACCTGGAAAAGGTCAGGGAATTTGAAAATTGACCAAAAAATTCAGGGAAAAGGCAGGGACTTTAAATATTTTAGTCAAAATCTGGAAAAGTCGGGGTAATTTCATACAGTGACCCCCCTCCCAAAAAAAGCAAGTTTTGTGCCGACATTGGAAGCAACCACTTTCTTGGCGCATGTGAGTGTCACTCGGGCAGCTGGCATAGAGCCAATTTTCGCAGCTCCAGTTAGATTATCTTTTAGAAAGGCGAAGCAAATTTCCATCAACTTCATGCAATACAGTAAGTGATATTAGTAGCACCTTCAATGCATTGTTTAATAGCGCTTTGTGAAGTTAGCTTGAAAGGGTTATAATATAAGTATGTCTCATGTAATGCACTCGCATGTATCTTTGATTGTAATACTGTAACTGTACTTGTGAAGTCCTAAACTTACAACCGGTAATCTCTATCTGAACACAGGATCGTCAGTGATCTCACTTAGTCGGTGATTAGCACAAGCCTGTATAGCTTATGAGGACTTATGCATCACTGTAAATAGCCTTGTGAATTTCTTTTTCATCATGTGTTTGTAGTAGTGTTCTGCCAGTCCTCCTGTGAAGGGGGCACAGCAGCATTAGATCACTTCTGCAAGGAGGACAGCAATGCTGAGACAAATTTTATAACCGTATGTGCAGCAGTCCTCTTCTGCAGCAGAAAGTAAAAAAGTTTCCAGTAACTTCGAGAATCGAGAGACGCGCATGTGCAGTACATGTTGAAGTAAAGAAAATACGTTTTCTTGTATAAAACAAAATCAGTTTAATCCTAGTGTATGGTACCATGGAGGTTAGAATAGCCTCCATGTATTCCATTTTAACCTCCATGTAAAGTACACACAGGATTTGGCGACATTATGATGAGCAGTAAACAGGTCATTTTGATGTTGGCGATAATTTTCAAAATTGTGCCAAGGCCGTAGCGTATACTAGGATTTTACCGCAAAATCTTTTAAACATTTTTTTCTTTTTAATGAATGCCTTATTTGTCATTTTGCAGTAAAATAAAAAAATAGTAATCAGTCATCTAGGCTAACTATTTAATATAACTGTATTTGCTAAAATATTGTTGATTGTTGTAATTCAGTTTTCAATTATTTTAATGATATTCATATCATCTAATGTTGCTTCTTCCCTCTAAATTTATTTATTATTAATAAATAATACTTTCAAATTTCAGAAGATTTTTCTGTGACATAATCTGGAAACTAGACATAACATCATGAAATTTAATGCACATATTTTTTTGCTTATGTTTGCTGCTAAATAAATATAAAATACCTGAATTTATTTTAAAATATCATTAAGTAGCTTTTTTTCGTTTAGCTGCAAAATATCTGGAAAAAAAGACATTTTTTAATCCACATTGGGCACATTCTAATCTCAGTCTTCAGTAGAGAAAACAAGTCCTATTATAGTTATAATAATAAGGCTTTGGGGATTATATATATTTATATATATATATATATATATATAAGTTAGGATTAAAATACCCAGAAAAAGCCGTAAGAATACTTGAATGCAACATATCCATTTTTTTTTTTCTAGAACACATTGCAAACAGGAAAAACTTTAATAAACAGTATTTGAACTGAAAATGCATATCTAACATGAAAAATGAAATATGAGTACCAAAAACGTTTGTTAATCTCTTTTGTTCAAAGCTTCAAACAGTACTTGTCAAGGAAAAAGTATTTTGAGACTTCCAAGTCGATTAACTAGACCAACTAAAACAAGTTTCATTCCAACAGATCTGCTGTTTTGGTACTTTATTGTATATCTCAGTTGAACCTATCTGCTTAAAAAGTTAGGGATTCCTTTTATCTACAAATCAAAGTGCTCACATGACATATCTTTGAAATTACTGTAAGCAATCAGAATGTTTGCAACTGGATGTCGAGTCAACCTGTTTTTCTCTCTGGATTGTTGGCTTTACATAAAGAAAAATGCTGTTGTAATGTTCCCATTATGTGGTGGAATTGCAGAACACAGTTTTACAATTTTCAGCAATTCAGGATTATTTGCAGCTTTACCTGATCTAAAATATAATGCCCACTTTTAATGAGTTGGCAGAGAGAGAAAACATTTTGATGAGTTTTATTTTCCTTCTCCGACTTATGAAGGTAGCAGAAACCATCAGCATTTATGCCTTTCAGTACAACTTACTGCAAGACAAGTTGAAAGCTCTCTCGTCTCCGACTATTCAAATTCATTCAGGTAAGAAGAGAGACTTCCTCAAACTGTCAAACCCACTTAACCCTTTCGCGCCTAACGGGACACATACGTCCCAAGCAAATTTCAAAAAAATCTTTTGGGACAGAAACGCTTCTCTGTGTAATAAGAGACTTTCCCACCAGTCCTGCCAATGTTTTTGAAAATATTTTCCTTCATAGAACATAGATGGCTCTACCGTACATAATGCTATTCCCGCGTTTTTGAAGTGTTGTAGCAGCTCATTCCATACTGTACGAACGTAAATAACTTATTTTTGGAAAATACCGCCTATTTTCGATTAAATTTTTATTGATTTAGTAATCTAAGGCCAGATAAGTTACTCACGAAGTGGATTATTTCTAACAAACTGGTAAGTGGCAAAGTTTTACTTACGTTTTTATTATCGGGACGTATATGTCCCTCTCGTCTTGGATGGTGGGAACACATTGTCCCAACAGTCCTATGTGATCATTTCTCTTGCTATTATATTTTTCGGTTACTTTTGAAATAGTTGCTTATTATTTTATTCTATTGATGAATCAATGGCGAAATTCAAGGGACGTTCATCCCTGAAACAATATATGCCGATGAAACCTGTGAAAAGAGGGATAAAAATTTGGCAGCGATGTGATTCAAAAACAGGATATGTATATGACATGAACATTTATTCCGGAAAAGAAACGGGTGAAGTTCAAGGCACACTCGGGGAACGGGTAGTATCAAAGCTAACGGAGACAATCCGAGGAAAAGATGTGATGCTTGCGTTTGACCGCTTTTTTACAAGCGTGCATCTGATGGAAACCCTGAAATTTCCTGCTGTTGGTACGTGCATCAAGACACGCAAAGATGTTCCTAATTTTACAACAAAACTAAGCAAAAGGGGGGAGGCTGAGTTTCTCGTAACTAAAAATGGAACAATGTGTGCGAGGTGGCTTGATTCAAAGGAAGTGATGATGCTAAGTAATTGCCACGAAGCTAAATACGCAAAAGTAAATCGCACCATGAAAGATGGAAGCAAAAAAGAATTTGAGTGCCCTGTAGCAATCGAATTCTACAACAAAATCATGGGAGGTGTAGACCTTGCAGACCAAATGGCAAATGTCTATGAATTAGATAGAAAATCTTGCAAGTGGTGGAAAAAAGTGTTTTTTCGCCTATTGATGAGCGCAGTGGTCAACTCATGGATTGCGTACTGCGAACTCAAACATCGAAAAATCCCACTTCTTGATTTCATTGTACCTCTTGCAGAAGCCTTGATGACGTCCGGAAAGTTCAACGCACAGTATCAACGCCGTAGAGGAACTGGATGCCCTTCCAAAGCATCACGAAGTTTACTCAATGTTGGTGACCATCTGCCAGTAACAACAAACACTCGACGGCGGTGCCGTAAATGTGCACAACAAAAAAAGGAATCGCGCACTAAAATAATGTGCACTATGTGTAATGTCCCATTGTGCATTGATTGTTTCAAACCATACCATTCATAATTAAATTTTTATGACTAAAAATTCATTGGTTTTCTTTACAAAATTACTCATTGAAGACTACTGGGACACATATGTCCCACTGGTCAGGGCTGATGGGACACATATGTCCCGGTCCTAAATCAGTGTTTAAAATTTTCCTAAAAATATAACATCTTAGTTTGAGCATTCTAGTGTGCCCTACTCATAGTTTATGCAACCAAAATTGTTCTGTTGTAAAAACAAAAAACTCGTCGCGAAAGGGTTAAGTAATTAAAACAGGAAGGGGAAATTTTTGCCGAACTTGCTTACCTAGCAAGCATGTAGCCTGTGACAGATGTAGAAACAACTTGCACTTCTATATTTTATTCATTATTTTACAAATTATACCTAACTAAAAATGATTAATAAAAGTGCTGTGACTGCATCTTCATTGAAAATTTCTCAGTCTTTGTGCATTAATTCTATCATGATTCAACTTCCTGTTTTTGGCCATGACAACATTAAGAATATCTTCTGAAAAATATTTTGCTTCTGCAACTTGTTGATGGAACTTGTATCATTCTTCTCCATAGCCACCTTCCTCCATTCGTGACAACTTCTTTAGTTTGAGGGGGGTAAATTTGGAAGCCACTCTGTTTTCAGGTGTGTTTTGACTTCGCATGTTATTCGATTACATCTTGGCCTTATTTTGTCTGCTGACATTTAGAACATACTCATAAGGAATGAAGAAATAGAATGGAGAAAAAAGTCTAGAGTTCAGAGAAATTATTTTTTTTAAATGTTCTATTGGTGGTTTGGACTAAGGGTGAAAGAAAATAATTTCAGTGCTGTCACCATTTCACTCAGTCTCTCTACAGCATTAGATACTGGCAGCTATCAGGTTGCAGAGTAATATAAGAGCTGTTTTAATTCTGTGGTCACAAATTTATAGAAGTCATCCAGTTACTTTACTGTGTATTTTGAGAAACAGTTATAGACTTTAGAAATTATGGACTGTACATCAAGTGAATCCATTCTATACTGTAAACATAGTACATATTTGCTTGATATTACTCTTAGTAAGTGGAACAGATTCGCTTGACATTGCTTTCTCCATTGTGGCATTTTTGGGAATGAGCAGTGGAAAGCTCGCAGAAAGGGGCTTGAGACTATTACAAATGAAATTTTCGACATTATCTTTCAATTCCATGAGGTATTTCCATCACATTGGAATTTTTTTTAACCCTGGCTACCCTTTCTTAGTTCATCAGATCCAATGAACAGAGACCACCTTCGTCGATGTGCGTCACTTCTTGGCAACTTGGAAACAGCACTTTATTGGCATGCTAGAGAACTTTTGAGGCAATGACTTCAGTCAATTTTACATGCGCCTTGTATTATTTGTTTGTACTTTTGTATTTGCCTTGTCATTGAAATTAACAAAAAAACTTTACTGCAATGTGATTGCTTGAATCAATACATAACACAAAAAGTAATTCCAGCAGTTGTGTTTAGTATAGTCTCAATGGCATATTATGAAATAACAGAATTAATCAGTGCTTTTATCTTGATATGTACACTTGACATTTTCTGTTCTATTTTAGGGTTAGAAAATATTTTTTCCTTGAGCTTTTTTGTGCAGAATATTGTACAACTCTGGCAGTGCCTCACAATATGGAATGCCAATGACTCTTCAGCTGCATGAATTTCTTGAACTCATCTTAGTTGCACAAAGAAACCGTGCACAAATTTCTGTGACCTTTGCACATTTTTCTTGTTTTCTACAATTGTGATCCTCTAAATGTATTCTTTTCTTTGCCACCGAGACATAAGGGCCAGCACTGTAGATAGTACTATCTATCTCAAATTTGTTTCTACCATTTGAGAAACAACTGTACTTCGTTTTAAGTTCATAAAAAAAATTGCTTTCACATTTTGCCATTTTTTATGCAAAATAAACAGTTTAACTTGATAGATTTCGAGGGCAGCTACAGGTCCCTCCTCATCAGAACAAAATATCTAGAAAGGGAAACGGCTTTTTTATACCCTCGGGTAGAACCATGCGCGAGAAGGCAACGCCATCTATCGGCAAAAATAATAAACAAGAATTATGTTAATAGAATTTTGAAAGCGCTAGGAAGGACAAGATTAGACTTCATTCACTAAACATGCATGATTTTAAGTCTAATCCCATTCTTCCTAGCGCTTTTATAATTCTATTAACATAATTCTTCATTATTATTTTTGCCGATAAATGGCGTTGCCTCAGGGAAATATTTTGTTCTCCTGAGGTGGAGGGACCTGTAGCTGCCCTCAAAATCGATTGAGTGTTTTTTAGTTAATGTACGCCAAATACAAGGTTGTTTCAGCGAATTTGATTGTCACATTGGCGTGATTGTCTTCTATTCTAGTTAAACTTGATTTACAAATACACCTAACCATCTCAACTTACTAACACACCTAACCATTCAACTTTGTACATTTATAATGCTTTCATGAGTATCTGCAGCAGGTTGGTTGATACAAATAGTTACAAGAATTGAGACAGAAGTGTTTATTTCAACTTTGATTTTTCGTGAATTGATAGAAAACTCTAAAAATTCCATTTTGAGTGAAAATTGGCTCAGATGTTAATTTTTCTGTTAAAAAGGGATATGACTAGATTAGAAAAGTGTATGATGTTTCTGCTTATATATAAAATATATTTATATGCAACATAAAAGTA
The DNA here is from genome assembly GCA_000611955.2 of Stegodyphus mimosarum. Taxonomy (NCBI): domain Eukaryota; kingdom Metazoa; phylum Arthropoda; class Arachnida; order Araneae; family Eresidae; genus Stegodyphus; species Stegodyphus mimosarum. Next base: position 24,564 of record KK119974.1, on the reverse strand, counting down.
ATAATATAAGCAGCCAGGTGCTTTAAGACTGGAAAGACTAAACTACCTAGACTTTAAGACTGTGTCTCAGCTTTTATTTTTAGACGTTGATCATGTTCAGTAGATATAATGAATACGTTGTCAACTAACATTATGAAGTTATTATTGTTGTATGTGTCAAATTTTAATTATTTGCATTTTTAGGAGCTGATTTTATAAAGACATCTACGGGCAAAGAAGCTGTGAATGCTACATTACCTGTTGGGACTGTCATGGCAAGAGCTATTCATGATTATTTCAATGAAACTGGATGTCAGGTATCTGATATGCCTAATAGCTCATTTGTTTGATAATAATTTTGGTTTACAGTGTAACTTTCCAAAGAGATGTATGAGCAGCTAAAAAGCTTTAGTTTTTTAAAATAGACAAAATTTGGCCTTAGATTATTTTGACTATAAAGTTTTACTTGAAGGAGGGAGACCTATATCATATTCTCTCAAGAAACATAGTATATTTCTTAAACCCTCATGCTGCTGAATGTAAACCATTGAGATGTGTTCTGTGAAGTATAGAAATGATTTCCAGTTATAAGAGTGAAAAATAACAATTTTATGTCTAAAAAAGTTTTTAAAAAAGTCTGATGTTGGTATCACATATCTTCCTTGTACGGCCTATTAAATTTCACTTCATTTAAACTTATTTCCTCGAATTTCATTAGCATGTTTCTCATTTAATAAATTCAGGTCTCCCTTTGCGGCAGTGCAAAAGTACATAAAGCTCAAGACATCTTCATTAATTGTAAAATACAGAAAAAACTAAAACCCCAGGTACCGTTAAAAACAGTGAAAAAACAATTTTTGCAGTTAAAATTAGAGTTTCTATGCAAAAACAAGCAACTGGGTCAGCGGGCAGGAAAACAACATTTTCAGTACACAAAATCAAAATTTATCTTTTGATGTCATTGGGGAAAAAGGGACTGAAGTTAATGAACTAACTGACTTAATTCACTAATCTACTAAGAGTTTTTAATGTAAACAAATGGTGGCCGCAAGTGGCGCCAAGTATCAACCACTGTTTGTATCAATCACTGTTCTTCAACTGCTGGATGACGCAGATTAACTAAAGGCATATAAACCTTAATTAGAACATAAGAACAACATAATTCGAACACTTTTAAAGCCAAAATGCACTGTTTACTAACATATAAGAATAAAAGAACTGGGCTCAGTGAGTTGGGTAACAGTGTGGGAGTATATATATTTGTATGCGTTTCGTGCAGCTGATTGCAATGAGAAAGGGAGGTGTACGTACTGACGTTACAAAAAATATCTTCTGAATGCATTATAAATCCATTTTACAATCCATTTTGGAAAAATGAGTCCTTTATTCTGTCTGTATGTACAGCTTTTATGCAACTACACCGCTGAAATGGTCTGAAGAGAATTAAAAATGGATAGCTTCATTGATGTATGGTACCCGAAATTTTTCATGATTGCAGTACTTCACACAAGGATGTAGAAAGTGATGATTTTTGTTTGTTGAAAAGTAGGAGTATAAGACAGATTTTTAGTATAAGCAAAACATGTTATTTAAGATTTTCGTTCTCTTCTCATTTATTTCTCTCCTAAAAGTGGGGTGATTGGGACCTGGATATAGATCGAATTCTGGATTTTCAATGTTCTCAAATCCGGAATTTCTATATTTATGTAATGTAGAGTCATTATTTCTCAATTTTTCATACAAAAAAGTGCCATTAAGAGATTGCATAAATTTGAAACTTTTACACTACTAACAGAAGTCGGAGAGAAGTTGAGGCAATAGAAATATTGAAATGTTGAAAACTGTTGAACTGTAGACTTAGAACTGTTTAAATTTTATTTAATTTTATGGGTGAAAGAATGTAGAACATCCTTGAATACTCTTAGCCTAGATGTTGTGCAAACTTTGAAATATTATTTGTTCTCATTACACAAAAATGCAAGTGAAGTTTTTAGGTCAGAAGATCTCTGAAGACCCTGTTGTTAAAGATTTTTAGGGATAATTTAGTTATTAACTGGGGAGCTTGCAAAAATTCTTTACATTTTGTGAACCATTCTCTTCTACCTAGCAGTTCCTTATCTCTAATGCCTGTTAATGTGCATCTCTAATGAGATATTTAACGGTTTAAGTGAAACGTCAAAATATCAGAATGCATTTCTGAATTGCAAAGAAAAATGTTAATGCAGCAATTTCCAAAAATTAAAACAAACCTCGCTTAACGCAAAGTTTCTATTAAATTTAGCAATTATTTTTTTTTAAATATAGACGAACCAAAAAGGCTTGCAACTGTGCAAAATGATGTTAAATATAAATTAATTTTTAATAAACCAAAATACATATATTTTGGTCCTCTAATGAAATTGTTTGTAAATGTATGTGTGTGCATGGTATGTATGTGTTTCAAGTTTATATTCTGAAATATTTGAAATTATGTGAAGTTATTTATTTCATGGTAGTTTTCAGGATTTTTTTAATGGGTTTTTAAATGAGTTTTCAGAATTCTGTAATGTGAAAATTCTGAAATTTCATGCTGATCAGATGCAAAGATAGCTGGAAAACTAGTTTACAGGGATTTTATGCACGAATATTATTTTTAGTCTTTCCTAAGCCAACTTTGAGTACATGCATATACATTTTCTTTCTTCCATAAAATTTTTCTTCTCTGAAATATATTTTTTCACATACTTACTTTGAGTCTCAAATTGCATAACAAGGTTTTAGCAATGTGAATAGTGTAGCAGCAACGTTAATAGCTCTGACATTTGAGAGCTCTGACATTTGTGTTAGAGAAACTATTAGCTCACTCAAACCATTGATTATAGTACTTGACTGTAATCACTCATTAAAATATGCCCCCCTTTTTTGTGCATTTTGAGAATGACGCACAAATTTTAATTATCTTATATTAAGTATCAGCTGCATTCGTGTGGAGAACCGATGTAACTAACATTCTGTTTAATTTCTAAGCATTGGTTGTTCATCCTTGTAATATTTTAATACAGAAAAATCGGTTATGTGCAGAGCAAAATTCGGTAATTTAGAGTCAGCATGGTAGGCACATGTTGTGCAGAATATACATTCATGTCCATAAATTAAGGATAATGCAAAATCAGGCAAAGGAAGAGTTAGAAGCAAAACAAATTTGACTTATTTGTAAAGCTTATTTATTAAACAAAAGGCAAAGAGCAAAAAAAGATGCTATATGTTTGATATTATTAAAAAAATTAGCGATTTTTTCTCCCTGGAGCAAATTACAAAAAAAAATCTATTTATACGATGCAATACAGTCCGTACGACGCCTAGGCATGCTGAGTATCAAATTATCAATATGATCTTGGGAGATATTACACCACTCAAAAAGCAATGCTCTCCGAAGTTCCGGTAAACACGTAGGAGGAGGTTGACGGGCTTCAACTCGTCGGCCGAGCATGTCCCACACGTGCTCTACTGGATTCAAGTCCGGTGAGAATGCTGGCCATTTCACACGGGTGATATCCTCTGATTGAAGGCATTCGCTTATGATGTTTGCACGGGGAGGACGGGCGTTGTCATCCATAAACACAAATTGTGCGCCCATGGCACCCCGAAACAAACGTACATGTTGTTCCAGAATGACGTCCCGATAGATTTGGCTTGTCATGGGTCCAATTTGAACATGCAGGTCAGTTCTGGAACCCAGAATAATTCCACCCCAAATGAGCACTCCTGCACCACCGTAACAGTGTCGTTCAATTATGTTTTCTTGGTGGTAACGGGTACTTGGAGCTCTCCATATGAAAGTGCGGCGAGAATCAGAGTGCAAACTAACCTTGGACTTGTCGGAAAACATCACACAAGCCTACTGTTGCGGTGTCCACAATGCATGCTCTCTACTCCAGGCTAACCGCAGGCGACAGTGAGTTACAGTAAGTGGAACGCATCTGACAGGTCTACGAGCATATAGACCAATCTGCCCTAAATGTCTGTACATGGTCTGCCTTGAAATTGTCGTACCAGTGGCTGAAGAGAGCTGACGAGACAGGTCTGAGGCTGTGCTGTGCCTGTTTCTTTTGGCAGTAACTGCCAAATACCGGTCCTCATTTGGCATTGTAACTCTGGGGTGACCTTGCTGTAACGTCTACTCACATTACCATCATCTTGGAATTATTGCCAAAGCCTGGATATGACACTCTGGGCAATTCCAAGTTCGTCTGATACTTCCAGTTGGGTACGGCCGATAATTCTACCACGTAAAAAATCATCCAAATGTGTCCTTTGTGCCATAACTATTTGGTTATTGCACTGAAATGCTTATGAAGCACCTGCGAACAATTTTACGTCTTTGCCTGTATTCCTTATATATCACTCTCTTACACTCTTGTCATTGTGACGTACCATGGGTGTCATCTGGTTACTTCCTGAAATTTGCATATGATTCTTGAAGATGTGTGTAGTGATTTTACAGGTGATATATTTGTTTTAGAGTTCGATTTCCGCGTGACTCCGAATTATCCTTAATTTATGGACACGAGTGTATTATTACAGATTCAGCAGTGAATAATCAGAAATAATGGCAGTCTAAAGTCTGAATTTTGCATAATTTAAATTTTTTTCATCTTTAATTATATTTAT
>KK119974.1:6350-19833 GCA_000611955.2 Stegodyphus mimosarum | reverse complement strand
AGTGTGTTAAAAGATTTAGACATTTAACATTGTGTCTATGCCATATTTGCACCTTTCTATGTTTTGGATATATATCTAAGACACGAAGCTCACATTTTATTTGAGGTTTGAAAGGTAGTCATTACTTGAGGTAAAATTTTAGGAACAAGTGTAAAAACTGTAAATTAGAAAAAATAACTTACTCAGTAGGAATGATAATTTGGAATATGAAGGAAACTATTCTTGACATAGTATATTTAGGAATTTAAATATATAATGTCGACTTGTGTAAACTGATGGTTATTTAATGATAATTTTAATATGAAACTGGTTTGTAGTTTCAAGTAATTATATAGATCACTTTAAATTCTGTATTCTAGATTGGTTTTAAACCGGCTGGAGGAATTAGGACAGCAAAAGATGTCTATTCATGGCAAGCACTTATGGAATATGAACTGAATGATGAATGGCTTACTTCCTCCTTATTTCGTATCGGTGCAAGTGGTTTGTTAGATGATATAGAAGAAAATCTGTTTCGCCTTGCCACTAAAACCTGCGTGAAGAATCCTTTAGTTTCTTATGTACATTGTCCAGAAATATATGTATAATTTTGTGAGATATATGCAGGTAATCTGAAGAATTAAAAAAAGTGAATGTTACCATTCCATTTGAAATATTTATGATACTTGAGGTAAAATGATAATAAATTGAATGTAATGTCTTTTACTGTACTTCACAGAAATGCATCTATTTTAACTATTTTTTGTTTCGCACCAGAAGGATGACTTCAAATGCTAATAAATTCAACCTCTCCTTTCCTGTTATCTATTGTGTTTTAATTTGTAAAATGCTTGTAATTCTTTACATTAACGCTAATAAATTATGTTTCTAAAATGTTACCCTTTAAATCATTTCATTACAAAGTTAATTTTTTTTATGTATAATAAGTCTGAATTTTAGAGTGATCGCATTATTAAAAACTGTTTATTAGAACAATGTGTAAGAGCAGTATTGCTATTATATAAACTTTAATGGTGATACAATATTAAATGTAAACTGATATTAAGTATTTGATCTTTCCTGAGAACACTAAATATTATATATAGCTGCCATATAAATATTGGCAGCTAGTTTTCTCTTTCTAGTAGAAAGAGGAGGCGAAAGTCACTTCAATAGCAATCACAAAAGTACTTGTAACAAGCCTTAATTTGGTAAATCGAATATGAGATTTTTTATGAAATAATTATGATTTTTATGAATTAAAAGCTAGCTGGCAATTTTCTTTTGTTCTAGTGTTGCTTTTCAAGCTTAGCAGAAATGCTGTCTTATCTTATATATGCAAAATCGATTTATCAAGTTACTGTTAGTTTTCAACATAAAGTTGCATAGCAACTGAAAATTGGGATATATGTTCGAGCATGTCGGCAATCACTAGCACTCAATTCCTAGTTAAAGAAAATCTGATGTAATATATAAGTTGTTGTTAATTATTGTTGAAAACATGATTTTGAACCTTGGTAACATTGATAAGCTCAGGTTGTGAATAAGGAAAAGTATCAGCTTCTTTCCAGATTTACTGAATAATGAAGTACTGTAATTTTTTTTTTCTTTTCTGTTTAAGATTAATATTTCTGCTTGCAAAAAAATAAATAAATAAATAAATAAAATGAAGGAAAAGACATTCACCCATTTAAAACAGGATTCTGTAAAAGCCAAAAATCATTTCATGGTTTGATTCACAACTACAGGTCCTAGTGCTAAGATTTTTGCTGTCTAGTGCAGACTTTGAGTTTCCTAAATTTTGCTGCCCTTTTTCCTCCCTAAATTTTAAAAATTTTGCCACCTCTGAGTTCTGCTGCATAGTACAGCTGTACTGGCTCTTGTGTGGAGTCAGCACAGCTAATTAGATAGGTGTGTGTTTATATGTACATTGACAGTAGAATTTCAGTTATCTGGAGCATGTTAAATGATCAGTCATAGTTCTTATTTTGCATTCTCTGTGACAAATGACTAAAAGGGTCTTTAACTTCTAATCATGTGTGTTTTGCATGTGCTTATTTTGAATATGTGCAGTTACACAACATTGTATTCTATAATGCAGTGGTACTGCATGTGGATAATCATGGGAAAAATTTTCATTTAGCATTTAAAAGGTACTGAAAAATTAAAGAAAATTTAATACTAGTCTAAAATATTAAATTAAAGAGCAATTATGAAAAAATTTAAACTTAAGAATGCTTAAATTATGCATTTCTGCAAAACGCTTTTTATTATCTGCCTAGACATATTGAAATTAGCCCACTAACGGTTGAGTGGTAGAATCACTGAACACTGTAAGTTTCGACCTGGGTTCAATTCCAGACAAACGGATTGGCTGCATGGGTATTTTCATGGTTTTCTCTGCATTTAACATGTATACGAGCCAGTTTCTCATAGAAAGTCCTCCATGACGACATCCCTTACTGTAGCCAGGTAGCACTAGTATGTCTGTATATGATAAATACTGAAACATTGCACACAAAGCATTATCTCTATCTGTGTAATATATTCCTTTTTTACTCTTTGTCTGTAGAAGTTTTCCCGAAAAATCAATACACTTCTTGTCATGTGCCCTTTTTTATAAGGACAAGGGAAAATATTCTGCAAAAAAAAATCTTTTTTAATGTCAGCAGAATTTTTGTGTATTTATTAAACTAGAACTTCGATTTCACATTCTTGGGGGTGTGAAATTTTTAGACTTGTGCAGTTATCCAGGAAAACTTTGTATATTTTTTACCATTATTTTTTTAAAGTGCATGAGAATTTAAAAAGGGTTAGGACAAGAAGTGTCTGTGACATTATTGTAGTGACCTCCTCGCCAAGTCAGAAAATTTAATATATCTCATGTGCTGATAAAAGTGAGACATTTCCCTTTGCATTGCTGTAAGTAAGCACAGTTTCAACCTTTTCCCTATGAAAGTTGTCTCACTGTTTTGTTATGAAATTTATCTTTTCAACACAAAAAATCCCTCCTAGAATTTCAGAGTAGCATTATAAAAATTACGAAGACTGGATTTGTCAATTACGGCCAAAAAACTAACTGAAGAGGCCGTCTAAGATGTGCTATGCCTTTGCGAAGAATTCTTTGCGTGAATTCACCCATATTTATTTTTCATGTGAGGAAAATCATAAAAATCAATGTATTTTGCCCCATTTAGTTGTAGAGGGTAGAAAATTACAGGTGCAAATATTTTGTTCATTTACAAAAAAAGTAAGCAAGTGTGTGCAGCAAAGGACAAGATAAGATCAGGATGTGAGTTTGGAGCAAAAATCGCTGATGCAAGCAGAGCTTATTTTTTACTGGTGGGAAAGAAGGCTTTGCAAGCTGAGATAATTTTGCCTTACAAGATCAAAATGGCATTAGCAAAATCAATTTCAGCTTTCAGTTTAATCTTTTAAATTGGCATTATATCGAAGACTTCAATTAATTCTTTTTCTGGTTTGCATGTTTTCAAGTTCAATGTATGTTTTCAATAAAATTTTTTTTCACAGGTTAGTTAATTGAGTATGGCAAGACAAAGGCACCTCATCCCTCAGGCAAACTGAGGGAGGGCTGTCTTTGAGGAGGTCTTTCAAAAGGAAATTGGCTCATATTTATGTTACTCATCGGAACCACAAAAATGATTCCCAGCAAATGAGCAGCCAGTTTGTATGCTGGGATTTGAATCAGGATCCAACTTCCAATGTTTTGCATTCTTTTCTGCACAGCTGCTGGTGGGTCTTATCCTCCCTGCTTATAGATATGGCTATCTAGTTAAGTAAAGAATGTAATTTGATCATGTATTCATATTATTTTTTAATTTTGTATTATACATTAAGGTATATATTTTACTAAAAATATATTTATGTATCCAGTAGTTTCAATCGTAATAATAAATTTTTATATTTTTTTTATGGCTAAAGGTACTTGAGTTTTGCATTAATTTACTTCTTCCAATTATCGAAATTTCTAATAAGTTGGATCTGCTATGATCCATGATAATTTGAATAACTAGATTATAAAAAGAGAAAAGTTTAGTATGATCAACTAATACTTAAAATTTTTAAAAAATTAATTTTTTAATGTAATATGCATAGATTTTGTGCAGTTTTCTCCTAAGTCACAAATGTAACTATGGTCTTGGCTTCTTTTGATACATATTGCAAAAATGAGCCGGTAATATATGTATGGATGCATATAGCATCAATATTGCTCAAAAGCAGTACTCTGTTTATAAATGTATGCTAAATAGGTGTTTCTTCATATGACTATATAATTATTAATTAACAGTATTTTAATTATTCTATAAAAATTGGCCTCTGAATGATAAACCCAAACTAAGTAGTTTAATAAAAGGATAAAATCTTATTAATGCTACAATTTATAATTGTATAGTTCTTTGTTCTGACAGCAGTTGATGCGTTACATGTTTCATCAATATGGATATCTGTTTTACCAGTACTTAACGTATTAATGTAACCACCATAGTAGAAGTCTCCGAATTTTTAGAATTTGCCAAACTCTGGCAACTATGTGCTTAACCATTCTTCCAGCAACCATGCTCGTAACAATCCTTCAGTCAAGCAGTGCCACCATTTTCATATGTACTCTTTTTGTTGTATTCCAAGTTTTAGCAGTGTTTGTAAACAAATCATATTTTTTTACGTAAACTTAGTTTGAAAATGTGAGCTTGTGGAATTTCAGTGGAAGAAACTGCAGTAAAATATCTGCAAGAATACCGAATTTTGTTGAAAATTTTCTGAAGGGAACAATGAAGAAATGCATATTCTTGAAGCTGCTGTTGCAAAAGATTACATGAAGCCAAGTCCTCAAATATCTTTTTTTTTAAAGCAAAAAGAGATTGCTGTGTTTTTCAGAAGAATAGTGCAAAAAAATTACAAAGATTTGAAGAAGAATGTGTTATTTTTTTAATAATTCAGATCTGTATTTTAAATTGCTAAAGTATGTTTTCTTTTCATATGCTGGTAATATTTACCGACTTACGATAATTATCGATAGTTCGAGAATGTGGCTTAAAAGAAGTTGCAAAAATCACCTACTGGACTCGATAATTTACTTTTACTTTTTCAACTGAAAAAATTCGCTAAATTGCGCCAAGGTTGTTGATACATAACTACCGTTTTAGCATTGTAGTATGTTTTGCTGTATAACACAGATGGACTGTAGATACTTTTTTCTTTGATTCTAATCACATTATAAATTTTTGTTTATCTGCCGAAAAATTTGAATAAAATTGCTCTAGGTGTGCATTTGTCAGTAATTCAGTGAATTGTACCCATTGTGACATAAAGGGCAAAATTATGTTAGGGCTTGGTAGAGGCAAAGTTATTGGTGTTTTCTAAATCTGGTAGTGTAATTTTAAAATTTAAATTTGCATGTCTCCATTGTATTTTGCATATATACTTAGGTATAGTGTATACTAAGACAAAATTGTCAAGTGTAATAATTTCCGTAGAGCCCATGAAGTGTAATAAGTTTATTTGCATGTAATTTTAGTTGGCAGTAGAAAGAGAACACAGAGTGGATAACATAAGCATCTGAGGAAAGTGAGAGTTGCTACAAAAGCAGCAGACAGAAGCAAAAGTTTCTTAATAAATACAAAATTAACAAATATATGACAACCTAAAACATCACAAAATGCTGTGTCAATCAGCATAGTCATATACTCAAAGTTTTAATGCATGATGTCCTTAATATATCAAAAGTGTAAACTGTGATAGAACCATATTAGTGTCCTTATTTTTAACAGAAAGTTACCATGATACTCATTAGGGTTTTCAAACTTCTGGCAGTAAGTTTTTCATAGTTATGGTGCCCAAAGTTATGTTTAAGCATTGATTTACACAGGTAGTAAGTACAGAGCTTTTGAGGTAGTTACTAATATGTTAAACCTTCCACATATCATCTTGATGGGTTTTCTTAGCACTGCCTATGAAAGTGTGACTAATGTGTTGCACCTTCCATGCATCATCTTTGCAAGTTTCTTGACACTGCTTATTAAAATAGTTGATCCGGAAGAAAATTTGAATATTGGACTCAGGTTTAAAAGAAATTACACGAAACTCTGAAATTGTAGATGATTTAGAAGTTGACCAAGTTTCTTTAGTATCTTTTGTATTTTTAACTTGAGATTTAAATGTAATTAACACTTGAGATTCACTTTGAGTGAGGACTGGCTTCTTAATCCACATTAGCCATCTTCTTAAAATGAAACTGAAGCATTATGTAACATTTCAATCACTTCCAACCGTGACATGTAACTTAATGTGATATTATGTCATAAATTAACTTCAAAATGTGGGTTATTGTCTTATTTTGGAAAATATATTAAAAACAGTAGTAAAATTTAAATGCTAAGCATCATAAAGAAGGAAACATACTGAATATGATATCATACACAAAAGTGCACAAAATATTATACAGGTAGCCCTCCAGTAACATGGTAAATAAGTTCCTAGAAAATACCGGGTTGTGTGAAACCGTGTTATACGAGACCCAGAGCCAGTACAGAAAGGGGGTTACGTTCTGAAAACTTATTAAAAGCAAGTATTTTTTTAATTCTGCATAAATAACTTTAATTTTTATTAAAAATATAAAGGTATGTACAACACAAAACAAAAAATAATTTAATTAATTTAGTCATTATTGCTGAGTATAATCAACAGAACGTTTTTTCGGTGGAATGAGATCGCTTTCATTTTCAGAATTTTTTTTCATTTAAAATTCTGACACCGCACCTTCTTCCTTCTTTAAAAAATCTGTAATTTTACTTTGCTTACTAGTTCTTACCAGGTCATTGTAAATTTCTCGATATGGAGCTAGACAGTTTTGCAGCTCAATTTTGAATTTTGTCTTCTTTCAGTGGAAGGGTCTGCATTAAAAAAAAAATGACTTGAGAATTTCATCTAAGCTTAGGCCTTCTTTTAATTTTTTTTTCTGTTGAATTACTAAGTGCACAATCTTCATAAGTGTTAGCGTCCTCAGAATCGATTTGATTTACAACTTCGAATAACATTTCCCTCAAATCTGCCTCGTCAATTTCCTCTTCCACTAATAAATCTTGAACGTCCTCAGTAGTTATGCCCAGAAAACCTTCACCTCCGATTGGTTCAGTAAGTTCTAATATGCCACCAATTTCATTTTCTGACGATTCATGCACATTTTCCATTTCAACTGAAGAGGTTCATATCTTCTTCCAACATGCATGTAACGTTGATGTTTTTAGTTCTTTCAGCAACAACGATATGTTGATACAGTGCTTGATTGAAAATTTCTTCCAAGCTTCCATTTACATTAATTGATTTTAAATCGGTTACGTCTAACATCCACTGTAATACTCTTCTTACATAATACAGTTTAAAGGTACATTGGTTATCATCAATTAAGGAAAAATCACGGTTACTGAAAAAGTTACATGTAGAATTTTATGAAACTTACCCACAATATACAACACATAGTAAGGTATCTTGACATAAAAAGAAATTACCAGACAATTATGGTAGTATAGAAATTAGCGCATGCATAAAATGAACAAATCGAAGGTTTCAGTTTGCTATAGAAAAAGTACGTTCAATATGGAATATGATCGCCTCTAGAAGCAATACAGCAAAGTGTGATGCTTTGAATTATGCTGTCTATCAGTTCCATAGGAAGCGAGAGCCATTGCTCTTGCAAAGCAGTAGCAAGCGCGGCAAGGGTCTGAGGGGGCGGATTGAGAGCAGCTAGACGTCTCCCTAAAGCATCCCAAACGTACTCGATAGGATTCAAGTTCGGAGATCGAGCTGGCCACTCCATACGCTTAAGTGTTTCCTGTTGAAGATAATCATCTACGATGCGAGCCTTGTGTGGTCTTGCGTTGTCTTCCTGTAATAGGAAAGCATCACCTACTGCCCCGGCGTATTGGTGCACATAAGCATCAAGGCTGTCATCTCTATAAACCTGAGCATTCACGGTTCCCCTTAGAAAGACATGGAGGGGGTCTGTACGTCCACTCATAGAGATGCCACCCCAAACACAGACACTGCCTCTTCCGTATGCATATCTTTCACGGATGATAACGGGTTCGAGGTTCTCTCCATATCAGATAACGCCTAATATCGCTTTCTAGACTAAACCTGGACTCATCCGTAAATAGAACAGCCCTCCATTGATCAGGCGTCCAGTGGACATGTTGTCGTGCACACTGCAAGCGGTTCCTCCTATGGCGTGACGTAGGCGGCATGCAAATGGCTGGTCGCCTACCATACAGACCACCGTCGTGAACAGTTGGCTGCAGCAAGGGACGTTAACACCAACTTCCGGTAGCTGCAGCAAGGGAGGATCTAAGAAGAGTCGGAGTAGCGGTTCTATTCCTGCGTGCACATAATATCAAATATTAGTCATCGGCGCTCGTCGTAGCAGTTGGCCGTCCTTGGCTGAACCTCCTAGATGACGAATCTGTGGTTTGAAATTGCCTCCAAAGTCTATGAACCACAGAAGGACTCGCATTTAGCTATCTGGCCACTTCTGTTTGATTTTGTCCTACCTCTAGTCTCCCAATGGCTCTCCATCGTAGTTCTGGAGGCAAATGATGCCTGGAGGTCATTGTTACTGATTGGTTATCTCAGATTTCTGATGTCACTCTCACAGTGAAATATGTGGGCTTGCTGTCAAACATGGACTTTTATGCTCCTAGCAGATGACGCATTCTGAGTGCAGCGCCGCTAATTTGCATATTGCGGTTTTACTCAGCTACTCTTCCTTGGCAACACATTCAAATTTTACACGGTTTGGCTTTTTTTGAGGGAATTATCACTATGTTTGTGAATTTTCCTTAATTTATGATAACCAGTGTATAAATAATACCTTAATCCAATGTTTGGAGTAACGAAGTAGTGTTAGGTGGTAGGAACAGTATTTTGACTTTGGGATGATTCAAATCTTGTGGGTGACATGGAGCATTATCTAATAGTAATGGCTTGAAGCTCAAATTTGAGCTACCTTGAAGCTCAAATTTTTCTGCCTTAAATAACATTCAATGTCTGACACAAAAACTAGTCTTTAAATAAATTCAGTTACCCAGGCTCTTGGATGTGCTTTCTAATATACTGGTAAGGTGTTAAGTCTTTAAGTAAACGAGGATTTAAAAGATCTGTAAACTAACAAGGCTTTTGTCATAAAGTTCCCCGAAGCGTTATGCACAAAAGTAGTGTTAGTCGATCTTTAGACACCTTAAATCGGGGTGCAGTTTTTTCTTTTCTTTTTTTATATATAAAGGTTCTACTGAGCATTTTTTTCCACCACAGCCCAATTTCATTGGCATTGAAAACGTGATCTGCTGTGTATCCCCGCTCTTCTATAATATTTTGAATTTTTTGAAGAAACATCCTAGCAACTTCATAATCAGCCGATGCAGATTCTCCCTGAACTCTTATGCTATGAATGAGAAAGCGCTGTTTGAAATTTTCGAACCAACCTTTACTTGTCACAAAATCTGGGCTGACAGAGGATTCTCCATGTGCTCCATTTTGAGTGCTTTTTTTTTCTTTACCATCCAACGGAATTCTTTTTTGACAGCTATCATCAACCCAAATGCTGACTTTTCTATCTTCTCAAATATTGGCGCCATGGCCGAGCTGCGCGTTTTGCGGATGTCGAAGATCCTTTAGCAACTACACTTCTTTTCTTTTTCAGTTATCTTAATAGTCCGGACTGTTGCTTCATTCAAATTAAGACTTTTTCTAATGTGAGATGCCTTTTCTCCTATTAAAAGACGATCCAATATTTGTATCTTTACTTCTAAAGAAATAAATTTCCTCTTAAGCGTTGGTTTTTTATCTTTATCGGACATGCTTTGGGATTGAAACTCAATGTCTTAAATGCAAAAGAGTTATTCTTTAACACACCGTGGCTCCACGCAGACTGACGACCAGCGGTGTGACACTTTTGTTTTCAGGCCACGTAGTTGATCTGAATTTTGGAAGCCCAACGTTCAGGTTGTGCGTTTTGGAGCTCTTATTGTGACCTCATGTTGTTCATCTGCGATAGTGAGATTCCTTCATTGTTGTATGGTAACTGTGGTCTTTTGTGAATGAGTATTGTTTCTATTGTGCTATACTTTGACATTCATGGAAGGAAATGATTTTCCCTTGTTACCTATTAAAAATTTAACGGTTGGTCTCCACCATGTGGTTTGTCTCCCTGGGGATTTTTGTTCTTACAGGAACCGGATCTTGGAAGACAACTGGCAGGACTTATTAAACAGGGATTCTTATGTGTTAACCTTTAAAAGACTGAAACGTTTGGAAAAGTTTACTTAAAAAGACGGGAAATAGGAATGTTACTTCCACTCCCTGCAATTGCAATTTCAATGTGAAACTACTACTAAGGGTGAGGGAGCAGAATTTCTTCTGGCCGATATTTGGGTCAGAGCCATTATTTTGAGACCCTAAAAATCTGGCCATTATTTGGGCCATCTTCTTCAAAGTGGGTTGCTCAATATAAAAAAACTTCGTGCGTAGTTCGTTAAATTTCTTGGGATTGTTTGGACAATTTTCTTATCTTGTTAGAGCGGAGCGGTGTTATAGAAAGGTTCTCGCAATGCATATCTTCCATCGTTACAGTGTGGATTTAGAAGTCGTTTTTCATAAGCGAGTCCAGAGCCTTCTACGATTAGCGACGGATTCAAAACTGCGCCCCTTCATCAGCAACTAGGGCGTGCGTGGGAGCGATAACATGCAATTGGCAACAAACAAAGGAGTATGTTTTCATGGAGAATTCAATTTTTCGCATGCGTATGGATCTAGTTACTTTCGCATAATATTCTGTTTAAACATTAGCAGTAGAACTTTGTGATGATCCGACCCAGGGTCGTGAAATTCCGATGAATGCCATGGATATCGAGAAGCACGATGAGCCTGGTTTCTATTGCTCTATGGTTCATTCTCGCCTTTAATTTGCTGATGGGGTTTTCTACTGCAATGCCTGTTTCTTTGTCTCAGGGTCATATCCGTAGGCTCCCTCAAGTAGTCATTCTATGTTAGTGTGAGTCTGACAATCCCAAGGTATCCTAGCCCTTCAGCGGGTCACCTCCTTGGTAATCCCTAAGTTCCAGTGACCTTTCTTAGTTTCCTTTTCTCTTCTCTTTATTTTTGACTTTTCCATTTCCGCTCCGTTACGGGATTCCTTTTCAGTGATTAGAGCTCAAAGTGAGATGATGTCAGACGAACTTCTGTCTACTTTCTCATGGAGAGAAAACCGCCGACGCATTTGTTGTACATCGCGGAAAGGAGAGCTCTGGTAGCTAAGAGGCGGGGTTCTATCTTTAACACATTTGATCTCATAGCTTTCTGCTTGCTCATAGATTTCATATTTGGTTTAATGTAAATCGGCTGGCCACTTGTCTTTAGTGTCAATGGGTATGGATGGCCGCCGGATCCGAATTTTTTTCTCTTCTGTGTGCGTACTCTAAATCAACAACGTGCATAAGAAAATGCAATGAATATAAGGAAAAAATTTAGATGTTTGTAAATGCGAGTACCAAACAAAATTACTGCCTTGTTTAGTTGCTATCAGTAACACAATAGGTGAAATGAAACAATGTTATCATTTTTTTATACAAAAATTTATGCAGTCCTGTGTTGCGAACCTAAAAATGTCAAAACGGTGCTCAGGTGACCCAAGAAACTAATTCTCCTTGCCAATCTGCTACATTCTTCCTTTAAACAAGCTAGTGCGTGTAGTACATTAAACTCTTGTCGCAGAGTAATCTCATCATTCGATGTCCTTTCTGTTTCAGAGGAAGAGCTCGCGATTGAGCTCTCCAACCAAGACTGTACCTCCCCAAAACCATGCGATGTTTTCAGTGCCAGCGCTTTGACTATTTGAAAATGCCCTTTCGAAGTTAGTCCCCATGTATACGCTGCTTCATGGAATTCCACGATAGTCACTGTAAGAAGGAGCCCGCAGGTTGTGCTCTAAATGGGGAGCTGAAAGGGAAGTACAGTTGCTGAAAGTTATTAAAATCATAACATATGCAGACGCTAGGATTAGAGCTAGTATTGTCTGTCTACGACAAGAACAGCTCCCGCCGCGATGTATGGCGGGTGGCGGTCGCTATAGCAACAGGACTAGTATATTTCAAATACGGACGAACCAAAAGTTGCTTTATTGTTATTTTGTTTTTTGGCGAGTGTTGGCTGAGGGGAAAAGTGTTTATCATTCGTCTTCTCGGTTTCATACCAGTTGCACGCGTCTTTTCTTTTAAGCCTTATATTATTACTTTTAGCTATTTTTATTCTCGTTGTTATATCTTTTGCATTGATATTTGCTCAAATTTGCTTCTAATTAGCTTGACTTTGGGAGTGCTTTGATAATCGCCAATTATTTAAAATGCTCTTTCAGTTTAAGAAAGGCCAACCTTTAAAGTCTCAGGCACGTCAAATCTTGTACAATGTCGCAGAATTCTGTTCTTCTGAAGCTTCGGCGAACTCTTTAGTAGTTCATCTCCCTCAAGTTTTAAAGAGAACATCACAAGGTACTGGAGTATCGAAATATACAATTAAAATAATTAAGCAGGAAGTATCAACAATGGGTGAAAACAAACTTCTAAGTACACCTGGAAAGAAACGCAAAAGCCCTGCTAATCGAAAGTGCGAAATTGAGAATTATGACAAATGCGTTGTACGGCAAAAAATACAAGACTTTTACACCAAAGAAAGAAATTGCCATCTGTGCGGAAATTGCTGCCTGTGTTAAGGCCAAAAATAGACTTTCCGTGGCAGAAAGACTTTTTGTGCAAAGTTTTGCTTTCAATGAATTTTCGCTGCAAGAAATGCATTAACAAAAGAAAAATTCTTATCAAAAGACCTGACATTGTATTCTGGAGGAACAATTATTTGCGAGAAATAAGGAAACTCAGGGCAAGTGAACGCCACATCGTTTACATCGACGAAACATGGATTGGTAGCAATTGACCATTTAAGCAATGTTGGCAGCATGATATGGTTTTGGGCACACAAATAAATGTCAGTTCAAAAAATAGATAGGATCCTCTTCCGCAGGATTTATTCCAAATACTCAACTTGTATATAAAGCATCGGCTCAAAGCGGGGATTACTATGGGCAAATGAACTATGAAAATTTTGAAAAATGGATCTTGGAAAAGCTTCTTCCAAATTTACGACCCCAAAGTGTGGTATACATGGATAATGCTCCGTATCACACGAAAGCTGAAGATCCGACACCCACGAAATATGCTATAAAGCAAATAATGGTTAATTGGCTGGTGAGGAAGACGATATGCAGCGATCCCAAAATGCGAAAAGCGGAAATGTTTAACTTAATAGAATGCAACCGTCCTAAAAAAGTAATCTACAAAATTCACAACAGTATAAAAGAAAATGGGCGTCATGTTGTGCGTCTCCCTCCTTACCACTGTGATCTAAACGCAATTGAATATGTTTGGTTATTAGTTAGACTGATTAG
>KL820467.1:0-33618 GCA_000611955.2 Stegodyphus mimosarum | reverse complement strand
GGATAATGCAGCCAATGTTAGTGGATTTGTCTGATATATCAAATATGCAGTATCAAGAACTCGATGCAAAACGATAAGTCAGTTAAAACTTTATTTAACATAAAAGGAGCGATGGCATGGCTTTGTCAGGAAACAGATATCAAATACCCAAATTTAACCAAATGTGCAAGAAAACTATTGTTACCATTTCTATCTTCATATTTAGCTGAACGTGGATTTAGTGCTGTAAATGATTTAATGGTAAAAAAAAAAGAAATCGTCTGGATATAACAGAACGGGGAGATTTAAGACCTAAGCTAACCAAATTGGAACCTAACATAAAATCTCTCTGCAGCAAGCATCAAGCACAAGGATCTCACTAAATAAAAATATTAAATTATTATAGAAAAATCTTTATTAAAATTATTTCAAATTTGAATTTTAGTTTTTCATTATATGTTTTGAAAATTTACTTACGTGTTTCGTTAACAATTTCCTAGTGATTTCTTCCTAAAATGATATTGTCTATTCATCAGTTACACTGGCAATATTATTAAGTAAATTCTTCTATAATGAAATTAATACAGTTACAGATTTCTGTCCAGAATATACATCTAATGGATCATAAAACTTGAACTTCCTTTCTTGCATATAGACAACTAATAAAACCCGATGGTTATTATTAATAAGAGCTGGAATGAAAACAAACTTGGAACACAGCAGCTTATCTGCCATAAATTTTGATACAAAATGTCTGACTGAAATAAAACTGAATGGATACACATAGTAGCTAAAGAACTTTAATTTAAAAGAACATGATGTAAGAAAGCACCAATTACATTATCAATTAGCCATCCAAGTTGAAAAGAATTGGAAATTCCAATTTTTAATAATAAAATTTTTTGTTTAGGAGTAAAAGGATTTAAAGACTTTATATCTGTTAATGTAAAGGGAATGTTACCAACACGGATTCATGAGCAAAAGGCAATTCATCCTACCTTTAGGACCATATAAAACAAATCCCCCCTCCCCCGAGGTTTATAAAGATACAGAATTGTACGATTCTTTTCCAAGTTTCTCAACCACAATGGAAACTGAAAATGAATCATTACTATGCAAATGCAATGATGAAATTAATGATTTTGTA
The DNA here is from genome assembly GCA_000611955.2 of Stegodyphus mimosarum. Classification (NCBI taxonomy): domain Eukaryota; kingdom Metazoa; phylum Arthropoda; class Arachnida; order Araneae; family Eresidae; genus Stegodyphus; species Stegodyphus mimosarum. The sequence goes on along the minus strand of KL820467.1, from coordinate 32,492 downwards.
TAATAATTTATGCACTTTCATGTTATAAATGCCTCTTTAACATTCAAGCAATCTCTATTTTCCCCAAAATCCGGCCTATCTCTAATAACAACCTGAACCTTTTCAGCAGGGATACCTAAATGTGCATAGGATTTAATCTGATTATGACAACTTTGACTTAATTGCCGAAATTTTGTATTTTCCAAGCACAACTCAATTATGAGTTGAATGAAAAATAACTTTAATGCAATTAGCTTCCTCACGCATTAAAATTCTTGAAGCACATTTCATATCTACAGGTACAGTACCTTAATAAACTTTTTTCCGCTAAACAGCCTTGTTATTTTAGTCCATGTTATTTAAAAGTATACTCTTGTAAAGGTATATTTATACCATGGGTATAAACTAAATGTTCATTACACTGACTAATAAATCGAAAAGACGTCTGACAATCTGGAAAGATACATGGAACATAGTTACCTTTATTGTTCTAATTACAAACTTTTATGAAAGATCAACTTCATCATTATTAACACATTTATTAATTCTTCCAACATCAAACAGTTTAGTGCCTGATATTTCTACTGAAACAGATGAAGCTTTACATTTATTCTTATTGCAGTCTTTTTGTAAACCTCTTGCAAACATCACAAATATTTAAATACTTAACGTAGACGCATGCTATGATCGAAATCAACAAACATAACCGGAACAAATCCTTGGCTGGTTTTGAACAATACACTTGGCTCTAAAATTTATTCTGGTAACCTTAAACTGCTACAGCTGTTTCGAAAGGCATCATGGGAAAAAGTACACTTTTTGTCACGTGATCGGTAAACTTCCTCTATCAGGGTCTCAGATATGCGTAAAACTCGTTTTGAGCTCTGTCGATTACACTATTTTCAAGTTCTTAATAAGCTGTCTTGATGATGTGGTACGTTCACATGGTCACATATCTTGACCGCACATGGTACTTCCGTAGAATTCGCAAATGTATCCGTCTACACATTTGTGTAAAACTGTATATAATTTTACACAAATGTGTGATCATAAATCAAGGAAAAGTTAACTCATTAGCAAATCTGTGTGTATATTTATTAATTTTGACGAGGATTGCAGCATTTGATGGTAATTTTATTTTTTATTTAACCCAAATAAGTAAAAAGTGTAAACCCAAAGTGATTATTTTTCAGTTATTTAAAAATAAAGTGATCAGTTTAAAATGAGCAACTATAAGCCTCTCCTCTAAAAATTTTTAAAAATACATGTTAGAGTAATATGTGGATGAAAATAAAAGATTTTATTTAAAACATTTTGGCGTTTGAAACATAAAATAAAAGTAGCGAATACTCTATCAAGGGTATCAAAAGATGTATACAATTTTAAAGGAACCGTAAGATAGTTTTCATTCTTGAAGCATATCATTTTTGCTAAAATCTATATTTTTGTAGTTCAACAGCTTCGATTTTATAAATAAATTCATAATCAAAATTGCTGTTTGTTATCGAAAAATAATCAAGTTGTGATTTTTGCGTAAATGTCATTAAACTACACAAATTGCTACTATCCATCACACATTAATATTTGTTTTATGCGTAAATGTCCCTTTTTTCGATATTTGTATGGAACTCTCGTGTATTCGAAATACTATCGAAGCGCTGTCAAGGGAGCTTCTGAAAGTAAACAAAAAACACCCCATCGGGGGCCCTATTCTCCTAGCGTGCGAGATCTCGATACGAGAGTGACGTCACATATGACGCGCTTTTCGCACGGAGGGAAAATTCGTACGACGTAGCGATCACTTCGTTTACGGCTTACAGCTGATAAGGTGCAACCGTTTGAAAGTCTTGCGATCGAAAAGAAATGGCGTCAGAGGAACGTTTATTAAATGTACTTCTTTTTACTGGTTTGCCACCTGTGGTAGAGGTAAGTTACTTATTTGAGTTGTTGAAATTTCAGTCTAAAATTGTAAATAACTTAATCAGAAAGTTACTAATGTCCGATTTCTATAACTGCTGCTTTTATATTCTGCATGTGTCATGATTTCTGTTTTTATGATCAATTTCGTTGTAGAAATATCTTTCATGAATTTGTCTATGCTTTTCGAATAATTTCCTTATTAATATTTTTTATGTATCACTTGAAACATTCGAAACACTTAATTCGAATTAAGTTCTGAATTGTATAATAGTAAACAGAGAAGAGTATGTTACATAAAATTTTCTCTGATATTTCATAATAAATTACATTTTTGGTGCATAACCTTCTCATTTGTGGTGTCAAAAATCAGGATATGAAAAAGGTAACTAGTTGAATTCATTTGAAGTATTATTTAGAAACGAAATACAATGATTATTGGGATTTTAGATTTTGATATTATTCTTGAAGACATCTGTTAATATTTGATATAATTATAGTGCTTAAAAATTAAAGTGAAAAGGGATTGTAATTTTTTACCTATTGATGTAAAATACCCTGTTGCTTCTTATGAAGAATATGTTATGAAATTGTTCGAAAATAGAGTATTCCTTCCTCCATTTTCTTTTATCAGTATATTATTATGCTATTTTAGAAGCATCATGTGAAAATATTGCAAGTTTGTCATGTGATACGTAGATTGCTACAGTTTATAAAAACAGTCAATACATGTTACATTTTAATCTTTTAAACTCCTCAATAATTTTATATTTTTTATATTGTAGAATATATATTATTTCATATTAAGTAGATAATTATCATTTAGCTTAATAAGTTTCAAAATACATTTGAAAGTTATCAAAGTTATATTTCTAAAATTCTGATAAACTTTATATTTCCTGTTATTGATAGCATTATATTTCCTTTATTCTTTAGATACGGTCTTTTTATACAACATTAATATGTTGCAGGTTTCTGATCATAATATGATAATCCTGGCAATAAATTCAAAATTTTCTTGTTGACAAATTCATATGCAGACAGAGTGCAGTTAATAACCTCTTGGCACTGCAGGGTGGAACAAACTATTGGCTTATAGGTATGTACCCAAAATTTTAGGTTAAAATGCGCTTTAGCCCACTGCTTGGCGATGTTTTGAAAATCGCCATGTTGTAATACTTACACATTTTATGCCGTTACATAACCTTCCCGACACGCTCTGCGAAAACGTAACCAAAACGGCATCCAAGAAAGGATTTTTTTTTTTTTTAAAGGGCATTAAAATTACAAACGATACCATGTACACACCGTTCCGTTTTAACTTTAAAAAAACATCTGACAATTGCACAATTAAGGCAACGTACACAAATGAACTAAATAAGCTAAAATAACGAAAATAAATTACAAGAAAATGCCATGTGCACAGTGTTCCTTTTAAACTTAAAAAAAACTTCAGCGAATTGCACAATGTACGCAACGTGCACAAATGAACAAAATAAGCTAAAATAACGAAAATAAATTACAAGAAAATGCCAACACTTACAACAAACAAAATATGTAGCAATTAAACCAGCTTTCATACACCAATCAATCACCGCACGTTTCCCTTGCACTTCCAATAAAGTAATAAATATACATGTACATTCACTCAGCATCACAGCTAAATCCATAGCGACTTGGTATTTAGCGAAATATACATACAAAAATAGCAAACACTCAATAGAAAAACACCGCATTCAAAGAATAAAACGAGAGCTGAAATAACTACTCAAATTAACACGTAAGAATTTCGAATAAACCACTACGCCATCTCACATTACCAATAAAACCGTTCTTTATAAAATAGGAAATATGCATGCGCGAAAACTACATCTTTCCGTAGCTTCAAAATACCCAGTCAGCCATGTCGGCGGATATACGGAGTTACCCATGTTGCCGCGTTTATTGCTCATTCAAAAACAATCGCCGCCAAGCAGTGGGCTAAAGTGCATTCCAACCAAATTTTATAATAAAATTATTTGAGGAAAGAAATAAGCAGAATAATTTTGTGAAACATATTACTATTCTGAGAAATTAAATGAGCTTAAATAAGCATTTTTTCAGAGACCTGGGGAGGAAGCTGAATGTCAGTCAGCAATACTTCCTAAGTTCTTGTAAAATAAGATTTTTCGGTACTTTTCTCTTATCAGAACTGGATTCAGAAATGTGTGTGTGTACACATATGCACATACACACGTGCATACAGACATACATTCCTTAATCCAGTCCCGATAATAGAAGAGTTCTAATTTTTCAATCTATAGCAAGTTTTGATTAATTTCTTCTGCATTTAGAATGTATTTGATATTATTTTTATGATATTATTCTTTCAGATTATGGGTGGATTATTTATATCGTGTTACAGTATTAATGTAATAGAAATAATAAATAAATGCAATTTTTTGTGTGCTAGTATTTTTATACAGTATATTATACCAAGTCTTACATTATCAATATCAACATGTGAGTGATACAGAAAGACTTGATATTTGTCAATAGTTAAAGTATGGTGTCAATTTTAGTTTAGTATTTACCCACATCTTTTTTTTTCAGTAAATAATTGGTGGAATGTAAAAGAAATAGATTGCTAATTATTAAATATATAATGTACCTAATTTATATGTATTTGGATACACATGCAAGTTAAGAAATTGTGTGTTCTCGATAAATGTAGGTAAGAGACGATTCTTTTATAGACTTCTATTACAATGTGTTATCTTCCATGTATCAAATTGTTGTACTTAAAAATTATGCATTTTTACCTTTGGATTTATGAGTTTAAAATTATTTTGCATTGTAATGGGGAACAGATTATTTTCTTCTTGAAATCTGATATTAGATTTCCAAACCTGTACGAGAAATTTTTATTTCCATGTATTTATTTTTTAGTATTGCAGGTGATAAAGGCTATCCATTGGAACCTTAGCTTTTGACACCATATATAAAATCCTCTTCACATATAGAAGAAAATTATAACCAAAAGCATGCAGTAGCAAGGAACTGTGTGAAAGGAAAGATGCAATGGTGTACTTAAATCAAGGTTTTGTTGCCTACATCATTGCAAAGTGTTGGCGTACAGCCCAGCATAAGGCAACTATAAAGGGGAGCTGACTCGTCAACCATTCTATAGCCAACAAAGCAGACTTGTCGCTATCCGTCATTGGATCAGCATTGTTTTGTTGACATGTTTGTTGATTGATTCCGACCTAATTTTGAGAAACATGGATGTACATGCTGCACAAAATTGCTCCAATCATTCTAAAACTAACTTAAGGATATTACGTTTTTTGAAAAATGAAAGAAGACGAAGAAAATGGATAGTTAATTCTTGTCAAAATCAATGGATTCCGAGCCCAGGAGCATGTATTTGTGAGGTAGGTTCAGCTTCGTATTTTTTCATAGAATGTTAGAAAAATTCCTCTGTATTTCTTCAAAGTGTGCATTTTCGTTTAACTGTCATTTATTGATGATCAACTGATTTTTATAAATACAAAATCAATTGAGGAATGTGTACGTGTTTGTGCAGTAAAATGTTGCCAATTCCATTTATGATGTTGTCGTTTTTTTTATTAGCATGAATAGTTTATACTGTTCATAAAATTGTATTCTACATTTCATGTAAACTTTGTGCTGGGTTGGGAAAGTGATATGCCTTTCTTTATTTAATTTTACTGTACTGATTGGTGATTTAAAGTAACATTCTATGTTTTGATTCTGATGTATTGTCGCCAAATCTGTTAGTTGGCACCAGTGTTAAAAATTGGATAGTATGATTTAAATTATAAATGATTTTGGTTTCTCTGCATAGTAAGATTAATATATTCTGTATTTTTTAGGCATTTTGAAGAAGCTGAGTATTAATTTAAATATTTGGTGAATAATTTTGATCCCATTATCATGCGTGATCAAGTACTAAATCTTCAAATTGTATTCTTAACTATAGTTACTTTAAATTTATTTTCAGTGTGTGAACAGGAAATATGTTTTAAGTAGCTTTTATAAAAATAAAAATTCATATAAAAATAAAAATTTATCAGAAAATTGCATTCTTAAAAGTGTGGTTAAATTCATTTAATATAGAAATTGTAATTAAATATTAGTGCTTTAAATTTTATGCATGCTTTTGCAGGTACATTTAAAAAAAAAAACAATTTGCTCATAAATTTGTCATGGAAGATGTCATGGTCTGCTAAATCAAATTTACTTTTGTGTGACCTTAAATCTAAGGCACCAATAGTAAATCTGTTTTGGCATATTATTAAAAATTTTGAATGAAAAATTTATTGCTACTGTGAAAGATAGATCAACTGATGTTTACCTTACTAATCAATGTCTTATAATAGTATAATGACTTGCAGGCTTTTTCATAATGTAATATTGCATATGTTTTATTCTTCTTTGTTATCAAATAAATAAAAAGAGTATGTTCCTAATCAGATATTCTTCTTTTGTAAGAGTGTTATGTATCATGATGCGATACTTGGGATTGGTTTTAGAGTATATTACAGTATTTTTTTTTAGATGTTACTAGAACCAGTGTATTTTATTTATTTACTTATTGCTTTAAAACAAGATTTATTTTGAGGCACTTTTTTTTTCTCCTTTCTGTATGCACATAAAACTTACTTGAGCTATATTTTTAACATATGAATAAGTCTCTTATGTTAGCTACTTTAATTGAAAAAGAACTAAACTAAAATGATATTCCTTGAAAACTTTTTATTGAGTTAATTTTTAAAGTATTTAAAAAAAAAACCTTATCTTCTAATGCTTACTCTAATTTTTTTTATTTCTTCAGTATTTAATATTTTCTTGTTTCTTCAATATGTTTTCATTCAACCTCTGCTTTTTCACATTTGCAGAGTCTAATAACATATTACTTGAAATTCTGCTTCTGTTTTATCCAAACACATCAATCATTCTGTTGAGTACAAATAAATTCAGGGTCTCTAGAAATCAAGTAAACAAACCACAACAGAATTTTTAAGGTTGAATTACATGTAAAACTTGCCCTTCAATTTAGGAATTCATAATTAAATATGTTTTTAGCCTGCTAATAGTCCTTCAAGTTATGCATAAATTATTGGAAAATATTTTCAGATTGTGTTGCATGTTATTGCTGTTCATGAAAACTATAAATAATTGAATTTTCATTCTGAGATCTGTTTGAAACTATGTAGATATTTTCAAGTAACCGAAAAGTATATAAACCTGACTAAATTTTTGTCAGATAAAAATTGTTGTATGTATCAGGCAGATTCTTCACTTGAATGATAAAACTGTAAAAAAATTCATTCATAGAACAAATTTTGTATATCTTGGATTAAAAAACTTAAAACTGCCTAAAGAACTTCAAATGAACAAGATTACACAAACTTGCATTTTTTTATTTAATGATACTAAATTTCTTAAAAGAAGTAATAATGATGGAAATGAATATCAGTAATCGAAATAATAACACATATATATGAATGTGTGTGACGTTTATAAAATAGTAGTATCTTTCATGGTACTTTTCATCGAAAGACACTAATGTCTGTAACTGGCGAGAAATTATCCGAGATTGAAAAACGTACGTTTGTTTACTGATCCGCTGTTGCCATCTGTTTACAAAAAAAAAAATTTAAATTACGATTATTTTTCAAGAAGTCGTCTCATTGGTTGTTGTACTATCGTTTTACGTCAAAATATGGGCGGTGCGACGGAGGAGCTTCTATCTCTTTCGATCGGCGAAAGCCTTAACGATTCGAACGGTAGAGGCGCTTGAGAATTCCAGTTTTCGATCAATCGTTCGTAGCAGTCGAACGAGAAGATATCGCTTGCTACGTCACTCTCGTATCGAGATATCTTCGCACGCTAGGAGAATACGGCCTCAGTGTCTCCGACAGGCGAAGGTATCAATGACGCTTCGGTTTTCGAAGTAGTAGGAGTTGATTTGGCAGGACTCTTGTATGTGAAGGGAGGTGAAAACGTTTTTGGATTGTTTTGTTCACGTGCGCAATATATCGAGCTCTTCATCTGGAATTTACTTCCTCATTTTCTACCGACGCATTCTTGTTGTCATTAAGATGATTGTAACTATAAGGGGGTGGCCGAGAATAATTTATTAAAACAACGGAACTAATTTTCGAGCAGTGCAAAGAGAATTAAGTAACGTCGATTGGGAAAAAATTGGAAGCTAACTGCTACACAATGCATAAAATGGAAGTTTTATCCTCCCAAAGCCGCTAGTTAGGGCGGCTATTCATATGGTAAAGAAACTGTTGACAAGGATACTCGGTAACAAGGTTCTTCTGACCTACGACTTATACATAGTATTGTGCGACGGTGAGTCGATAATTAACTCTAGACCACTTAACTATTTGTCCGAAAATTCAAATGATAATCTCACTTTCCCCAGCCATGTTTCTCATCGAGAATCGTAGCTTAGATGTTCTCGATGTTGATTTCTGCGATTCAAAAAGTCTTCGTGAAGAGGCTAGACCTCGCCAAAAACTACTTAATGATTTAGGAAAGAATATTTATGCCTTCTCGTCCAAAATAAGAATGGTCCATCGTCAGAGCTACGGCTGGGTGAAATTGTGTTAATAAGAGATGACGTCAAAAAAGGGATGCGTTGGCCTTTATCTAAGATCATTCGACTGATTCCTGGAAAAGATGGCAAGGTAAGAACTGCAGGATTGAAGATTCAAGCTGGTACTCTGCTACGTAGCACTCAATCGGTCTTTCCTTTGGAAGTGAGGTTAATGAACGCTCCCACTGATCCCACACACGATAATTCTTTTACTAATCCTATTTCTCCTATTTCTAGGATGAGCTTTCAGATCTCAGTCACTCTTCTAATGACTCCAGTAGCATGCTATAAAGTCCTAAAGTGTCAAGATTTAGGCATGCCATCAAGGTGCCTGAGAAATTAGACCTCTTTGACCAGGTACTGTATATCTTTGAGCCAAACTGAAATCGATTTAATGTGGGGGAATACGTTGGAGGATCAAGGAAGTGCAATTTACGGAGTTCATAGGCAATTACGCCTTTACCTCCACATCATCTCAGAAATTTATATCATCAAAAGAGGGGATTGTCTAATACGGTAGAAATTTTGATAAGCCAAATGACTTAGAAAAAATGCCTTCGCATTGAGAAAAAAAGGTAAAAACTCATGAAGGTCTTAATTTTGAGCCTAAATAAGGGCCAGAATAATTTAGAATGGGGGCAGTCATCATAAAAATTTTGACTAGAAAAATAAAAGGTGAAGTTTCCTTGAACCTTGATAATCGTGTAATAGCAATCGTCAGCGTAAAGAATACGTAGGGGGGGATCTTTAAAGACCCTTTCCGCTACGCGTCCTTTGGGAGGGAGGGACCTGGTTACAGGTCGAAAAGTAGTTCTGCCAATGATCAGCTGGGAGGGAGAAGTTTTCGTTTTGGACCGCTATTCAATGCGGTGTATAAAGGGTCGAAATGACGTTGTTAAACGTCTGAAAGGTTTCCTTCTTAAAGGAAGATAAGAATCTTAACAGTGAATTTCAAAGTTCATGTGCACTCTTAAGCGCACGCTATAACTAATAAGTAGAATAAAAAGAGTTATTTGTTTCTTTAAAGAAATAAAGTTAAGTCTCATTACTTGAATTTATTTTAAATTTAAAATTCAGTCCTCTTAGACTGTGATGTTTCTTGTTAAAGAAACTTTAAAAAAGGTGGTTCCTCAGGTTAATGCTGTGTGCATTAAAGAACTCTAGAGGCGGGGGGTTAAGGAACGAGAGGTAGTTATTCACATGGACGTCCGTGTGCTCATACCTAGCCCGTTTAAATGGGATAATTGAATATTCCGGATTAAGGACCGCACGCGGCCTTTTCCGGGAAGAAGCAACTGCAGGATCATATACGGGTAGCATATGTAGCACAGGATTAGCAACATGTTGAATATTTTTGAAAAATTTTTCCGAAAGTCGCTGTATAAAGCGATTAATGGGCATAATTTTGAGATCGTTATGAATTTCTTCGTTCCTTACGAACCACGGAGCTTTAAGTATTTGCCGAAGCAATTTTGATTGAAAAATTTGAACATGTTTTCTGTTAGTCAGTGCAGATGGGCCCCAGATGGGGCATGCATATGTTAAAACAGGCCTTATCATAGATTTGTAGAGCAGGATCTTGTTATCAAGTGACAGGTCGCTATTCCAAGCGAAAAAGGAGCGTAAATTGGTTTTGACAGCTGTTGCATTCGCTATTATTTTGCGAATGTGAGGCTGCCAAGTTAATTTGGAATCTAGTAAAACACCTAGATATTTATACGAAGACACCCAGGGAATGGGTTCACCGAAGAGTATTAAATTAGGTAGACTTGGGATATTTCTTCGGATGAACATAGTGGCAGCACATTTTGCGACATTAATTTTGATTTTATACAGACCGAGCCAGAGTTCTAAGGCTGAAAGGTAACTCTGTAATTGCGAGATTACCTGGAGGGTGTTGGAGTGTTGTGAAATGATGGCTGTATCGTCTGCATATAATGCAAGATCGATATTTGGGGCCTTAGGAATATCATTTACATATAGGTTAAAGATTGAAGGTCCTAGGAGACTACCTTGGGCTACGCCGGCATAGATCGGGCGGGGAGAGGAGAATTCGTGGTTAACTCGCACGCGGAAACTGCGTCCTGTCAAGTACGAGTTAATAATTTTAATAAGGTGAGCCGAGAAACCAAGCCGCATGAACTTGTATATAATTCCGTCATGCCAAGTCCTGTCAAAGGCTTTGGCAACGTCTAAATAGACGATACCAGTCTTCTCTCGCTTACGAAAGCCTTCGTGAATGAATTCCACTACACGGAGTAACTGGTGTACCGTGGAGTGTTTAGGTCGGAAGCCGAATTGTTCCGGGATTAATAAATTTTGATCCCGACAGAATTCATTCAGGCGATTAAGTAAGACAAATTCATAGATTTTTGAGAGAGAAGATAACAGACTTATGGGTCTGTAATTGACGGGTAAATTTAAATTTTGTCCCGGTTTTGGAATGGGAACGACTGCTGCAATTTTCCAGCAGTCGGGAAAATGGCTTCTCCTGAGCATTAAATTAATAAGTACAGTAATCCATATAATAAACATTGGGGGGAAGTTTTTGATCATGCGATTCGAAATATAATCTATGCCAGGTGCCTTGTTAGGTTTCAGTTTATCAATAAAAACCATAACTTCAGAAGGATCCGTAGGTCGGTGTTCAGATGTGATGGGTTGTGTTAAAAAATCTTTAACCCGTGCTTGTGTACGCCCCTGTGTAACCGGTCGGTTAGAGTAGGAGTCGTGGTTTGGAGTGAATTGTGTTGCAAGGCTGTCAGCAATAACCTCAGCCTTTTCTGAGTCTGTGTAGGCCATCTGTGCGCCATCGGCCGTTTGAAGGGGCGGAATGGGAGTTTTATGTTTGCGTAATCGAGCGGCTGCGCGCCAAATCGATTTGTCTTCAGTCGTTAGGGACTCAATGTACGTTTTCCACTCCGCTTGTTTTAATAAGCGGGTTTCAGTCATATCTCGTTCTGTATCTTGCGAAATTGGGCACGGGTATTGGGATCGCGTGTCCTTTGCCAGATTCATTGCAAGTAGTTGCGCTGCTTAATTTTGAATTTAGTCTCAGGTGGGAGCCTGACACCCGGATGTTTAAGTGGTTTTGAAGCCGCAGCTTTCGCTTCTTTTAGTAAAGACTCCAAATTTTTAATATACCTGTCAAAGTCCGAATTGCTGGAAATTTTGATGGGAGGGAGTGCTGTTTTTTCCAAAATAAATCTAAAATCGTCCCAATTTGTTGAGACTTGCTCCTCTAACTTTGAGTATCGATTTTGAATATCTAGGGTAATTAAAACAGGGTAGTCATCTGAATCCAAGTCCTGAATCACTTTTATATCATGCCGAAAATGTATATTATAAAATGCAGCCAGATCTAGAACTGCGGGGGACCCTCTTGCAGGGTAACAAGTCGGGAGGGTAGGAGCTATGATCTGTACATGGTTACTCTGGCACCATGAATTTAGAGTAATACCATACCTGTTCCTATTCGGACAAAACCATGCGGTATGGCGTGAATTTAGATCACCAGCAATTATTAGATGATTTGAAACATTTAAAAGTTTATCAAAATCTCAAGTGAGGTTATCTCAGAAATTTATATCATCAAAAAGAGGGGATTGTCTAATACGGTAAAAATTTGGTAAGCCGAAAGACTTGGAAAAAAAAATGCCTTCGCATTGAGAAAAAAGGTAAAAACTCATGAAGGTCTTAATTTTGAGCCTAAATAAGGGCCAGAATAATTTAGAATAGGGCAGTCATTATAAATTTTGACTCGAAAAATAAAAGGTGAAGTTTCCTTGAACCTTGATAATCGTGTAATAGCAACCGTGAGCGTAAAGAATGCGTAGGGGGGAATCATTAAAGACCCTTTCCGCTACGCGTCCTTTGGGAGGGAGGGAGGGGGGACTTGGTTACAGGTCGAAAAAGTAGTTCTGCCAGTGATCAGCTGGGAGGGAGAAGTTTCGTTTTGGACCGCTATTCAATGCGGTGTTTAAGGGGTCGAAAATGACGTTGTTAAACGTCTGAAAGGTTTCCTTCTTAAAGGAAGATAAGGATCTTATCAGTGAGTTTTAAGTTCATATGCACTCTTAAGGGCAGGCTATAACTGATAAGCAGAGTAAAAGAATTATTTTTATTTCTTTTTAGGTTAAAGTTTAAATCATCATTTGAATTTATTTTAAAAGTAATAAATACCTTAAACAGACGATTACACAACGGCTGAGCGGAGTCAACAGAAGGAGCTCCTCTTGTTGATTAGACTGTTTTTATTATTTTTTCTTTTTTCTTTAACTACGAACAAAACGGTGAAATCCCTTTTCTATCCAGAATATGTTTGTATATGTTAAAGTAACATAACGTTTCGCTTGTGTGAAATAGCCATATTAAAATCTTGATATTCGACAATCCCTGATGCGATTATTTCGTCTTTAACCTGCACGTTGTAACAGTAAATTGCAGCATCCGGTAAACCAGTGGAACTAGGAATAAGGTCACCCACATCGGTCAATTCACTCACCATCATCAGGTTCGCGTGTTTGTTTTTTTTTGGGGGGAGGGGGGTGGTTAACGTTCCGATAGTGTAAATTAGCCTTTGCAGAATTATAGAATGGTGATAAAATAGGGAATAAACTGTAAAAAATGTTTCTTTGAAACGCGTGAAAAAATGTGACAAAATTTCACAAATATGAAATATTGGTTGGAATATTCCAATTAAGTGTCAGGAAAGACAACGTGTAAGGATTGTAACGCAATGAAGCAAATTATATTAAGCAGTAAAAACGTTTGTGAAAATGCACCTGTGCTCTTATTTTTCAGAATTTCAAATAAGCAATTTCCAAAAATGTTATGAAAAAAAAAACTGGAATGACTTAAAAATATTCTTTTTATTAACTAGTTTTCTATTATTCGAGTTGGTTAAGCACTTGGAATAATCAATCTTCTGCTGTATTTCAAATTGTAAGCTATTTTTTTCTAATACTTATGAGGCCTGCCTCGCTACTTTAGCTGAAATTTTTCTGGCAACTCTGAACATTGCATGCAACTTTAACTGTAACTAACATTTCGTTCTTTTTCTTCTTGGATTTCGTCTCGTTTATATTTACCTGTTAGAAGTGCACTAGTATTGAAGGTAATAAATATTGTCTGTAATTTGGAGTAGATATGTTATTTTTTAACTGTTTTTATTTGCTGCAGGTTGACGATTTAGGTAGCGTTCTCGGGTATACTTCAGGTTCACATGGACCGTTAGAATTAGGCTTCCCATTTTTTCCTAAAGCTAATCTAAGATACTTTGCGGAAAAGTACATTGAGCGCTAAGAAGAGTCTTAAGGTCTTTAAATTAATAGGATAAACGAAAAGTTGAGGTAAAAGTAAATAACTTGACGAATATGAAGTATCCTGAATATTGAAACTTGGACTGTTTATTAGGCCTAATATTTGCTTTGTTTATTAAGCCTAATATGAAATGGTAGATGAACCTGAAGAAATCTCCAAAAGTAATCATTAAAGGCCTGGATACCGGTAAAGACGTTAGCTGTAGCTTCACATGCCTTTTCCCCCCTACTTTATATCAGTTAAAAATTACTTCTTAGCTATATAGCTATTTCTTTGAAAATCTCGGGACATTAGCATGGAAGTAATTTGGAATGCAAGTTAATACCAGCTGTTTCGGTAACTCTACGTAAGCTACAAGAATGCATAAATTTATAAGCAAATCAAGTTATTTGTCATATTTTGAAACTGGTGTGCTATTTTAGAACTCTTTTAAATTCTGCTGCTTAGGAAGCTCTTAGATAATTGCATAGTGTTAAAATTAAAGTCTATCAGCATCCTTTTTACCAGTTTTACTATGTTTTGAATTAGTTTTAGTATTGATTTTAATTTGAACATTGTTACTAGCATATAAATTTACTCCAGTTGTAATTATTGTGTGCTTTTGATTACATGGTACCTGGTTGAATATATTTAGGCTACAAGTATACAGAATAAGTCAAAAAGAAGTTTTGGTAAGAAATCATGGCTTTAGTATAGAATTGGGTGCCCCTTCAATTGGCGACAAATTTTGTTAACTTTTGGCGAAATCCCAGTTCTGGTTACCATGATAGTTTTAACTTAGTTTTAGATTTTGATTTTTTTTTTAAGTAAAAATAAATCAATGTATACATGGACAAAGTTAAGGCACTGCACAGTGATTAGATTCTACAGTTCTGGGATTTTCTTTTTTAAGTGAAAATAGATCAATGTGCACATGGATATCAAGTTTGTGGAATTCTTTGACTTCTTATTTTGGTTTTGTGTAGCGGCCATCTTGAAATTGTGTGCTTCTGACACCGATGTCGGCGTAAAAAAAGAATCGCCAAAAAAACAAGGGTCACCCAATTGTAAACATTTACCAAAATCATGGTACTTTTCTGTTAGCTGCGCGCGAAACAGTCAACGGAATAAAAGTCGTCAACATTCAACTATAAACAAATATTTATTAATAGTAAGCAAAAACAAAGTTTAATTATGAACAGCTATAAAGGAATTCTAAACAAAACAATTTTACCCCCAAAAAATGTTTATAATTATTGGTTTTTCTATAATACGGTGAAGTCCATGCTCAAATGGATCATTTATTTCTCATCTCCACATAAATTCAGCGAGGTACGACTCCAAATGATGGTGAGAAGTTCCTCGATGTTTTTTATTTCTCCATTTGGCACTGCCCCAAAGCTGTTTGATTTTCTAAGTGTTTACACCAGTGTCCAGATCAACAAAATTGTACCAGTGATTCACTTTGAAATGCTGTAGACCAGCCTCTTCCATTTTAATTGTACAGTAGCACTTCCAGGAATCGGAATAGATGATTGACCCTCCTTCGATGTGATTTGTTATCGCATCTAACCGTACTGGTAAAGAACGGTTTGAAACTTGAATTACAAAGCATTCATCCATTTCCCGGCAGACGCCACCAAATATCCACTGGTATGAAACAATTTGACTGGAATTGTTCTTTCGTTTTGTAAATAAGCTCTTGTTTATCTCAACTATTTTTTCAGGACCACCTTTTTTTTTTGCTCATGTTCCGCTAATACTTCCACACAAACTTAGCATGTTGAAAGATTTCACTGCCAACATACTCTTGTCACAAAAAGACAGTTTCATTTCATATTCTGATCGCATGTTGCATTCTTTGCCAATATACATTTCTCTCAAAAAAAAAAAAGAGACTGCAGCTTCTTGAGTTCTAGCTAAATCCCGAATATTTATCATTAAAAAAAAAATTAAGATGGAAGAAAAAAAGGAAACCATGCTTTGTTTTGATTGAATTCAGAGAATAGAGCACATGGCCCCAAATGACTGAAGAATTATCTAATCGTGGCCACATGTTCTATTCAAATAATATGATAAATCTGAAGCGATGTTTAAAAGAAATTAAACAAAATGAGAAACCCTTTTCGCAGACGATTCAGTATTTCTCATTCAATTAATTCAGTTCTAATTCATTGACTATTAATAAATATTTGTTTATAGTTTAACGTTTTTGACTTTTATTGCGTTGACTCTTTTGCACCCGGCTAACGGAAAAGTGCCAAAATCATTATAGCAAATATTGTAATAGCACATATTTGTATGTGATACATTTAACACATTTAGTGCCATTGGTATCCAAACACACACAACATATATTACCTTTATAGGCCACTTGTATGAGTTTGAATTCTCTTACATGCATTCAGATTTGGCTGCATGTATTCTAAAGAAAAAGATTTCTATGTATAATGGAATGCCGTTTAAAATTTTAGGTGACCCAGTGGTACATAAAACTTTAGTAAACAGAATTTTTTGTCCATGTGGACCTTAACTATTTAAATGAATACAAATTAATTATGATCTAAAGCTCAGTGTGCAGGCCAAGTGTATGATCTGAAAAAGCGAACAGGCCATATTTTTAACAAATTGAGTATTTCTTATTAGCTAGCAAAAATCAAACAAAGTAAAAACTGTGGAATATGTTGCGTTTTAGTGCCAGTAATGGATTAATGTTGCCGATCTCCCTGGCTGTATGTAAACTCAGTTAATTTTTGATAAGTTGGTTTAATTTTTGTAAAAAATGAAAGAAATTAACTGTTGTTTATCAGTTATATTTTGAAAAAAAATGGCTAAATTTGGGACTTGTTTTCAATGGAACAGATTGCTGTGAAGTACTTTCAAATTTACAGCATCCTGGCTTAAGAAAAAGAGTGACTTGTGTAAAAATGGATAAATACTGTCTGTGGGGCATAAAAAATAATGACAAGTGAATTCAGGTTTTTATGTGTTATGTCCATAACTTTTATATGTTGATAAATAAGCAATGATATGTTCCTTCAAACTTCTGCCGGAAATACTGACGCAAGTTTTCATGGTCGATGGAATTTCACAATTGAATGTGATGTTTTACTTTGGCATTTATGTCTGGAATGTCCTTCTTTCTTTCAACAGTATTGCATAACTTAAATGTAGGTGTCAATTCAAATTAATAACAGTGACGTTTTATAATTTTAGACTGGAAATTTTTTCTTCACATCCATTTGACTGTTGTGCTGTGAATTGCATTTTTTTTTATGCTAAGTTATCTGGAATTCAATATTTATTTCCTCAGACAGACTTTTATTGTAATCATGAAAGAAATTAATATTTTTGTAATTTTATTCTCAAAGCTTGGATAAAAATGCATGGATTTCTATAATATCCTTTTGGACAATTTTTTTTTTCTTTTAAGAGAAAGTCTTCAATATATTAACAGCTTATTAGTGAGCTCTTCAAAATCCTTTGCTAAACAGTCTGAAAGCTTTCATTAACTGTGCTGCTTAATTAAATTTAGTTTTTAACATGGTTTGTTGGTTAGAAAAAGATGTTTGGACTCCAATGCCAAGTCTAGCTCTATTTTTCATTCTTGATGACATTGCTTTCAAGATACCTCACACATACCTATTCTCATATCTTCATATCACTAGATACTACACTTGCAGTAGGTATGTACACATATCTGTGAAGGGGTCTAAAAAGTTCCATCCATGATTTCTTTGAAAATAATTTAAAATTTAGGGCCACAGGGATTCTGTGACGTAACCTCTGTATTCCCACACATTTTAACTGCCACAAAATTCTTACATTTGGAAATAGACAAACAGAAGTATGCAAGGGCCTTTTGCTATTAATGGTAACATTTTTTAACATTTACACATATTTTTCTTTTTGAGAATAAATTAATTAAAAATTTATACTTGCATAAGAAAATCCCTATTAAAGAAGCCATTGTGTACACTTTGATGACATAAAATTTAAAATAGTCAAAATTAGGAAACTCTACGCCAACCTACAAAATATTAAGCCACTATTGTATAATCAGATATTTTTTCCATCCTGCATACTATTGCCATGTAAAGTCTCTTAAATATGAATCCAAATTTTGGCTAACCAAGTTTTTTTGTCTTTTTTTGATTTTCTATATATTTGTGCCAGAGGGAGAAAGTGCGTCATTTTAGATTTATATACAACACTGTTTTAACACGTATGTTTTGAAATAAAACTGGCCTTTTTCTAAATCACTTGCGAGCTAGGTGTCATGTTTTTTTAAATTCGTGTACCATAGCTACCATTTCTACTTGTTTATAATTTTTAGCCTACACCAGGGCTGGCCAAACTTCATGATGACAAGAGCTATATACTAGATTTCATGAAAGTTCGAGAGCCACAAATCCATATTTATATTGTTTCCCAAAAATAATAAGATAGGTTTTCAATATAAAGAAACTTTTGAAGTAAATTTGTGAAAATTCACATTTTATATGTGATTCACATGGTTACATATAAATGTAAATAAATAAATTTTATTTCTTCTCATGTTCAGAAAAGTTCCAATAAAATATAAACATAATTTGAATTATTGTACTGTTCACTTAAGTGTTGTTCTTTCAAACAGAAAAAGCAGGCATTTTCTTCCGATTTCCTTTATCCTCCTCTTTTTTTTAATTATTGTCTGATTTTAGTAGAAGTAAGCTAAAATCGGAAGAATATTTATTGATCTTTAAGAATGCAATCATGTAAGACATTTCGGTGAAGTGCAGAATTGCCCAGTTTGGGGCGTTTTGTTTGATGCTTTTTACAAGCGTTAAAAACAATTGGATTTTTGTCAATTTTCTTTGACTCTAAGTGAAAATAGTTCGATATGTACATGGACAAAGTCAAGGGAGTGCACAGTACCAAGTTTGTGCAATTCTGTGATTTTTTTTAAGGGAAAATAGGTCAATGTGTACATAGATATGAAGTTTGTGCAGTTTTCTTAAAAACGTGCCTAGCAGTGGGCGATTCTTCACTTTCCCCAGACATATTTCAGTGGAGCAAATTATATAATTCATTAATTAAAAAAGGAGTGTTCTTCTTTAACTCAAATGAAAACTTTTAGAAAAATAAAAGAAACTATGCAAGTCAATATGAGTTGTTAAGAAACTATTAGTCAAGGGAAAAAATTATTTTTAAAAAAGCTATCAATTCTTTTAGTCTTTTGCATACAAATTATTTTTTCACACAATTAACATGAGGACCAACATTCTGAAGTCAAATCTAGCTTTAAATGATTAGATGCAAAATGAATTATAAGTTACATTTTGATTTCCTACTCGAATCCTCCGATCTCTGAAACGTTCAAAACGATTTTAAATTGTAAACATAGAATTGTATTGCTTTTTTCGTCATTCGAATGTTTTGAGTCTTAACGTTAGAAATTATTAAACATTTCAACTGAAAGCTTTGGAATGACTAGTTTACTTATGCTCAATATAGACAAATTCACTTAAACGTGATTGCAGTGGTATCTGAATCATCAGTTTCACTTCTGATGGTTCTGAGTACTAAATTACTTTGGTGTAGCATCCGTCAAAATCTGTCAGAAATTTTATGTAATCAATATACTCCGCATCATTGAAAATTCTTGAAAGTTATCTGTCGAATCATCCTGATAATTCTGGACATACATATCCTATTGCTGTATGCTATATACCAGTTCATGCCACAATATATTAATGTTTGGTAAGTTATATTTTTTAACTGTCTACCAATCAAACACTTCAGCCATGATTGTTGACTTTTGAGTTGTTCTGCAAATATTGGGGTACATCAAAACTATTGGTACGAAAAAAAAACTTACTTAGCAGTTCATGCCACAATATATTAATGTTTGGTGGGTTGTATTTTTTAACTGTCTATCAATCGAACAGTTCAGCCATGATTGTTGACTTTTGAGTTGTTTTTTAAATATTGGGGAAATCAAAACTAATGGTACAAAAAAAAAGTACCTAACCATAATGAATTTGCTTCACAAATGCAAACGTAATACGAAATTTAGATCTCCAAATTTCTATGGGCATGCACAGAATGTTCGTTGTGAAAGCCCTTTATGAAACAGCAGACGTCTACATGATAGGCTACTTGAGTTCTTACCACACAGATGAACAGATCCACCTTATTCAAAAACCAAAAAAGGGATTTTTGCATCAACGTTGGAAGCGATGACTTTCTTTGTGAATTATGTACTGCGTGAGCGTCCTTCGGGCAGCTGGCATAGAGCCAGTTTTCAAAGTTCGATTCAGGTTCTCTTTTAGAAAAGCAAAGCAAATTTCCAGCATATTTGGTTTTCAATAACCTCCGGAATCAAGAGATTCGCATGTGCAACGCATGTTGAACAAAAGAAAAATACCTTCCCATTCTCATATAAAACAAAATCGGTTTAACTCTAATATACACTATACACAAGATTTGGCGACATGATGAGCAGTAAACGGGTCATTTTGGTGTTACCTTCAATTTTCAGAATTGAGCCAAATCCATCTTGTACTAGTTATCGCTGATTTTTGTAATTCAGATTTTAATCTTTTAAGTAATTAACTTTATTTTAATGTTATTCATATCATTTAATGTGGCTTCTTTCTAAATTTATTTATTATTAGTTAATAATACTTTCAAATTTCACCCAATTTCTCTGGCATGATTCTGAAACTAATTCTAGCAGTATGATGACATACCATCACTAAATTTAATGCACGTATTTTTTGTTTATGTATGCTGCTAAATAAATGTAAAACACCAGAATATATTTAAAAATATCATTAAATAGATTTCATGCTTTTGTTTAGCTGCAAAATGTCGGTAAAAGTTTACAATTGGATGCCCCTTGCTTTTTGGCGATTCTTTTTTGATGCCAAGATCGGCGCCAGGAAGGCACAATTTCAAGATGGCCGCTACACAAAAAATTTCACAAACTCCATCTCCATGTACACATCGACCTATTTTCACTTAAAAAAACATCGGAGAATTGCACAAACTAGCAATCGCACACTGCCTTGACTTTGTTCATGTGCACATCGATTTATTCTCACTTAAAAAATCAAGAAGCTAAAACCGAGTTCAAACTCTCATAGTAACCAGAAATGGAGTTTCATCGCCAAAACTGAACAAAATTTTTCGCAAATCGAAAGGGCCTACACTAGAGCCAAAATGTCTGCAAAAATAGATATTTTTTAATCCAGATTGGGCAGATACTAATCTCAATCTTAAGTAGAGAAAAAAACTTCTATTATAGTTATAATAGTATTTATTGCTTTGGCTACAAGTCATATGTAATTGGCAGATTTTTGTGTTTTCAAGTGGTACCATAATTAATTTACCCCTCAGTACAGCTAGCCAACGTGCACTGCACGGATATATTGGAATTTTCTTAAAACACACCTGAAAAGCCTAGAAACGTCAGGGAATTTCATTCTCCTGTTTGAGTGGCAACCCTGTGCTATGACATACTTCATTCTAGAATCCGCGAGTTGCACTGCGGTGATATCTCTCAAATTCTAACGTTACTGCCTAGTGTGTAGTATAGAAAATATGCCGAAGATTTTATATATTAAAAATGAAATCTCATTATTTCCAATTAGTAATAAATTAAGGCTATTAAAAATTAGTCAACATTTTGTTTCTATTTTAGAGGAGAGTAATACAAGTATATTTTCATTAATTCTGCAGACATTTTATTAATAATACAGTCAGAAATACAGATTTAACGTCATAGTGAAATACACAACAGCTACCTACTTAAGAAGAGAGGTGCCTTCTAGATGATTTTCAAAGGGAAGTGAAGCCCATGTTCTCATTCATACATTGGGAAAGTTACAAAAATGTCTGTCTATCCAATCAATTCATCAGAATTTCAACTCTGGTCAGATTACTAGTCTAGACCATTGTTTTGGTCTCCTGTTAGGAAAAGACATGCATGCTGTTTTTATTATTCAGCGGAATATTCATATAAAAATTTTTAAATAATGAAAGAAAAACTTAAGGATGCTTTAATGTGCATTCATAAACTTAATATTAAACATGAATCGGTACTTACGTATTATGACGACTACCTAGATATCTCGCCAAATCCGGCAACGTTTGTATGTTATACAGGTTAAGCCTAACATTGGTAATAAGCGGGATTTGAACCTGAGCCCTTCGGCACGGCAGTCGGCGACGCTAACCACTATACCGGTTGGGCAGCTATAAAAAAAGGTTAACCCTAATATAGGTTATAGAGGGCGCTGAAATAAAGAGTATTATCTCGCCCTAGTCCCGCATTTGCTATTACCACAGCTTTTTTTGCTACATTTACGCTTTTTGATGCTATTTTGAAAGCTATTTCCCGCCATTTTCCTTATCATTAACGTCAATATTTGCTTTTCACCTAAGGAAGAAAAGCCTTTTGATGCTATTTTGAAAGCTATTTCCCGCCATTTTCCTTATCATTAACGTCAATATTTTCTTTTAACCAGTTTTAAGTAAGTTAACTATATTGTGCTGCCATCTGTTATTTAAAGTTAACACTAAATGCCTCTCAATTTTTTAAAAATTTGTACGCATATTATGTATCAAAAATATAATTTATTTATGTAACTTTCACTGAAGCTTATTCAGAAGTAAGTTTAATAATTGTTAATTATCATTTACAGTAGCAAAAATAAAAAAAGATTAATTTTTACTATTCGTATTTGGTATATAATTTTTTTATATGTATACATATATATATATATATATATTCGGGATTTTAGTATTTTAAGTTTTGTTCTTTTATAATTGGGGCTTTCATTTTTAAAAGAATTTAAATTAATTTGCTTTGATGAAGTTCTTTTATTTAATTTAGAAACATAAACTAAAAAATGCCAATGAAGATTTTTATCTCCAAATGTCGCCAAGGTAGTCGTCATAGTACGTAAGTACCCATGAATCACTCCTGTTATTTACAGCATACTATTGTTATTGGATATAACTTGCAACTTTGGTAATTTTATCCAGGGTTAGATTTTAAGAGGCTTAAAGTAGTTTCATGGGTATTTGCGTTTCATAAACTGGGATACTTTCTGTTTGAATCTCCATGAAAGCCTTTCTTGTAAAGCAGATAGCTGTCAAATACTTTCTGTAACTAACTAAACTTACGCTTTGCATTATAAGTAGTCAAAAATTTATACTTGCTAACAATCGTCAGTGGTCACGTGACTTTTGTTAACTGATATATTGGTTTCATTTAATCATAAATTAAAATTTGCCACTATTAAACGCTTCATTAAATCTGCTTTAATTCTATGGTGTTAATATTAAATTCCATAGGCATTTTGAGGTTTGTTTCTGTTGTAGTTTTAAAAAAAATCATTTGAAATAAAATTTTAATGGACAAATTATAAGTAATGAAATTACAACCTAATTTATTATTACATTTTCCGTGTTATTTTTACATATGTAGCTACTTAATTATCACACATTTATGATCTCACTAAATTCTGAATTGATTGCGTATAATAATACAGAATGCTGACTGAAGTCAATAAATTTAGTAAAATCACTAAACTGATATAATTAATCAATAAAATAATATTTTTTTCTATTATGAACAATGATTTTTGGAGATAAATCTAAACCCAAGATTGTTATGGACTACAGTTCCAATAAAGGAGGGGTAGATACAGTTGATTAAATGAGTAGTATATATATTCTTTATCTAGGCAAACAAGGAGGTGGCCATTAGTAATATTTTTCCAATTGGTGAAGACAGTTGGAATAAACAGCCAAATTTTTTATAAAGCGACATACATTAATGATGGCCAAAAATTTAGCAGTCATTTTTCTAAAAAATTTATGTGACTGATGAAGCCACGCTTTGTAGAAATAAATACATCACCTCCTGATATTGAATTTTTTCCTAAGTAGGTACAAAAGACCTCAAGAAAAGTGACTAGAAGATGAACCACGAGCAAAAATATGGGGAATGGGTTTTGGTTGTGGAAAATAGGATGACTAGATCACATGTCATGTATGTGTGCAAAGAACATGCAATTGCAGTACTTATTTGTCGGGAGTGCAACAGTAAGGGGGACATTACAGATCAAATTTAATATGGTTTGTGGCTAGGATTTTTATTAGTCTTAGCAAGTTTTGGTTATTAAATCTTATGACATAAATATTTGTTCTTATTTGTCTTATTTTTGTTTGTTTTTGGTGTGTAAAATACACCATGTGTGTAATTGTGTTAAAATGTTACATGTGTGTAGTTAACGTATTAATTTAGTTCACATGAATGTAAAAGATGTTAGTATGTAAAAGAAATAGATAATGGGTTAATATAAGCATAATAACATAATGTATGCAAATTCATCCTTGGTATCTTAATGTATAAAAAAAATTCCCCTTTAAAACATAGGAGCATGTACTGCTGTTATTACTATTAAATATGTATCCTTTGCACATATAATTAATTCATTGTATTAAATTTACTTCTGATGTACATTTAGGCACAAAAGAAGCTATTCAAAGACAGTCAAACACATATTTGAATTAAATTATTTGGGTTATGGCATAGGAACAAGGACTTTCTGCGTAGGAGAAATGCCTCCGTGGAGGACTTTTTTGAGCCGATCACTATTTAGAGTTGTTACAATAATAACAGCAGTATTATATTACGAGAATTGGAAACTTATTTGGTAAATATGAGCAATGTAGGAACATATTTTGATCGTTAATGTGATTAAAGATGATCGAAATTATATGTTAAAACTTTAGGAAATTGAAGTTTTCTGAATATTCTACACTACAAAGCAGATAATGTAATTTTTTAGATTCGGTTAATCACACATTGTTTTTTACTGTTTTATTACTTAATTTTAAAAGACTAGTCTAATAACCAAATTTGCACTGGATGGATGTAGAACAATCTACACTGCATTGCAGACAAAGGAATTTGTAATGCTCCTATTATTTAAAATCTTTATGAAAGCAAATAAATATTTAAACAACAAAGCAAATTCTTAAAAGGCTGGGTTTTCTTACTTTTCAATCTTGATAATTCCTCATGTAATAATCAGAATTTTGGGAGAAGATCCGGTTCTTTCACTTCCAGAGAGCTGCATCACTAAAGCAGAACAAAATGGTAAGAGAAAAGAGGACCGAATACAGACGACCATTCAAAGCTATAAAAGTGACAATAATTTTACAATTTCAAGTGTCAGATAGCCGTCGTCATTCAGATCCAAGCCCCCTTTCAAATGTTTTTTCTGCTCAGTTTTTTTTTACCATGGGGCTTTATCCATAGCCCTGCTTCCATCAGTCTCTATGTTTTTTAAATATAGCCTTGCTAAGAGCACGCTTTGGCATAAATGAAACCTTCTCTCATTTGTTACTATGACAACTAGCTTAAAGGGTATGTTTTAAAAATGTGAGGTGCATAATGCAATTTAAAATCTTACATTACTCTTATTTAAAAAATGTCGTAGCATTCATATCTATAATGAATCATGCTACAGTCCTCTTTAAAAACGAAGCTATGCCTGTTAACTCGCAAATTGCAGTTTGGTCATACCTGGTTTATATGAAGACTTTTAAGTAGCATTTTACATGCTAAATTTTTCTCAAAATCTGTTGGGCTTAAGGTTTCATAAGACAAGATGCCACATACTTCTAAATGTTTTCTGTAGAATAACCAATATGAAGTCAAAATAATTTCTGGAGATGTTTTTCCCATTTAAATGCACATGTGTACAGTTCACCAGGCCAACTGCTGAAGCAAAGTCAGTTTAGAGCAGGGATTCCCAATCTTTTTGTCCGTAAGAGCACATTCTAGAGTATCTGTTGGACAGTAGGCACCATTTACTTTTTCAAGGTGAATTTATAGTTTAATAGAGTTAATATGCATGCCCATATAAAATGAGATTGGTCGCATTTCACTTTGTGCTGGTATCTGTGTTGGACGAAATTTCTATTTCATTAAAAATGAGAAAACTTTCACATAGAATTTTATTGAAAACTAAAACATTTTTATTGTGATCGCACAGCATTGGACTTGCACTTAACGATCGGCAGGTGCCATGATGCCTGCGGGCATAGGGTTGGGAACCCCTGATTTAGAGGATAATACATATTATTGCAGCCCCCTTGACGAAGTTAGGTGATTTTAGGGAAGCATAATGACTTTAACTACGATTACTTATTGCATGTATATTTTATGTTTTATTAGGTATTCATCTCAAAAATCAATAAACTTTTTTTATAAGCAAATATTTTTTTTTTTCATTCAAAACACTTATTCCTTTCAGTGATTTTGTAGCCTCTTATTTCTGCTGGAATTTTTTCCCCAGATATTCCAATGTTTAGACATGAGAACAGAGCATAAAGAATATTTTAAGTACATAGTGATCTAAATGAGAAAAACAGGTACAAAAATCATGTTCAAATGTGATGGTTTAGGTGCAAAACTTGGAGAATGTTAAGAGTTAGAAAAAATTTTACAGGGCTTTTCTTATTGTAGAGTTATGTACGTTTATCCTTAATAACAAATTATTTAAGTTATGTGTGCTTCTTTGTAGAAATCTTCTTTTTTATCTACTCTGTTTTATCCATGCAGTTATGTATATTCATGAAGGTCACAATAAATAACTGGTACATGCATGTGGGTTTCAAAAGTGAAAGTCAGGGATTGGATTATGGCAAACCACACTGATTATTTGTCTAAGTGGGGGACTTTCTGAAAAACACTTGTTTATATTCGTAAGACTCATGAAATAAACCATAGTCCCTTCAGCCACTCCATAGGCTGGGATTAGAAATCTGGATTAAGTTTTCTGTGTTCAGTACTTGCCTACTTTTGGGCAGTGGGGGGGGGGTATTTTTGTATTGACCTATAATAAGCAATACATCACCAAGAGTACCTCCTGAAATGCTTTCTGCTGTGTGATCAGTATAGTGGTTAATGATACCGGCTGCAGCTGCAGTACTGATGGGCCTTTGTTTATATACAGAAAAGGTATGGATGTTTATAAGTATGTAGTGTTTTCTTGGCATGAGTCCACTCAAAATATTGTTGAACAGTCTTCTCAAATGGTTTAGTGATATTGAAAGAAGGTGGAAGATTCTTGAAGTGCCGAAAACTTGAGTGAAGCTGCATAGTTAGCGCAGATTTTACCTGTATGAGCAATGGTAAATTTCTGGTGTGTCTCACTTATCCCCGGTACCTGCATTGCCTTCTAAAGAGCAGCAGGGTCGAGCGGTGCATGACAGCACTAAGTCAAAAAAGCACTGGGCAATCATTAAAACAAGTAGTCCGTCTTGCTACCTGTCTGAAAAGAGAAATTCTTGTCTTATTTGAACATCCTTCTGGACTCAGGTAAAAACCTGGGAAGCTACAGATTAGGATCTGTACCTGGGTAATCTTGGCCACAGGTGTTTAAAATCAGTCTCCACAGGACTGAAGTCATCGCTGGTGATTGCTGTTTCAGGCTCGGCAGTAACCATATGGTACTGTTTTGCCCGTTCTGTTGGTTGTGTGGATCTATACAGTCAGATATTCATGGTTGTCCGTGACGAAGCATCCCTGTTGGTGGAGTTGGCGAATTCAGTGAGCTTTTAAACTGCTTGAGGTTTCAAGTGGGCACCTGCAGCCTTAAAAATGCATATTCATATTCTTCCCCTTGGACCGCCGAAAGCCGATGTCTGTATACCATGATGTAGTGTTAGCAAGCTGAATTGGTGGCCCGATCTGTCTGACAGTGTTTAAGTGACTTCATTCTGCTGTCCGGTGTTGGAGGCCCCTGTTGATGGCATATGTTTTTACCATCCCTCCAAGACAGAAACGGGGAGTGTGAGTTGCTGAGTATTCCTATCAACTCCCCTTAGTCTTAGCTTGTCGGCTTGACCGATAGGTTAGTGGCCTCTTGAATCGCCTCTAGGCACTGGTGCATTTAACTGTGTTAAGTCAGCCTTGAGCTTTCAGGTCTGAGTGCTCCTTCCGTCTAGGACACTGCCTTATTTGACCAAAAGTTATGACCTGGGCAAGTTTGTCTCTGGTGTTCTCTTCTGTCTTATTTGAACGTAAAAATATATGATATCGATGCATATGTAAGGGTAGACACATTTGACAAATTGTTTAACCCTTATTTTGTGTCTACTGTTGCAATCATAGTAATTTTGTGCAACATTTATCTTTTTGTGATTGCTTATTGTTATACTACATAAAAAAGGGTAAGTGGGGTTACATGTTATGTTAAACTTAGGTTTAAAAATTATTTTAAATACTTTAAAAATTATTATTTCTTTCGAATAATTTATTACTGGAATCAAAGCTGAATTTTATTTAGCTAAAAATTGAAGGGCATAGATAATTCTTTCAATAACATCACGCCAATGCTTAATCTCTTTTTTAATAAATTTTGAAATTCCGAGTCAACATGTTTATTCTTTCTTAAACGCTCTAAGAAATCAGACCAAAGATGTAGATTCCGGAAATGCATTTTTTTATTTCATGAAGTTTTAAGTGGTTCCAGTCATTAAATTCAGAACTACTCAATTTTACGTTGCTGAAACTGTGAATTTTCAACAAAATAAAGAAAATTTTTTCAGCAGAATTTAGTAAGTATCTCTTTCCCATTGCTTGGCAATATTCACCAAAAGTACATCTAAAAGAATTTTTCTCCATTTCTGTCTTTTGGGGAACTGAAACTGGAAACCAGGTTTTGATACTATCCAGGACTATTTTCTATTAAGGCTTGAACTTGGGTGGCAATAATGGACTTGGGCATAATCCGGAATCATCAGGCGCAGGCAAATGCATATCTTCTGCAGAAACTGTAGATTTGACTAGTATTTCTTCTTTTTTCAACCGGCTGCAAAGTTCTGGTTTATTAAGCCTTCCTCTCACTTTCTCTTTCTTCATTAAATTCTGATACTCAGAGGTTTTTCTGTTTTTCTTTCAACATATGGGGAAAGATGAAAACAGAAAAAGTGAAAGTAAAAATAAAAGTTGAAAATGACTTATAAGATCTATTGCATAAAACACTTCTTCAAAGCACTCGGAAAGTCACTGTTTGAAATATTCCCTGGAAAATATATGAACTATTAAATCAATACCAAATAATTCAAGGAGATAGTGGTACTCTTTAATTTATTTAAGTAAATAAATCAAATTTAAAGTATTTCTTTAAGGCGTAGTGAAATAACGAATCTTTCCTTCGCCTTTCCGTATAGCTGAAAATCGAAAAATGGCCAATTTTTGATTTCAGAATACATTGTATATTTTTACTTCGCTTCAGATCGCAAATAGGTATATTTTAAATTCAGTGGTACCCGGTAAATATGTCAATCCTTTCTTTTCGAAAGGTAATAATCTTTAGTTTAATAAACAAATGGTTCATGTAAAAAAATTAATTTTTTTCGAGTAATTATGCTCAAATCATTGCTTTTCTGAATTGAAAAGCTAACCTAAGTTTAACATAATATATAACTGCGCTTTTTTTATGTAGAATAACAATAACAACAAGCAATCGTAAAAAAAAATCAGAGAAAAGGTAAATGTTGAGAAAATTACTACTATTGCAACAGTAGACACAACATAAGGATTAAGCAATTTGTTGAACGTGTCAACTGTGCCGGCCCCTACCCTTACATATGCTTAGGCATCATGCATTTTTGTTCACATATATTTACAAGATCAGCTCAGCGTACATCAAAAACTGTAAAAAGCATTAACTGGTAAAAATCAAAGCGATATAAATAGTATAGATCTTATGCATGAACTGCAGTTTTTGCAAACTTTTGGAGGAAATGTAGCATCGCTGGTTGAAACTCTTAAGCATACTGTTGTCAACAATGTATTGGTGTGCAGAAAAGAATTTTGTATATATATTCCTAGATATCAGCCCTAGAGCATTTTTTGTGCCCTGTTGTAATCGCAGTTTGAACCTTGTCGTAAACTACGCTGCGAACAGCAATGTATTTGTTATCCAATGCATTTAGTATATTATTTCGCTTGCAGTGTTACTTTTGTATAACATGTTCTTGGCTAATGCTCACTTATGTGACCTATAGTCAGCCAAGCCTACGAAATTCCTTGTAACAAGGAGTGCATTATACACCTGTTGTTGGCAACAGTCTTGAGCACCTTGCAGGTGACACTGCGATTTAGCTCAATTTCGCCCCTCAATTTTGATGGAGAGTACCTGAGGGGGGACGGTTCCGAGCGTTTCTCACATCTCTTCCCCTACCACCAAACTCTGAAGACGACTTTCAGTTTGTCACATATTTAGAGTGCCACCATGCCGCACGGACACTACACATTTACAAACATCTATGCCTCCGGGATTCGAACCTGGACCTTTCGGCACTGCAGTCAGCAATGCTAACCACTATACCGGTTAAGCGGCTTTTTATAACATAAATATAGGTACGATTCTTCAATAAATATGTTTTAATGTGGGTTTTAACAAAGCACAAAGTGTTTGCATATTTAGACAAAAGATAAAATGCAATTTTTTTTTCATATTATTATGTTAATAATGCTTCATTTTAAGTGTTAACCATAAGCAGTCTCCCTTTAATATCATCACTGCATAAAGGCGCTCCCTAGACATTTGCACTGCATCGCCGATTAGGCTTGGCGCGGGCCTGAAGTGCAGTCATGGGTGGTTTTGTTAATGGTGTATTGCCAGGTGTTGACTGATACTGAAGTGTAAAAAAGTTAGGAAATTCTGGTACATGGAAACCCTTGGCACTGTTTTCCTCTGAGTGTGATATGCAAAACTGCATACCCAATTTTTAACTGTACAATAAAGAAGAGTTGAGATTAAACAATGAGAAGCTTTAAATTTTATTTTAAAATCTCCTCTCCCCTTTTGTGTGTGTGCTGAATTGTTTACAGAAGACATACAGTTTATTTAATCAATTATATTGTAGTAAAATATTTTGGTTTAAGATCTGGAACACATAGAAAACTTAAAAGTTTAGATTTTCATGCTCTTTTTCCATTAGCTGTACAGAAGCATCATTCTACAATATGAGGGAAAGTCCATTTTTTACACCTCTAACTCTTCTGACAAGAGTATATTTTGATTTCCTGGTTTTTATTTCCTAATTGAAGTAAAACATCACATTCTGCATTTTTCATTTGCATATCTCCATTATTTGATTTGAGATCATTATATTTGCATGTGCTGAAGATTTCCATTTCTTTTATGGAAAAAATATTTATTATCTACTAACCAGAATGTATCATTTAGACATTTCAAGCTGTGACAGCTATTATTTATTATACAAGTGTGTACTGCATGTTTTTCATACTAAATCAGTAATGTAATACAATTTTGTAATTTATGTTTTCTTGTGACTTTCATAGTTTTTTAGATAATACTGCGAACATCTGAATTTTACCATTAGGGTTGCTATAGCTGGTCTGGTCTTGAATGGCAATACTTGACTGCACTATAGCTGGATATTAGTCATAATTGTTGTTAGTTGTATTCACCAAGTATTCAGAAACGAAATGTCCCTGTTCAGACTATGTATTTTGTGTCAGTGAACGTTTATTTGAATGTAATATTAGTTTTGTTATGTTTTAATGCATTTGTTTTTTTAAGTTTTTTTCTTTTTAGGTTACATACCTCAAGAGAGATGGCAACAAGTAAATTTGTCATTAAATGTCAAACTGTACATGGTACTTTCATCTTAAAAGATTTAACTGAAAGTAGCACTGTTGAAGACCTGAAGGACTCATTATCAAAGATTGTTAAAGTAAATCCCGAAGAAATGAAAATTTTCTGTGGATATCCACCGAAAGCTGTAGCTGTAGAAGCAGAAACTTCAAGATTAGGTGATATAAACATTCATTCTTTTGATACAGTGATTATTGAGTTTCAGAAAGAGCTTGTTGCAGGACACCAGGGAATTACCAGAAGAGATGTTCCCGCATCTGATATAATCACTCCTGAATCTGGTATTATGATGAGGTATGATGTACCAGCAAACAATTCATGCCTTTTTACAAGTATTTATTTCATTCTTTCTAACGGTAAACTTGATAATTCAAAAAGTAATGAAATGCGAAGAATTATAGCCCGAGAAGTTACTAACAATCCTCAGAGGTACACCACTGCTTTTTTGGGAATGCGTTTATTGCCATTGGATAATGGATCCCAACCACTGGGGAGGTGCTATTGAATTATCAATCTTAAGTGAACATTTGAAGATGGAAATTGTTGCTATTGATACTTTCAGCTTGGCAGTACATCGTTTTGGTGAACGGGAAAATTACAAGAATAGAATATTTCTCATATATGATGGCATACATTATGACCCCTTAGTCTTGGAGCTGAATGAAGTATTACAGACAATTTTTCCAGCTTCTGATGATGCTCCTCTGCAAATGGCCCTAGAAATAGCTCGAGAAGCTAAAGCCAGTCATCAGTATACTAATGTCAATACCCTTACTGTCCATTGTGTTTCTTGCAATACTCTGTTGCGTGGGGACAAAGAAGCAAGAGCTCATGCTATGGCTACAGGACATAGTAATTTTGAGGAAGTTACTGATCAAATTATTTCATAATCATCTTCAGTTGGTATTTTCTGTGCATTCCATTTTATTTTATAATTATCATTTCATTTTCTTGTTTGTATTAAAACTTTTTGATATTTA
>KL820460.1:0-10496 GCA_000611955.2 Stegodyphus mimosarum | reverse complement strand
AATATTTCACATAACCCAAGTGAATTAACATGTATATGCATTTTGTGTATGAAAGCAGACAATTTTTAGAACTTTGTATGTAAAATACATGTATCATATACATAATGCCTAAAATCCTCTTATATATCATTTGATGCAAAATTTTTCCATAAAGGTAGATAGTTCTTATATGCTTTCTTAGACAGCAAGAGCCATTTGTGAATTGCATGCTGCCATCAACATCTATGCACACGAGTATCTTATAAATATTTCAACACATACATCTATAACAATGTAATTTAATTCTTGCTGATTTAGAGGATGATGAATGATTCAAAATGATTTATTTCATTAATCCTTCTTACTGAATCTTTTGATTGTTAAGGAGTTTGATTTGGTTTATATAAATGCGGCAAAGCATCCGCCCAGCTATCTGCCAAAGGGAAAGGATATCTTTATTAAAGGACTTCCTAAGGGAAGGTGGCTCATATAACCGTTACCTATGGGAAAAACCATGAAAACACCCACGCAGCTGGCCTGTTCACTGAGATTTGAACTTCGCACCAAACTACCAGTGTTCAATGACTTTTGCTGCTTGACTACTGGGATAGGCCAAAAAAACAAGGGGCTTGAAGATTGAACACAAATTTCACAAAGGGGTCACTCTATCCTCCTATAGTTCATTACCGTGTGTAACAGCATAAATGAGCACTGTTAAGATTATTTCAGGATTATTTATGTAATTAACGTAGTATTTTTTATTAAATTTTTGCACATAAATAAAATTTTTGTTCTTTAATTGAACTTGTTTCTTTCACTGCAAGTATTTAATGGCTGAAAAGGAGATATTAAACTGAGAATAAAAAAGTAAATAGTTACTGCAAGAGAAAATTGACTGTTTTACATAACTAACAATATTTTTTTAAATACAGCAGCAAGCCTACATTGGGTATTCTAATATTATACTGGCAATTTTACTATAATTATTAGACTTTATTAGTAAATTATCAGTTCAATAAATGAAAATAAAAAATAGAATTCTTCCAGTAAAAGACAACGCATGCAAAACAGTTTTTCCCAAAAGGTACATGTACCAATTTGAAATTTAACAGTGAGAAAATATCAGCTTATTATAACTGTTGTAAAAAAATTTTTCAAAACATAAATACATCTTTCAGGTTACTGCATGAAATACAATGATTTACTTTGAAAATTCATTAACTACACTTTAATTTGGGACAGGGGCAGATCAATGTTATAGGTAATGGAAAGTAATATATAATTTAACCATGGCCAACTGCTCAACATCTACTAACACATTTTCTTTCTGGAAAAAAGAATTTGACACATGCAGTTTCAAAACACAAAAGATCTATAGTGTTATGGATTTTGTATTTATTTAGTATGGCAATGCTGCACAAGACCTTATTTGAAGAGAAAGCTATGCAGGAAAACTTAAAATACGCGAATTTAACATTCAATAAATAGATATCTCATAAGTGTACTCTTTTGCTATCCGGAAAAATCCAGAAAATAAAAATTATTGGAATGTTCAAATACTTGATTAAAAGTTTATGAAAGACAGTTTAAAACATCTCAGTTCAGTGTCGATTTGTTTACTTAGCGCTGTTACTGATTGTAGTGAATTCGCAGTGAGAACGAATTAGCTTTCTCCATTTTGAATTGACTTTTTATATTTTAGTAGTTCAAAATATAACTACTGAGAGATACTGCAATATTGTACACACATCTCTGAGGAAAGTTCAGCATTTTGTTTTTATTTCTTTGGATAAGAATAAATTTTAACTTTTTATCGACTTGTGCATTTAGTCCATTACGAACCTGCAGAGTGCTGATATGTTTGTAAAAAAAAAAAATGAAAATCTCTGGCTAAAGAATTTTGTATACAAACTAAATGTTTACATTTCAATTCGAGGCACAACCTCATGCTTGAAACTCGAGTTCCTACCATTTATATTGAAAACTAGGGAAGAATTCAAAGGCATACCCATCAAAAAACACATATTTGTGAATGCACTGCCAAAACACATTTTTCCAAAATACTAAGTTACACTCAAAATAGCAGAAAAAAAAATGATGGAAATGTTAGATGAGCAAAATTAAGAGCCTTTTGCCAATTTTGGCCAAAATTATTAATCGTTTAAAAACTCGAGGACTTTTTAAGTACTTTTAAGGACCATACAAGCCCTGTTTATGCTGCATAGTTTATATCAACCTCATTCCCAGTTCTGAAAGACAATTTCCAAGAGTATAGATCTGAGGAATTCCCACCCCTCTTTTTCTACCACTAAAGACAGCCTTTTTGCTTGACAGTAATTTAAATCGGGTGCCTCCCCGAGCACTAATGATCCAGCCTGCCAAGGGTTTCTTTAAAATATTTTATAAAATTTAAAGTAACAAATAACATACACATTAACTATATTATATAGCAGCCAATCTAGAAAACACTATTAGAAACACTATTAGTTTTATAAAGAACATGCCTATCATGCATGTTCTTTATAAAACATATTATACAACCGTTTCTAAATTTCCAATGAATGAAATACAGTATCACTCTATAAAAAATCTCGTGGACACATGACTTCCTCATACTTTAAATTATATACATTTTTCCCCACTTCATTTAAACTTATTTCGTTAGAGATATAGTTCTCATTCAATCAGAGGAGGGAAAAATGCACAAAAACTCAAAATATTTTCAAACAAAACAAGGAAAAATTACGTAAAAACTCAAAACACTTTCAAACAAAAGAGTTTAAAATGCAAGCAAATGGCAGACTTTGGTAGGCTTAATAGCAATTAAACAACTTTTAAATTATTGATAATTCTAAAACTATTGCATGCAGATTAATTAACATCATAAAAACCTTAACCAGGATATTACGAACAACATAACTGAGTCACTTTGTCAGCAAAAATCACACCATTTACAAACATTTAAAAATAATAAAAAATGAGCCCAGTAAGTCGGGTAATAGAGTGGATATATATATATAGACTTCTGATGCAGCTGATTGCAACCAGAAAGGGAGGTGACCAACTACATGTATATTATACAAGTCCCATATACAAAATTTCAATGTTTTGAGCTACTCGTTTTTGAGTTATGCGAGATACGTGCATATGTACGTACAAACATCATGAAAAAAACTCTCCTGAATACATTTTGAATCCATCTTGCGAAAAAGATTCCTTTATTCTGTCCATACATACAGATGTCATACCAAAAAAATCATTCAAATGGATTCGACAGCAATCAAACTGTATATTTTCGTCGAAATGTGATATCTGAAATTTTTCACGATTATGCTCATTCCCTTACTTCATACAAAGAAGTAAAAAATTCTGATTGTACTTTTTACCAGATTAAAGGTTTTGTGTGTTATCTTTCCTACTTTCATAATAGCATTCTAAGTTGGTTCATAGAAATTTTCAGCAGGGATATTTTATTTCAATCTTAATTTTTGTTCTATATATGTTGTAATTTATTTTCATTTTGCAGATTTTTTTTTACACAAAACTTGCTCAAAATATGAAATACTTATAAGTAAAATTTGCACCTGATCAAAATGTAAACAAAATGAACTCATAAATCAATTGAAAAGTAAAGTATATACTAAGCCCAAAAAATCTTTAATATTCTGGGACATAAATATATTTTTGCCAGCTTAAAGAAATTTATGCTAGGTGAAACTGCACAAAAGTTTAAAAAACAAGGCCCTTCATAAGACCACAGGGCACAGATCCCATCACAAAAATCTCACTGCCTCGTTTAAAAACTTGTTCCTCATAGTTGCATCACCAGCAAATGATGGATTGACTGGATCTTGACCCTCGAAGCTTTGTTGAAAGAGTCAATATGGCCCACTGGCTAAAAAGTTTGTAGACGCCCGATTTGAATCCTATGCCCATACATTTTCTGGCACTCAAACATGGATTCAAAGAAATGGAAACTGATTGCTTTACCACCATACATTAAATATTTAGGGAACTAATTTTTTCTGTTTAAATTAAGAAACTTCTTAAATTATTAGGGAACTCCTTTCCTCTTTTTTTTTTCTTTTCGGCATGTCTCCTTTTTTCCTGAACATTCTCTCAGGTAAGGCCCCTTTCTGGTTAAAAGGTGAATTCATATTTGCTAGGCAGATTGAACTGTGCCCAGATTCTAACTAAATAACTATACCAACAAGGTTGCAAAATGCATAAATGATCAGCCAGTGGGCAACAGACAGTTGTCCATAGACAGTAAAACCACACATCTGTAACTATCTCTTGAAATCTACTATGAAAACAGCTTTTCTTCCCTAACAGGGAGAGTTAATTGAGATAATCATAGAATGTATTTTCCTTTCTACCTCAAAAAAAGACCTATGGAACAGCTTACAGAAGTTCTTTTCATTCTTCAGTATTTTAGATGGTGTTCATAGCTTAAGCAGCTCACATTATTTCCAGAATGTGGTGTAACTACAGTTCCCTTGGTCATTAGGTTCAAATCTCTTTGGAGAAATATTTCACATTAGCCTTGAGCAATAATGCTACTAAAGCTGGCAGTCTATAATTCCGGCATGAAAAATCTAGAGCAGGGATGGCCAACTTGTGGTACAGAGCAGTTTTAACAGAGGCATGCGAAGACTTACTGAATTAAAAGATTTGAAATAATAATAATATCATCTGTATCAACTCCGTCGACAGATACACTCATTACACATATGATAATTCAATTTCTTTGCAAGACGTTAATTTGTAACCGAACTGAAATTCAAATCCAAATTGTTGACTTACAGCAGCATACTATGAAAAGCAATAAGGAACTTATTTCAACTACAAGTGATCCAAATTACATGAAATTTTGTAAATTTCTACCAACAAGCAATTTTCAAAATTTACACGATTTGGCTATTGTATCAGATATTTCTTGTAGATTTGGATCAAAATACGTTTGTGAACAAATGCTTTCCATTATGAGCATAATAAAATAAAAACACTATTCAAGATTGATTGATATGCACCTTAAAGACCAAATTTTGTTAGCGTCTTCAAGAACTAATCATAATATAGATGACTTGGTAAAAAAAAAAACTACATATTCAAAAACCACATTAATTTTAAATTAAAATTTCAAGTTATTCATTTTTATTTTATACATAATATAACTGACTGAACCTTTAAAAATGTTTATTAACAATAAAACCCTGGATTGTATGTTTGTTTTATTTACTGATTTTTAATGTTTCATTGATTTTTTAAATGTCCAATACACATCCCACAACCCACCTAATATTTTTATCACCTTTTTATATTTTTTAATATATTGGAAAAATTAGAAGTGGCACGCATAACTTCTTTTCACAGATAGTGGCACTCTTCCCAAAAAGGCTGGCCACCCCAGACCTACAGCAATAAACAGTGCCATCTATTGGCAAAAGGTAACGTCTGCTTTTCTCAAAAGTTCACTCTTCAAATTACACTGGATACAATGTCTTATTTCACAACCATGCACTTCAACCCTGCTTGTACAAAACAAACCTAAAAGTGGTGAGAGAAGTGTTGCCATCTTGAAAGGCAATTGCTCTCCAGGGAAGAATAGAGGCATGGACACGATCAGTCTGGATATTTTGAATTTCCCGTGTAAAATAACAAGCGAGCAAGACTGCAGTGAAAATACTGACCCCTACCCTTATAAAAAGGGCCAATATTATACTCCCTGCACAACCAAAATATTTTGCTGTTTCAATAACCAACTAAAAAAAGCACTCCAATAATCATGCCTCTATGGAATTCTGTCTAGTCTCACACATTTCAGCATCTCTCAGAGGGCACAATGTGCACATGCAACATCTGTAACACCTGTTCGAAGACCGACACTTTCCTCTTAATCCTCACTAGGTGGCACTCTTTTGTGGCAAATAGCAAAGCTCTGCATTATGAACACACACTTTTTTCACACACCTAAACACACATTTTTTTTCATAGGTGTTTGTATTATCTTGCACCCCATCTATATATACAGAAACTTCTATGCCAATAGCTGAATAACTTGCATTACATGCGATAACTCACTATAATATGCCAAAACTTGTATGTTGTACTAAAAGAACGTTTTAAGTAGCATTTTATAGAATAAGAAAAAACAATTAATTAACAATTTAAATAATTGTTAAACTGTTTAACAATCAACTTCAGAATATGATTTTAAAAAAATCTTTAAAATGTGATTACTTACCACTTTTTGCACCTTCTGTGGGCGCATGTCCCGCCTATCACAAAATACAGTGAAATAAGTTAAGAATATTAAAAAAGTTTATCTTAGTCATTATTACAAAGTACATGAATGAATATAATTATACATGAAATAAGCATCTAAAGGCCCAAAAATGTAGATAGGGATTTTATACAGAAATAAAAAGTTCTAGAACAACACTCTATCATTCATAATAAATACCACTCCTACAGAATATTAAAAAAAAAGTATCAAAAAATAATATGTTGAGCTTTTAACAAAAATAAATAAATAAATAAATAAAGATCCTCTAATTGGAATTTTATGTTCACAACATTGTTTACAATGTTGAAATCTGGGGGGGGGGATTCCTGCAACATTCCGACATGTCTCCATGAGGACAAAAATATTGTCAAGCAGGTAAAAATTTTAGCTTATTTTCCAATCAAATCACTATAAAATAAACAGCATATACCAGAGATGATAGTTTTAACCCTAGTAACCATTTCTGAAGCTAGCATAATTTTTCCATTCGTATGTTGTATGTATGCGACTTTATGTTATGTAGGCTAGTCATTTTCGATGCCATTTTATTTTTGTCTGAAACATGAACAATGCAAATTTCAAACTGCAAATGATTATGTTTGATGAAAATGCTTACAGTAGTATGTATAGCTGCTCAGCCTTTCTCTGTAAATGCAAATTGAGTTCAAAAAAGGAGAAAAGGGTGCAAATTTCAAATACTAGATTTTTTTTTTTTGTCATTGAACTGAATCAGCAATGTGCCCTGGTCATCAAAATTAAAGGATAATGAGAGAAATAAAATGTAACACATACTTAAAAATTATTCATAGAAATTTGTACAAAAGCATTCATTAACATAAATCACAATGTTTGGCAGTTGATTATTCCAAGAATATTGAAATCATACCAAATTTATGAAAACTGGAAAATGATGGAAAAATTAAGTCACCTCTTGTGAAGGAAAAACGTTTAATTATGGTGTATGGTCACCTAGGACATATATGCATATCTTGCATCTCGATTTTACAGCCTTAACCAAAGTGTTGATCAAGTCTTGTGAAATTGCCTGCTACCTTTCTAAAAGTGTACTTTTCAAGGTCTTGGACTGGGCCGGAATCTGGTGCACTGAAATTCTGCACTCTAAGGCATCCCACACGCGCTCAGTCAGCTCAAGTTCAGTAAGTATGACGACCAGTTCAATCGAGTAATATCTTCGGGTTTGCGTGCATTCTGACTCCACATGTGCTCGATGAGGCCAAGCATTGTCATACATTAGGAAAAACTCCACGTCAACAGCATCCACATACCTCCGAGCAGTTACCTCCGTTACCACATACCTCCGAGTAACCACTGAAAATATGCAGCTTGGTGCAGCCATTCATCACGATTCTTCTCCAAAACCTAATCACCCTCAGAAACTAAATTCCCTTTAAACAAAACTACAGACTGGAATTTCAACATGCGTCCATTGCGCACGTCATTATCAGTCACCGAATTTGCATATTTCCAGCACTAACGTATGCGCAGAAGTGCAATTTTGTGCTGAATTGTACTTAATTAACATAAATAATATAACATTGGATACTGGCGTCACCATCGAGATAGATAAGGCCTGCACTCTGAATCGAAACTAGCTTGTGACATCATGGTTAACGGACCCTCAGTAACTTACACAATAACACTCCTCGAAACATTCTCCGCATTCTTTGTCCACCCCACATATCAATAGCATCCTGTCTCTTAACGCTGTTAAGACATACTTCACACGTTTTTGTTAAATTCTTAGATTTCGTTAGTTTTATTAACATTTCTGCATTATTCATTGCTTTCTCAAGTTAATCGCTTCGTGATACATTTTCATTTCTCCATATTTTCATGTGAAATTGTATTATAATCATTATGTCTTCCCACTACCTTGTTTCTGGGTGCAAAGGAAGTTACGAAAAGTCCCCATAAAGGAATACGACTACGAAATGAAATCCATTAACTAATTTGCAGGACGATGAAATCATTAAAGATAATTTTATTGTGATGAAACTTAAATGCATACAGTTAAATTCTGTTCAATTTTATACTTGTTTAAAACATTTATACTTATTAAAAGTATAAAAGTTTTATAAGTGATTCTATACTTTTACACTTGTTATTATCATGTAATCAGTTTGTTTAAAATTTGTTATGCAATATAATTTTTTCTAAAAACGATAGAAAACTTTCTAAAGTAACGTATGTAAGATTCATATTAAGGCAATTAAATTATGGAATTACAAAATGAAATTTTAAAAATTTACAGTTATTGAAATAGTAATAGTAATCGAGTTCATATGTACACGTATTTGTCTCCATTGTATTTCAATTCAATGGAATTTTAAAAACAATTCTTTTCTAATTATTTTTTGAATTGCATTCTTTGAGTATGTGGCCCCACTAAAAAGCCACATAAGGAAAGTTACTTACATTATAAAAATAAGGTTTGAGCATGATGTTATGATTTATATTTTCTTTTCATGTGGATATTAATAGAAAAGATATTTTCAGAATAGAGGAAATGCTTACAGTTAAATAGGCATAATATAACTATTTGCAA
Source organism: Stegodyphus mimosarum (assembly GCA_000611955.2). Lineage (NCBI taxonomy): Eukaryota > Metazoa > Arthropoda > Arachnida > Araneae > Eresidae > Stegodyphus > Stegodyphus mimosarum. Next base: position 1,662 of record KL820460.1, on the reverse strand, counting down.
GAAATTTCAGTTTCTAAAATATTTTTAAATATTCCATACATTTTTACAATATTTTCAAAAAAAAATTGTGTATACTTTTATTTAAAAAACTTTTTCATGTTTTATTTAGAATTTTAATATTGACAGTCTTCAGAGCTATATAATAAAAATTTTATCAATTTGACTACAGGTTCAGTTGAATAACTACGTAGCATTAAGAAAAAAACATTTAACTGTAACATAGATTAACATACAATAAGTAAGTAACAAACAATTTTAAAAACAGACTATTTAATAATTTATTACATTCAGAAAACATTTCTACCTAATATAAAGCATTTAAATTTTAGTCTAAATATTAAGTATCCTCTTTCATTCGTTTGATGTTTTATAATCCTGATACATTAATATGATATATACAAATATACACAATATATATGTGTTTCCACTGGCAAACATTTTGTTAAAGTAGTGGGCGAAACAAACAATTTGATGTGGGGTGGGAATTAGCAAAAGAGACACATCTGCAGTACATAAAATTTTTTTTTACTTCAAATTTAAAAGCAATTTTCTTTTAGCAGCACCACAGCTTTCTAAAATACTTTTACCTTGCAAATAAATAACAACAGAAGAAAATGAAAATATTCCATATTCGTATAAATATTTGTAAAACATCATACAGCCGCTTGTAATTTTTTTTAGACTGGATGTATAGTACGAGATGCCAATTTCGTAGATAGGTTTAGTAAAATGGTATTTAGTAAGGAAGCTAAACTGTGTGAAGACAGGTCCCCTAGCAGTGGCATAGTAACTCAGCGCACAGGCGTTATCTATCTCAAGGGTGACGGTATTGGTCGCAACATTAAATTGTTGGGCATATGTTTTCTCATTACCCTTTAATTTTGATGACCAGTGTACACAAACTTGAAAATAAATCATTTTTATATTACGAACACAGGGGCTGTTCACATACTTTTTGGGTGATTTTGCTTTGTTGTAAAACGCTTTGCTGTTTTTAACTACATCTATATTTTTGAAAGTGTAAATTATCGTCTGCTACTTGACAGGTTTGGTTTCATGCAAAATGTGGTTTTTTAAGAAGCATCGGATGAAGGCTATGTTTGCGTTATTTCTGAAGAACATTATTTGTATCTCATTATTAAAAAAATATCATGAAAGCCATAGTTTTTCAATATCTAAAGCTATGATAGTTAATGTTTGTCAACAATAGAGGGGAAAATGTCAAAATTTAGTTTGAAGTGGGAAAATTGTTCCAAACATGTATCAAAGAAAAACATGGACTGTTTTGAATGTTGCAAAAATAAGATCTTTAATGAAAATCTTCAATTCAAAGGACAGTTGCAAAATCATTAAAATGCTCAGTGTCAACTGTAAACAAAGTGATTAATGCTGATCTGAATGTTAAAAAAGGAGAAAAAACATAATGTGCATTGTCTTCCTCCACGACATAACGATGAATGCAGACTTCTTTATGAGATCCACACAAAAATGGAAAAACATTGGGAAAAAGTTTACAATTTGGTGTCCCTTGTTTTTTTTTTACGATTCTTTGACACCAAGACAGGTACCAGGAAGGCACAATTTCAAGATTGTTGCTACAAAAACCAAAATAAGTCAAAGAATTGCACAAACTCAGTGTCCATGTAGACACATATCTATTTT
>KK119972.1:10543-50777 GCA_000611955.2 Stegodyphus mimosarum | reverse complement strand
AATTAATCTTAAGTCAAACTTAAATAATTAAGTGTTACATGAAAATTTGCTACACAACACAGTGTTGACGCAGAAAATATAGTTGAAAAGTAGGGAAAATTTGTGAATTTTGGGGTAAAAATTTAGAATGGGAATAATTGTTAAGTTTTAGAGCGATATAAGAGGTTGAGTACCAATTCATGTCTATACATAGACCTGCTAGAGGAAGAGCTACGGGGAACTTGAGTATTCGGAAGACTCCTATTTGTCTTTTCGAGAATAGGATTGAACTCCAGATTTCATTGAAAAAAATGGTACATTCTATCATTCATTTCGAATGTAAATAGAACTCCTCGGATATCCGTAGAAATAGGTCCGTCGAGCCGGAGCAAACTTTGGATGATGTGTCAAGACATTTAGACCTTTTAAAATAACAGGATATTTCGTGCAGAGGAAACGGATTATATTTTGTCTGGTTGTGAGAACAGCAGCTGAAATATGGAGTGTCTTCTAAAGCAAAAACGAATCATCAAGGGTAAGCTAACTCGTTTAATATCACAAGTAAATAGCTTGCAAAATCATGAAACTTCTTTTTCTGTTATTGAAGTGTATGAAAGTGATGCTAAGGCAATAGATGCTGAAGTGAACAGTTAAAACGATAACATTCTTGGTACTTTTTCCGACGTGGATTTTAATAAGTATGAAACAGGAATGCATGAACTATTTTCTAAATTGGATGTATTAAAAATTACTTTAAAGGAAGAATCTAGAAAATTTACGAATGCATGTCAAGATGTATTGAATGTTAATGCAAATGGTTTAAAACTTCCTCGCGTGGAACTGCCAGTGTTTCCTTCTAATTACGTTGATTGGATATCATTTCGGGATTAATTTCTTGCCAGCGTTGGAAATAATAATACATTAAGTGACAGTCAAAAATTGCAATATCTTAAGCTTTCTGTGAAAGGTGAAGCTTTACTACAATCAACTCAAATTTCAAATGCGAATTACGCAAAGGCGGGAAAAGCGCTTACTAAACGTCGTGAAAACGAAATAGAAATTACAAATGCAGCGTTAAATAGATTAATTTCACAACCTGTTCTAAAACACGAATCGCCTTCAGGTTTACGAAGATTAATTGATACAACACGACAGTGTATTGGTACATTCAAAATCCTTAAACAGCCAGTAGAGCATTGGGATACTATGATTATTTTTCTGTTAAAAGGAAAACTTGATCATGAAACACTGAGAGAATGGAAGATGGAGCAGGAAAAAAAGTTTCTGCTTTCGCTGAATTCAAACTCTTTATTTTAAACGGAGCGAATGCTATTGCTTCGTTGGTAAAGTGCCAGAGGGAGAAGGCGCGTTTGTTAACTCACAGTTCGGGTTGTAGATACGCTTTTTCGTTCCAACTTGTGACTAATTTTTGCGTTCATTGTAAGAGTAATTCTCATTCTCAATTATTTAAATATGATAGCTTTTTAGAACTCCCTATCAAAGAAAAATGGGATATTATTAAAAGGAATAAATTATGTGCTAATTGTTTGAAAGATAGTAAAACGCATCCCATTTTCAAATGTCGTGCAGGCATGTGTAAATCTTGTTCAAAGTCACATAATACAGTGTTATGTTCAAAACATTCAAATCATGAAAAATATCATACACCCATGGAACACGGAGCTTTTACTATTAGTAGCAATAACGCCATGGTACCTGTCGCGCAAGCAGTTCTGTTACCTACTGCAAATGTTTATGTTAAAGATATTAATGGCGATTTACAAAAATGCAGGATGCTAATTGATTCAGGAAGGCAGGGCTCATTTATTTGGGATTACTGTGTAAATTTATTGCAGCTAAAGCTCACTAGTGCAAACATAAGTGTAAATGGCTTGAGCTCGCAAAAGATTGATAAGGTTTCAGGTTCAGTTCAATTGCAAGTAACATCTCCATTTTATAAAAACGCAAGCTTTTCAGTTAATGCATTAATTATACCGAAGATAACATGCGACCTTCCTCAATATCAAGTAGATAGGTCTGTTTTGATAGCTTTTAAACACTTGCTGTTGGCAGACGCGAATTGCTTCCAGCCTGGCCCAATAGATATTCTTTTGGGCGCAGATGTATTTGGCGAGATAATGCTTCATGGACGTTTAACTGTTCCGGGACATTCGTTAACAGCCTTAGAATCAATTTCCGGGACATTCGTTAACAGCCTTAGAATCAATATTCGGTTAGGTCATTATTGGCAAAACGGAATGTGTACCAAAAACAATCATATCTAATTATGCTAGTTGTACCAATGTTCAATTTCAGCTTGAAAATTTTTGGAAATTAGAAGAAATTTCAGAAACAAAATCTTACACAGAGGAAGAAATTGAGTATGAAAATCATTTCAAGCAGAATTTTTCTCGTGACTCAACAGGTAGTTGTTAACTTTCCATTTCGTAAGTCTAGCAGTGAACTTGCGTCATCTAGGGATGTTGCTGTACATCGTTTACAACACACTGAACGTCAGTTTATTAGGAACGAATCTCTTTTCAGTCAATACCACAAATTTATGAAGGACTATTAACAACTATATATTCTGATTGAATTGATTCCAAAAAACGAAATTGTTGTTCCAGTTAATTCTAGTTTTTACCTCCCGCACCATTCAGTTCCGGATAAACATGGTGATAAATTTCGAGTAGTATTTCACGGTTCTGCTAAATCTTCTAGCGGTATTTCTCTCAGTGAGAAATTGATAGTTGGTCCACAGTTACAGTATGATCTGACAACATTAATTATTCATTTCAGAATTCATATAATAACTGTAACATAGAAACATATGTACAGACATAGAAAAAATGTACAGACAAATCATACTACAAGATGCAGACTTTCAAAGAATAGTCTAGCACAATTCACCTTTTAAACCAATTCAGTATTTTCGATTAACTAAGATTGCTTACGGTACTGCATCAGCACCGTACCTTGCAGTGAAATGTTTACGACAGTTAACAATAAAAGAAGCAAATAATTTTCATTTGGCTTCTAAGACATGCCTTAGGGACTTCTATGTTGATGATTTGATGTCCGGAGACAGTTCAATTACTGAAGTTATGGAATTACAAAGGCAATTGAATCAGATGTTGTCACGTGCAGGATTTGTTCTAAGAAAATGGGCTTCTAACAGCAAAGAAATCTTGAATTCAATTAATCCAGATTTGTGCTTATCAAATGCTTATTTGAACATGGACAATGATGACACTGTAAAAACGTTAGGTATTCTGTGGCATCCAGCTTCAGATATGTTTTTCTTCAAAGTCAATTCATCATATTCTGAAGTCTTAACCAAACGAACACTACTTTCAATAATCGCAAAGACCTTTGACCCGCTTGGATGGTTGGCACCAATCACAGTTCGGTATAAATTGATCATGCAAAAACTGTGGAAACATCAATTGCAGTGAGATGAAAAGGCTTCTCCAGATATCGCATGTGAATGGAAACAACTTACAGAGGATATGCTACTTATTCAATGTATCAAAATTTCACGATTCTTGTTGGTTGAATCAGATAACTAGTTTCAATTGCACGGGTTTTGTGACGCCTCAAAGAAAGCGTACGCCGCTGCAATTTATTATCGTTCTGTGTCAGATACTGGACAAATCAATGCTCAGTTGTTGATAGCCAAGACAAGAGTTGCACCATTAAAAACCATATCACTTCCTCAATTGGAACTTTGTGGAACATTCCTGACGACTAAATTGATGGACTTCATCTGTAAAGCTTTGGATACACCTATATCACAAGCTTATTTTCATAACGATTCCACTATTGTACTAGCTTGGATAGGATCTCACCCAAGCTGATGGAAAACCTTTGTCGCCAACAGAGTAGCAAAATTCCAGACGTTGTCTTCTGTTCAGTATCATCATGAGAGTGGAAATGCTAACCCTGCTGATTTTGCAACTCGTGGTGTGTCATCATTAGCACTGGTTACTTCATTGTGGCTACGTGGTCCAGATTTGTTGCATGATTTATTTCCTTTTCACCCAGCGTCATCTGCACCACCGCTAAATGATTCCGTTCCCGAGGAAAGACGTACCTTACACTCAACAACCGCTACCAGTCACTGGATAGACTCTTAAGATTTATTTTATAAACATTCCTCACTCACTAAACTTAAACGTGTTATAGCATTATGTGTGAGGTTTGTAAATAACTGTAGAAATTCAGGAGATAAGGTAAGTGGATTTTTAAAAACTAGTAAATTAACTAAAGCTATGCACGTGTTAATTAAATTAATGCAATATGTTTGAATTTAAGAATGAAATTAACACTTTGAGCAGAAATCAAACATTATCTTGTACAAGCAAAATTTTATGATTAAATCCATTTTTAGATAATTTAGGTATTCTCAAGGTGGGCGGTCGCTTGCGACATGCAAACTTTGCATATAGTATTAGGCATCCTACTTTGCTGCCAAAGAAGCACATTTTAACTCATCTCATTGTTAGACATTACCATGAGATTACGATGGCAACATATTCAAAAAATGTTTAAACAATTTTGGGAGCGTTGGCACAAAGAATATCTGTGTCGATTACAACAAAGACCAAAAGGGCTTTTGCCAACTAAAAATTTTCAACTTAATGATCTGTGTCTCATAAAAGATGATAACTTACCCTCCCCCACTAATTAGAAAATGGGTAGAATTACTCAGTTACATCCTGGTCCTGATAATATTGTTAGGGTTGTGACTATTAGAACTTCAGATGGCATGGTCAAAAGGAATGTTACAAAACTGTGTCTATTACCAATTTGAGTTTTAATTCATATGTATTATAAATTAAGCATTATATCATGATTTATTGTGTCGTTTTTTAAATTTGATGAATTGTAGCTACTGAATGTTGAAATAGTATTTCAAGGTGGGCGGCATATTCGCGCCTTATGTAAATTTTGAATTTTTTCTCTGCAAGAGAACGCCTGCGAGCACCGAACTATATCTATTGTACTAACTTGTTCTTCTTACGGCCAATAAACTCAGTATCGAACGTCTGGGTCTACTTTCCATCCACCTTTACACTGAGCAATGGATGATGATTTCGCCGTCGGATCGATGAAGAATGCAGCGACCTTCGAGACTTGGTGTAAACTGCTGAACACACTGAATTTTAGAGCGCGCAATTAAACCCTTCTAGTGACATCCGGGGCTTTGCCTTTCTATGGGTCGTATTAAACTTGCCAAAAGAGCGTTGTCCTACTTGGTAGTATAGGACGTCAAATCCTGTCATCTGAAGTCTAAGATCTCCTAAATCGAAAAGGATGCCACGACAGGGCGATTAAGGGCAGGTGAGACAAGGCTAAAGAGCGGTGAGTATGAAATGCCAAATGCAAAAGTTTATATAGAAGTAGCCTTTGCCTATGAGTCAAAGGTACCGAAGTGTACTAACAGGAATGATTTGTCTCCCATTCCTTAGCCTTTGAGTGTAATATGGCTAGACAAATGGGATTACAAAACTTAGTCATTAGAACACGAAATAAGTTAATATATTGCCTACTTCAGATTAGAATGCTTTCGCAGAAGTTCGTCGCAAGATATCGATGTGTTTACTTTTTATTCCGGTCGCAAATCTCTCGGTAAGAAAGTGACGTCAGATTTACGGTTCTGATGTTAGGCGCAAAGCATACTGCCATATACAACAGTCTAACTCACAGATGCGATATACCATTGGAAGAAGTGCTATAGAGAGTTCGCGGCTTTAGTCAACTCCTATGGGTCTTCCGTGGATGAAACTGGATAGCGGACGTTCTTCAAGGAGGTACTTGATGTAGTAATAACTACATCATTATTATCCAGTGAGATGCCTAACATTTTAACTATTAAGAAGTAGTAGCATTTTGTGTCAATGAATTATGGCCAATATTCATACACCACGTAGTAAAGTTTCGGCATCTCACTGGTTAGAGTGGCGGTTCTCAACCTTTTTTGTCCCATACACCCCTTTCAGCATTGCAAAACGATTATTCCTCCCCATCCTTTCAAAACCTAGAGAAAAACATGTACACCTTGGACACAAAAAATGGAACAGTCCTATGTCTCCCGTTCTAATGGACAGATTGTCGAAATTTAACTTGCGTTTTGCATGTCTCGAAAGCGCGACCTAGGATATATATTATATATATATACAGCATTGCTCTAACATAGGTAGTTTGACACAAAATCGGACTTTTCTGAAATGACATACCAATTTTTTCCCATATTTGGATACTCAAATTATGCTAAGTTTTGTAAAAATCGTACGAGTAGTTTTTAAAAAATTAGCTCTCAAAATTTCAACTCCTCCATATTAATTGAATTTGGTATACGTTTATTAATATCTCCTTTTTATTAAATTCATTTGATTCTTCCTTTCGCATTTCGAAATTTAGGTTCATTCCAAAGAAAATTCGCACATTTTTCATGATTTAATTTTAAAATTTATATTTTAAAATAATTTTTATAAATTTTTTCGAAAAAAGTTTCGAATCGTAATCTGTAAAATTTTTACCATCATCTTAAAATAGATGTTTTTCTAAGCACACCTGCAAAACATTAGAGTTTTTAATTCAAAATTTCCTAACGTATACGTGAATTTACCTATTTGCGCGCTTTGAAATTTGGCATATTTGTTATAAGCGATAATAACGCCAAATATGGTTTACCCACTTTATTAAAATTATTTGAAAGTAATAAACGATGGCCTTTTTACCACTCTTGTACAATGAAAAAAGTAAAGATAAATAGGTTGCTATCAATTAAGAAATTCACCAAGTGAATTATTCTTGGTAAACTGAAAAAATTGCGTCAAGATAAATTTAAAATTTCTCCATAAATTTCTCATAAAAAATTACAAAATTTAATATCTGGGCATAATTTGAGTCTTAGAATCGAAATATGGAAAAACATTGGTATGTTATTTCAGAAAAGGTTCGATTTTGTATTAAAATACCTATGTTAGAATAATGCTATATATAAATCTAATATATATCCTAAATCGCGCTTTCGAGACATGGAAAACACAAGTCAAATTTCGACAATCGGTCCAATAGAACGGGAGATATAGCACTTTTCCATTTTTTTAGTGCAAGGTGTACGTTTATTTAAATTTAGATTATTTTTAATCTATTTCCTTCCAGAATCAGTAGCCAAAGTAGCTGCCGTTGTTAGAGATCACGGCTGCCACACGCCTCGGCATTGATTCAAAGAAACTTTGGATGTGTTCTTGGGGTACAGCAGACCATGCAGCTTCCACAAGTTGCCAAAGTTGATCTGGTGAGTAATTTGGATCAATCGTTCTGACCATGGACCACATGTTTTCTATCTGAGAAAGATCCGAAGAGCGAGCCGGCCAGGGAAGCAATTAAATCTGGCAACAATTAAATCTGGCGATTGACGAACAACCCTTGCACAATGCTTGCCACGTGTGGTCGCGTATTATCCTGCTGAAATATGTGGGTAAGCCCTGAAGGCAAGAAAGGACAACTGCCTCCAACACCTCGGAGATGTAGCGCTGGCTGTTTAAAGTACCGGCAATGCGTACTAGAGGAGTGCGAGAGTGATATTCAATACCGCCCATACCATAATACCCGGTGCAGGACCAGTGTGGCGGTGCATAACGCAGCTGTTCAGCATCCTCTCTCCATGGTGTTTCCAAACTCGAATTCGACCATCGTGGTGTTGCAGACAGAAGCGTGACTCGTCAAGAAAGACAATTTCATTCCATTCTGCAGTTCACATCCTTCTTTCATCGCACCATTGGCGGAGACGTCTGTGGCTCTGCTTCAAGGGCAGACGAAGCAATGGACGTCTTGCGGACAGACCACTCTACTGTAAACGGCGTCAAATGGTGCACGCAGACACTGGATGATGCGTTATAGACTAAATGTGCTGTGGTATGGTTCCTGATGTGACTGAGCGATCTGTCACTGCCATGCGCACAATATTCCTGTCATCACGTGAAGTGGTGCACTGAGCTGGATGCGATTGAACACGTTGTTCCGTCAACCACTTCTGCATCCAGTGGTCACATATCCGCATTGCAATTGTTTGGTTTCTTCCAACACGACTACCGATTTCCTTGAAAGATAATAAACACTCTCGGTAGGCCACTATGCTTCCTCTGTCGAACTCGGATACTTGATCAAAAGATGATCGCTGTTTACTACAAGGCATAATTGATCGTTTTTTTTTTTGAAAAACACAACTGCCGAACTTGAAATCGTCAAAAACTCCAAGCCTTCAATAGCGCTTTAAAGCGGCGCCAGAGGCGCGCGGGATGTGCGTCTGCGCTGAAATTCTAATCATTTGCATATTTCACCTCCGCTAATGCATGTTGTAAATTTCATGTTATTTGCATTCTTCCTTCAGGGTGTTACATTTACGATGGCCAGCAGTGTATTTTTAAAATACAGTTAACGAGTTCGTTTAACTTTATATCGGTATTACGTAATTAAGTTAATAGAAGAAAATTAAATTTTTAAAAATAATTCAAGGCTATTAGAATTAGGGCAATCTTATTAACTAAATGCTAGTATTCTCATAAGTTGGATGAGGCTGCTATTTTTCTTAGCTGTTCTATGTTTAGAAATATCCTTGAAAGAGGCACAATAATCACAACGCTTTAAATCTTTCTTTTGTTACTGAGAATGTCTGGGAAGTCCATGTGTTGATAACTGATAATAAATTTCATGAAATATCAGACTTCGTATAGATGACTGCGTATAGATACGTAGAAGAAAGAAAACGTATAGATGACTGTCGTATAGATGACTGATATATGCAATTTTCAGACTCTCAGATTTTCATGTAAAGTTTGTTATACACAGTTACTTTGAATTTTATTTAATTTTATTTTTAGTCCAAAAGAACTGAAGGACTATTGTTTTCGTTTTGCGATTTTGCATCGGAAACATTAGAAGTCTGAATCATTTTTCAGACTGTTGTCACCAAACCTTGGAGCGCTGTATTATATTTAAAGAAATTAAATAATGAAAAATCTGCATAAATGTATTTATATTTTTCCAAATGTGATAAAACAACGGTATCTAGAGTAATCCAATTTTGAATAACGTGCGTTTCCACCCGAATATGCGCATCTGGAAGACCAAATTTGGAATTTGTTTTATTATGTATTGTATTTCATGTTTTGTAAAACTTTAACGAATTTTTGATAAACAAACTCAAAAGATTTAAAAGCGAGTAATGGCAACACTCTAAGGGTGGGGGAACTTTTTATCTAAAGCTCGCGGAACTGTGTATCGGAAATCCTAAAGATATACTCATTTTAAAATTATTTTGCGATATTACTGTTGAACTGCATTTTATGGTTTAAGTGCGAAGAACGTGATATTTAATAAATAAAGGTAACAAACAAAACGTTAAAAAACGCCCTTTGGACGTAATTTAAAATCCGAAATCTTTCAGATTTTTTGTTTGTTTGTTTGTCTGTTCGGAAAAGAATCTAGAAAAAACAAGAGGGTAGACTTCTAAGACCACTTATGGCTCGCGGTGTTTGAGGAAAGCTGGTTTACAGAACCAGAGAACAGAAATTTTATCCCTCGTTTATTGATTCAACTTTAAATTAAGTTGATCTTTATCGGGAACTAGGTTAATTACCTACAGAACGTTAGGAGTATTTTATTAGTAATTCAATCCGTTACAGAAAATTGAATGAAATAAGATATTAAACGGAAATTTCGTTTGGATTGGAGAAACTTTAAATGACTTAGATTAATACAGTCACTTATCTTAGGTGTGGCTAACATTGTTACCACGGTAACTCCAAACAGTGAAAGAATTATGTTGCTTAGTTAATTAAACAATGACTATAAATTTTTTATTAAGCAGTTTTATTTACACAGTTTAAAGGTTTCGGAGAAGACACCTCTAATCTATATTTGGGATTATTTGTATATTGGTCATGTGTTTAATTAATAACACGAAAACAATGAAAGGGAAATTACTGTAAATGTGTGTTGTACATTATTAACATTTATGTACATACTTATCTAGCTCATATTATAGGCTGATAAAATGTCTTATTTAATGCATTTTCATAATCATAGGAATAAGTAGAATTTACCCCATCAGCGTCGAGGGTTAAATTCACTGGACACTGGCAGTTCGACATGGATTTAAACCCTGACAAATAAGATCGTTTCCTGATAGCTTTTGTCATTTTCAGCCTGGTAGTTTTCTTTAGTAAAGTCATCTAAGAAGGCACCCTTCCTTTGAGATATTTCTGGTGTGTTCTGCTGTAAATAAATTATCCAATCCAGTTCGCAAATTCAATAATCAATTTCTTTAGAATGCAAAAGTAGTATACATCAGTTAGAGCTTTGAATCTTAGTTTGGTATTAATTTTAAGAAGGAAAGGAACGCGTCTTACGAGTTCAAACACACCCAAGAAATTACAGACCTAAAAGTTTAATGCTGACAATTAATGTTGTAGCTTTGTGTTTTATTATGTACCTAAAATATTCAAGCCTTGTTTTTCGATTTTGAACAGCGTAATGAGTAACAGAAAGTTCTGTGCCCAACAACAAGGTCCTGTTTCTATAAAGGCAACCTGCGGCACAGAACTTTGCATAACCATTACAAGAGAAAACTATTAGTAATTTGTATCTCTTCAACTTGTGAGAAGTACTGCTAAATATGCTTTCCTAACTGATAATGTAATTTCTGAAGTATATCCTTTTTCAAGGGGCTAAGACACATACGTCCCGCACGTTCACTATTTTAAATGTGTCTCAACAAATTTCAGCAATTATGGAGATTTAACATTTACTCTTTAATACGGAGTAGGAAGCATAAAACTCTATTGATTTATTTTGCTCCTTCCTTTAAAAACAGTTCATTAATTTGCCCATAAAAAATTGGTTCCTATAGTCCATGTAAAAAGGACATACTAGAAATGTGTATGTGCTTTAAAGGTGGGTGTTTTAATTTAATTATATACTGTTAGCTATCCCAAATACCAGCATATCTAAATATATGTAGTTTTATGCTTTTATGCCAGTCTAGCAGTCATTCCAGACTTCCGTTTAATAAACATAAATTTTACATTCTATCATTTCAAATGTTTCATATAACCTTGTTCTGTATAATGTTTTATATAACCTTGAACTTATTTTTAAATCTTTAATTACAACATAGGGTCCTGTTAAAACTTTTAACCCAAATGGGCATCAGTCCAAAAGGGCTATTATTCTCTAAATGGCATTTTGCGTCGAATCACTATTAACGGCTTTATCACTTCTCAAATTGTTGCCAATAAATATCGCCCTGTATTCTATTTAAGGAAATTAAATAATGAAGAATCTGCACGAATGTATATATGTTTCTCGTACTGTAAAAAAAGATACCTAGAGTCATCAGATTTTGAATTACGTAGTCCTCCACCCGAATAGGAACACTTAAAAGTCCAAATCTGAATTTTGAATTTGTTTTATTACTTTATATTTTTTAAACTTTAGCGCATTTTGGATTAAGAAACGCAACGATTTCAAAGCGAGCAATGGCAACACATTGTACGGAAAAAATATTTTTATTTCCAGAGTGTGAAACTGTTTATCGGAAATTCTAAAGATATCCTGTGTTTTCTTCGAAAAGTATATATATGTGTAAATGAAAAAAACGCCCGTTTGGGCGTAATATAATGTCTAGGAGCTTTTTAAACTTGAACCTGAATTAATGATAGTTTATTTATTTAATTTCTTAAACATGTAGAGGAATTACATTACCCAATCGGATTTCCTGCCTTTATTGACAAATAGATATTTCAAAGCTATATTTATTTTCTAAGTATATTAATTTCTGTCTTATGCGAGCATGTTTTATTTAATTTCTATTAATGTCATTAAAAAATCCAGTTTTATTTTTACATTATTTTACTTTGGTTTAATAAATGTTCAAACACAATTTTTAAGTCATTGTTTAAACATAATTCTTAAAAATATTTACTACTCAAAATTTCTTTACCTTTGTAAAAAGTTTGTCAATTAATGGTCAGAGTTTTCTAACCAGATTTGTACAATGAAGTCCCAAAATAAAAATTACGTTATCAAAGCTGCAAAACAAGAGTTTAATTTATTCTGCAGAATTAAGATAAATTGCTTCTTTTTTAAACTTTTTCTTTCTTTAGTCATGAGCATTTAACATTAAGAAATTGATAACTAAAATTGGAAAAAAGGAAGGAAATTGCCTTCAAATTCAAACTCAAATTAATTAAGATATTGCAAAAAAATACCTGCGATAGAACAAATTTCATTATTAATGAAAAATTATTATTTCAAGTTTCGGATGTAACCATTTTTGTTAATTCTTTTCCAGCGTATTTAAATTCAAACAATCTGGAAATGCTTGTGATGCTTATTCCTTTGGTAAAAAAGTTATATGTTTCTATTTTTACAGGTTCATGAACGCTAGAGCATCTGGGAACAAAGCTTATACACCCACCGATTTAGAACATATTGCCAATGTTCTAACACATGCTGTAAGTACTTTATTACTGCAATAAATTTAATTAAATAACACTCTTATTTACGAAACAATGCAATTATTCTCTCTGAGTCATTTTTCAGTTGATTGAACCACTGAAGAATAAAGCCCTTCTTTTAATACTAAATTAATTACTAATAAAATTAAAATTTACGTTTTTAATTATAAGCGAAGAAACCCTTCTCTTGGAGAGTTATAACATTGTCTTCACTAAATTCATGAAACGATAACTTATCAATGCATTTACATATTTGTATTAATGAATTACGAGTTTATATTAGAGCAAGTTAAAATGCAGTTCTTTGATACGCAGTCATTTTTAGATAGGTTACAGAAAAATATTTAGTCTTGGGAGCGGCTTTTGAAATTGAAGAAAGATAGCCGAAATTGAAGAAAGATGCAATGAACTCATTATAATTAACTGAGAAAAATTATTATATTGCTCAACATCAAAAGCTAATTTAAAAATGTAGCTAATTTTTTATGCTTGAAGCAAACATAATCCATTCGAGTATAAAAATCTGAAGTTTTCGTATGTTAGTCGGATACAAAATGATATTGTGATTCTAAGGTTGTAATAAACAATCAAACATAGTTTTTTCTAGGAAAATGTCTGAATACGCTTACCTGTGTATTTTATTCTTTTCTTAATAATTATTTACTTAGAGATTAAAGTTCCTTTATACATATTTTATATGAAAAATATTTTTTAACCTTATATAGCAAGTTATTATACTTTGATAACCTTCTTTGTGATTCAGCCAGGCTATTAATTTGGAAATTTAGCTTGTCTTCAATGCTGGTAAATGCAATGGCCTTATTCAAAGATTTTTCATTTGTACCCGGCTGCCATCCAGTACCAGATGTAACTTAAAATGAAGTTATAAAAGAAATTAACGCATTTATCCTTGTGTGATGTCGATGTATAAGTTGTTTTATATCATGGAAACAGCTAAGAGACACATAGTTCTTATTCTAACGACAGATGGCGTTTGACATTTCGTGCTCTGAAAAGCTTTTCTATTTAAGCTTTTCTTTTTTTTCTAAGCTTTTATTATTTTTATATCTGAAATTTTCCTTGAACTAAAAATATTATAGACGATAATTTTTATAAGGTCCCTTGGTCTTATATCTCTCTTCAGTCGACAACTTTTCATAAAATATTTAAGATGAGCAAAATACGTGCAATTATCACATTCCGCTGTGTAGGCTTTCATGGAGTAAGTGGTTATCACTTTTAGTGAGCAACTAGAAGATGCATGGTTGGAACCCTATTTAACACGCAATTGAATTGTCACGTGTCCTGCTCCGATAAACTTAGTAATCTTTCCAGCTGGACTTATGAAATTCAAAAACCCTTTTTAATTAATTTCCAGCTTATAATTATGTTTAATTAAAGCTATTTTTATGTCTAAATTCAAAGCTAAGGAATATTAACTGATAATTGTACTCTTTAATTCTGTAATTTTTTTAAAAACTTTAGGGCTTATATGGTTTGACAACTCTTACAGATAAATAGCCCAATCGTTTATTCTTTTAATAGTAAGTCTAGATCTGTTTAAACAAAACATCAACTATCCCATCTTCAGAAACGTACTTGGTATATTCTTGATAACTCGACTTCATAAACGTATTTGCAGTTTATACATACTATAATGTTTTTACTTATTGCATAATAATATGTTAAAATATTATCTTACCACATCGTATTATTTTCGTTCCCCGCCATGTGATCATTTGCGATGACGTGCTAAGATTCGACAGTTGTCAGACTAATATAAAAATAAATATACTTACTTTTGAAAGGAATTATCTATTGAGGGAACTCAATACAGTCGGCACTGCATTCATAGAAATGAAGATCAGGTAAGTTGTAGCTTGCTACTACTTTATCATAATGATATCGTTATGCAAAAACTTTGCACTGTTTCCCCATTTCGTTCAAATTACAAGGAACAGAAAAATAGGATCCTGTTTTCCTTCTTTCGGAAACCATTTCTTCTATAAGAGACTTTTGTTGTTATTTCTGAAGTTGTAATATTTTCCAGCTAAGCTCATTTTTATTGCTCTCTACTAACTTTTCCCCATATTATCCCTAGGTTATTGACTATCCTTGAGAAAAAATATTATAAAAGGGCTTAAAGTCTTTGCTTGTAACACGGTGTGGCTATAATTTCTTCCTGACTGAATCCATGGTTGTGTACGTCAGTCGCAACCAGGCTTTTTTAATGAGAGTTAAGCAATGGGAAATAATAAAATTTTGGGTCCAGAAGTCCTTGAGAATCTTGCGGCATAGCTTACCTTAAAACACCTTTTAAAATCACTTGTCATCAACCTGAGTGCTGGTAACTTGAGACACCGTTTGTCAACCGAGGCAATTTTTATTAAGTTGTTGGGCAGCTGTTTATAAAATAAGGCATTCATAAGCCAACCACTGTACCCTTACTATTATTTTTAAAATTGCTTTTTTCTTAGATAGAAATGCAACTTCCTGGATCCTTTTTTAAAACATATGTTGGTTTAAGTAACTGGATGGGTTAGGGAAATTGTTTATTGTGCCTGATTTGATTTTTTGGTTTCTTTTCTATCAGTACTGCAGCCAAGCAGTATGCCTGTATAATTTTTTAAAATGCTGTATCTTTTGCATTCATTGAGCTTAAAAAGAAATGAAAAGATCCTAGTATGCCCTTTTACCGACAAGTTTTTATTTTAAAAGACTTCAGATTTTAAATCTAAAATAAAGCTCACTGTACAAAAAAGTATAACTAATTCTGGGAAACTATTGCTGGTCATAAGAACTAGAACGCAAAATGCAAATGGTTATGACTATCATCATCATACTTAGATATAAAAAGCAAACTGATATATCCAATGATGCAGTTTTGATGAAAAATAAACTTAGTGTAAGGTTGCTTATCGTAAACGGCTTATAGGATTGTACCGCAAAGGTAATTAAGAATTTGAATGCGTTCTTCGGATGGTAATAAATTGTTTATGATAAACCGCTACTTTCTTAAATATAAGTGAACAAAATAAGAAATGAAATCTTTATAGTTTTTCTTAATGTACCTAATTGCGATTTATATCATAAATCAATATGCAGTAAAATTGTTTAGCTATAACGGCGCTTAAAATTTAGGAAATTAATTTTAAATATGTTACACGCATAACAAATTGAGTGATATAACAAATTGTTTAATTTAGTAGAAAATCAGGTTCAGAAATTAAGCAATGATATGACTTATGCCAACAAATAATACAGCTTCTGTGCAAGTTCTTAAAAAGTAAATAACAGATTAAGTGACCGAACCGTGCACGGACTGTAGCGAGAGAAAGATCAAATAATATTCAGAAGACGCAGTCTGAAAGTACTCATTACGTCACATAGTTTATAAATTAAACGAAAATTCAGAGCAAGGACGTTCGATCAAACGAGCTTGGCCTTGAACTAACATAGCTGATTTCGTTTGAGGAGGCTATAAGGATTGCATGGAGAAATATTTGGAGCTGGCTACTGATAAAATTTCTATTTAATAGTAGCTTGCAAGGTAATAAGAGACGCTATGGAACTGACTGCACGGATGTCTGCTGATAGAGAGTTTGTCTGTATCCATGTCTACATAGTTTTGCTGACAAAACCACACCATGTGATAGACTACGTTATCGAAAGTGCGAGTATATATGCAATGGGAAATAGTTTTTAAACAAATTAATTTTCAAATTAAAAATGTAAATTAAATTAAAATAAAGAATGCGTGACTCATTAATACTGGAAAAAAAGAATTCATTTGACTTCATATCACATTAAAATGTATACGGACTCGCATTTGGCACTTTGCTTAGTTTTATAGATTTAATTTTTAATAAATTACAATTGCATCTGAAAGTAAGTTATGACATTATTTTATTACAGTTTCAACCTATTTTATATCTTAGAATTTAGCAACAGTGATGTAATTCTGGACTGTTACAGCTTGAAAAATATTAAAATAAATTAAAATAAGTTATCTGCTATGTTAAAATGAATTTAACATAGCAGATATCTAGCTATGCCGAATTTAATCGAATGAAATAGTAAACGGTATAAAGTGTGTTTGTGAATATTTCTCCTTCCATCTTTGCGCTCTGTCATCTGTGAAATATAATTCGTGAAAACGTTTTTAAGTATTACAGTTTTTTAAATTACGGATCGTTCAAAATTTAAACTGAAGTTTACTGAAAAAGTATAATGGATTCTAGCATTATGATTTAGGCCTAAAAACCGATAGTCGCTTAAACCAATAAAATGAAGAAAATAGCATTTGCAGTTGCTAAAATATTATATATACAGGATGTAAGAGAATTAAGGGCCCAAACTTTAAGTAGTGATAACACATGGCAAAAATAACTATATTCATAATTCAATCGGCGGCGAGAAGTTAAATCTGAACGTAGAAATACAGTAATTACGAAAACAAATGGAAAATGAAAAGAAGTTTTAATCACGAATGCTTACAAGAAACAATGATTATTCTAATGAATGATCACAAACTGCAATACATGCGCCAAAATGGAAATGGATCTCAGTTAACTATTGAATTATATTGTCTTTGCTGTAGAAGTACTGGCAGGCCGAGCATCTCCGAAAATGTAAGCGTACAGTACAAGTGTAGCCATTTGAATAATTCTTAAAAATGTGAAACAATATTTCTTGAAAATATACATGAGTAAAACGACTTTTCCTTCTTCAGGGTATTTCTACATTTCGCCCTCATATTTCTCGTTCCATCACACATTGTGGTCCAAAAAGTTTTACATTTCCCATGTCCTATCACTTCTTAAAATTACCAGCCCTTAAATCTGTGACCGTCAGCATTATATATACAGTTTAGTGATTCAAAATAAAGTTATAACAGAGGATTAGTGTTTTATTAAATTAAAATGTAATAGAATATTAAAGCTTTTATATTGTAGTACGCGAAAAACAAAATCTCCTTCCGAAAAAAAAAAAATTAACCAAATAGAGCAGTAACATGCAATCCTTAAGCAATTTTTAAAAGGTATTTTCAAAGATGAAAAATTTATTCATCCAGGAGAACATTATAAGAATATAAAAATTAATCCTTCCAAACTCTTCTGTTTTTCTATGAAGGATGTTCTTACGAATATTTCATTCAAGAAACTGCCTCGGAAAACCTACCTTTTTTTCCTTTTCAAGGATTAAAAGAAACTAAACTTAGTGGCGCTACAGCCTAGTGGGCTACGGCCTGCAATATCCTTTTCTGCTTTCTTGATCTTTTTGGGCCCCGGAGTGCAACAGCATATGCCCTGGACAAGGGGCAACTTGTCGCAGGACCCCCAGTGTTTGGTCCCCAAGCGAACTTGGTACTCATTTTATAAACCCACTTAAGGAATGAAAGGGTGAGTCAACCTTGCCGAGCCCGACGATCGAACCCAGGACCTGTGGTGAAGCTGCGCCACGCGCTAGCCACTTCGCCACCCGGCGTCCAAGGATTACGCAACTCCATTTAAAATTTTTTTGGGAACTTTTGTTTCTTTGAGTGTTATCCATAAGAAATATAAAAATTTTAATATTCTGCCTTTTACGTTAATAAAGCGTCATGCCCAATAAGTCCTTTATACAATATTTATTTTCGTAACCGCTTTTCATAGTCAAATATTCCCAATCAAAGAAATGTTTTAAATAACAAAAGTAAATTTAAGAAATCAACTTTTTAAAAATTACAAAATAGAACATTTTATGTTGCCCTCTCCAGTTTTATAATTTTACTTAAAACACTTCATAATCGCTCTAAGAAAGTACAAAAACTTCGACTATCATACGAAAAAAATTAACCAAGATATTTATTTTTTAAATTTGAAATCCTATTCAGCAGTCGTACAGACAGACAAAAAGAGAGACAGCAATTTAAAAAATATTAATCAAATATTAATAATATTGAGCAAAATATTGTGAAATTAATCAATTAATTTTTTTAACAAATAAAAGAGAATATAAGCATATCAGAACTGGCAAGCTACGCAGCATGAAGAAGGCACAAAGCAAAAACTTGCGTGAAACATAAACTTGAAAATCAGTTCTAAAACAACAAGTACTAAAGAGATATAAACTTCTGTTATTCTATTTTATTATTTTGTGTTGGTAATCATTTATGTTTGTTTCAAGATTGATTTCCAACCTCATGTTGTGATTTGATTTATGCCTTATGCATGCTGGTGAGCTCCGCTTTTTGTACAGTGAAGCAATCGCTCGAAAGTTGCAAGAGGAATGACGATTTACTGCAGCAGAAAGAACACTTTTATATACTGCTCGGCAGTGCCCTGTACCACCATAACGTGTCATTTCGCACACGTATATATTCCATTTCAATCTGCCTAATTCTGTCCCCTTTATATTTTCTAAATCATCCTGTATACGCAAATGTTATTTAAGTGTTGAAGAAGAAGAGACCATTTCACAGAGAATCTTTCTTTATTAGTAGGCATTTTAAACCTCTTTTTATTTAAACGCAGTATAACTTACGATGTGAATCAGAAGATTAAGCTGATGCCTAAAGATAGAAAAATATTTCAATAGAGATGGTGTCGTGACGCATTTGATGCAGTTCAAACATAGTTAAGCAAAATACGTAAAATTGTGTTAATCGGCATGTGAGATGAGACTCGTATCTGTCATTTGAAATCCTCCAATATAAGTTACACGTACTTATTTAGTGCCCTCCAAAATATCGCAGCTTGCATATTAACTGGGCGAAAGCAAGCATTAGAAGAGAAAGGTTTCAATTTGAAATATTCTAAGCGAATGTTCGATTCTTAATTTTTTTTACTAATTGCATATGTATATATACGCATCTGTTATTAATTAAAAGTTTGTACTCAGTTTAAACAGTCAGTCATTTGTTTTCTATTTTTGCTTCCTTGTACAAAGTAAAGGAAGTATTGTAATCACGAAAAATTCCGGATACCATATTTCAACGAAAATATCCATTTTGACCGCTTTCGAATGCAATTTCGCGATGTTTTTGTGTGAAATCTGTATGTAAGGACACAAAAACAGCCTCTATTTCTCCAAACGAATTATAAAAATTAATTTAGAATGGATTCAGAAGAGATTTTTTCATGGTGTCTGTACGTACGTACGTACGTATGTATTTTGCCTTCAGAAACGAGTAGCCTAATGAGTAGCCTCAGAGCGTTGAACTTTTGTATATAGGAGTTTGTATATAGAACGTTTGTATATAGGAGTTTGTATATAGGACATGTAGATGCGCACCTCCCTTTTTGCTTGCAATCGGCCTCACCAAAAGTATATATATATATATATATATATATATACCCACTCTGTTACTCGGCTCAGTGAGCTCAGCTTTTTTATTCTTATATGTTAATAAATTGCATATTTTTTTGCTTTGAAAATGATTGAATTATATTGTTCTTATCTTCTGGTTAAGGTTTTTATGCCTTTAGTAAATCCACATGCAATATTTGTAGAATTATCAACAACTTCAAAGTTTCTGAAGTACGGCTAAGCCTAATATTTTTGGGCATAGCATCCATACTCGTTTACATTTGAAATTTAGCAGAATAGTCGATTTATTGCCAATCTAGAGAAATTAAGCTTCGCAACAACAAAGAGTTATCCCTTCTTTTATTTAACAACTTCGCCTTCTTTTATTACTGCGAATCAAATCATACTTAATCAATTCTGGAATAATTTATTCGAGGGAATAAGTGTTTAATATTTACTTCGTAATTTTTAATATAGATATTTTGACTTTTTAATCTATTGTTGCGTGCGTACGGGTTAGTAATGGATTGAATGCACAAGTTGATAAAAAGTTTATAAAACTTATTCTTTTCACCAGAAATAAAACAAAATATTGAAATATTTCCTCAGAGACATTCGTGCAATATCACAACATCTCAAACGTTAAACAGAACTCAATTCAAAACAGAGAAAGTTAATCCAGTCTCAAGCAAATTCGCTACAAATCAATAACACCATTAGGTAAACAACAGGTCGCTTAAAACAGCTACAACTGAGCCTAGTTGTTTTAATTCGGCTTTTATAAGCTTCTTAATTATTCACGAGAACATTCTGGTAACATCTACTTTCTCGATTTTTCTGGATGGCAACAGCAATTACGAGAGATTTAGTTAATAAATATTAAATGAACGAGCTCTTGTATTTTTACATTTCCGACGTATCTTTCTTTTCGATATCGTCTGCTTTGTACGGGAAAATAAAGCAATTTTAATTACAATTCTAAATAAATAGCTAAATAAATAGAAATTCGTAACACTGCCCCCTTCCCATGGACTGCACGTCTCGGGCAATACAGTCCCTGGATAGGAAACCAAACTTACAACTTAGGCATCAGTGCAATAATAAACATTACATTACAGTAACAAAATAAACAATATATTGCGATAAGTAACTTTCAGCAAATCGAATACTATCAAACGCTAAATACAACTCAAATGCTATCAAATACTATCAAATACTAAATACAAATCAAATACAAAGTACAAATAAAATACTATCAAATATTAAATACAAATTAAATGCAAAAAGGACCATGATCTTATATTATTTACATTACTATTTACAATTATATGCACTACGTACTATGGCCATATTAAGGAGCTAACCTGTCGTAATGGACGACTTTAGACTTAGAGTTCGATGATATGCGGATCCGAACCACGACGTCGTTCAGCCTGTTTAGGACTGTGTACGTACCATCCCAAGGTAACTGTAGTTTCTGAACGAGCCCTTCGCGTCGAGTCGGATTCCACAATCACAACTTGTCTCCTCCGTTGAAACGATGTCCAGTACCGCTTGTGTCGTAGCGGGTCTTTATCATCTCCGTCTCCAAGCTGATTCGCTCTCGTGCAAAGTTGTGCATCACTTCTAACCGGGCCTGGAGATCTTGAATGTATTCCTCAGGCGATGAACGCGCGTCCGGAGGGCGACCAAACAAAAGGTCATATGGCAGACGAAGGTCACGACCGAAGAGCATCTGAGATGGGGAACAGCCGGTAGTAAAAGTAAAACTAAACCGGTAGTAAAAGTAAACTGCGGTAAGCTAGTAAAAACAGTGGTAACTTCTTGTCCCAGTACTGTTGGTTTCTGGAAACCACTAATGAGAGGTTATTGAGGATGGTTCGATTAAATCTCTCTACCATGCTGTCCGATTTGGGATGCAAAGGCGTTGTTTGGGTTTTGTGAATGTAGCTTGCAGAGTTCTTTGATTACAGCCGAGGTTAAATTCCTTTCCTGATCGGAATGCAACTGAAGAAGACCTCCGAACCTGAAAATCCAGTGCTATATCATCAACTCTGTTACTGTGACAGCCTCTTGATCAGGAATAGGATAAGCTTCAGACCACTTGGTGAAGTAATCAATGACAATGAAAATGTATTTGTTGCCATCAGCAGTTCATGGCAAAGGCCCTAAGATATCAAAGGCGGTACGTTCAGGAGGTGCTCCTACATTGTAACGTTGCAGCTTCCCTCGGCTGAGTTCCTTCGGACCTTTCCGACCTGCACAGGCATCGCAAGATCGGCACCACATTTGCACGTCATCCTTTGCATTATTCCGGTAGAAGCGCTCCGGAACTTTCCGCAAGGTCTTCATTATTCCGAAGTGGCGTCCTGTAGGGCTGCTATGTAGCTCTTTAACGACGTCCGGGATCCGGAATCTTGGGAGTAGTAGCTGCCATGGGCATGTCTTTCCATCATGGGATTCGAATTTCCTGTACAAGACGCCGTTTCGAATATGGAGTGAGTCCCAGAGAGCCCAATATTGTTTTGTCATTGGAGTATAGCTCGAAATGTCCTGCCAGATAGGTTTTCTGTTTGAGGTCTTCATAAAATCAGTTATGGGTTTAATGTCACGGTCTTCCAGCTAGTCTTTCCTGACTTCCTTGTCACTCCATGGGTCTGGATCAGCCGATGCTGATGTTGTAATTTGTTGTGCGACCGAATTAAGCAGCTGGTATTTAGCTTCGAGCCTGGAACAATATCGGCAGTTTTCTGGGCAAGGTCTTCTAGAAATGTCGTCAGCGTTTCCTTGTGATGATCCTTTCCGATGACGGATAGTGATGTCATATTCATGGAGTCTCTGTATCCACTTGGCTATTTGACCCTTAGGGTTCTTGATATATAAAAGCCGGGCCATTGATGCATGATCCGTGCGGTGCAGGCATTTTCCGCCTTACAGATAATGACGGAAATGTTCTACGGCTTTGAGTAGGGCGAGCAACTCTTTCTTGGTGACACAGTAATTCCTCTCCGGTTTAGAGAGGTACTTGCTCCAGTAAGCCACTGCACGTTCTTGGCCCTCTATTTCTTGGGACAAAACAGTGCCGACGCTTTCATTCCTCACGTCCATGTTGAGAATAAATGGTCTGTGTAGCTGAGGATACGTCAAAATTGGAGCAGATGCTAAAGCTTCCTTCAGGTTCCTAAATGCATCCACAAATTCTTTTGTCCACATGAACGTTTGCTTGCTGTCTGTCAGCTTGTGAAGGGGTCTTGCGATGGAAGAAATATTCTTCACGAATCTTCTATAATAAGTGCAAAACCCTAGAAAGCTTGTCAGCTGGTGAACATTTTCGGGACTTCTCCAGTCCTTAACTGCTGACACTTTTTCAGGATCCGTGCGTACACCTTCAGCAGAGATTATATGTCCGATGTAAGTCACTTCCTGTCTGAAAAATTTTCATTTAGAGGGACTCATATTTAGATTGGCTTCTTTCATTTTGTGAAGCACTTTTCTGAGATTTTCTAGATGTTTTTCGAACCTCTTCCCGACGATGATGATGTCATCCAGATAATATCAGACAGGCTTCGTAGGAAAGATTTTTCAAACAGTCTCCATTAGGCTTTCGAATGTAGCCGGCGCATTACTTAGTCCAAACGCCATTACCTTGAATTGCCTTGTCCACTTGTAAATGACGTCGTTTCTCGGTCATCAGGATGTATTTCTACCTGCCAATACCCACTCTTTAAATCAAGTGTCGAGAACCACTAAAGAGTGTCCAAAATGTCCTCAGTTGTACTAAGAGGGTAGCTGTCTTTTTTCGTAACCTTGTTAGACCGGCGATAGTCAACGTAAAACCTTGTTGAACCGCCTTTCTTCCTGACGAGGACGGTGGGAGATCCCCATGGTCTTGCTGAAGGCCCGATGGCATCGCTTTCTTGCATGTCCTCTAAAAGTGTTCGTACCTCTTCCTGTTTAGCAGTCGGTAGACGTCTTTGTTGCTGCTTGATTGGTGGATGATCACCGGTATCGATTCTATGTTGTGCCAAACTGCTTCGACACACGTCAGAAGACGAAGGGGAGAAAACATCATGAAGATCTTGAATGACCCGTTCGGCAGCATTCCTCTCTTCGCCATTTAATTGCGCATCCTGCAATAACTCCGATGTAATGCTGTCTGAAGGCACGGATTCTGGAGTGCTAGTGTTTTGTTTAACGCTGATCACTGGAGTGCATGCTGCCACCACTTCACCTTTCTTAATAACTCTCTCCTTTTCAGTTACGTTGGCAACTCTCGCCGGGATAAAGGTTCGCGATAGGAAGAAGAGTGCAGAGGTTGCAATTACTCCTTTTGGGATATTACAGTTCTTGGGATATTCTGTGATGCCGTACCGGAAGTTTCTATTTTCGGCTATCGATCCAATATTTCTATTTTCGGCTATCGATCCAATATTTCTATTTTCGGCTATCGATCCAATATTTCTATTTTCGGCTATCGATCTATTCTTACTGGTATTGTGATACTGCCTTGTGCTATTATTTTGTGAACAGATTTAACTCTTTCATCATTGATTTCGAATAAGGCTATATCCTCAGAGGTAGAATGCCGTTCGTTACTTTTAAAATCCAAAGAAAAATTGTATTTCTTTAGAAAGTTCAATCCGAGTATGCAAGGGTCTGTAATCTCTGCTACATGTGCTGTGTGATGGTAACCGGCACTTCAGTTGTTGAGCCTCATCTTTGTGAAGGATGATGACACTGGCTCTTGTATCGATGATCATATTGCAAGGAACGCCATTCATATGCTCCATGATGAAAAGTCATTTACTGCCGCCACTCACTGCAGAAATTTGAAGCGCTTTAACCTGGGGCTTTTCATTATCTGGCAACCTCCGCCCCGCGAGATGGCCACTAATTAGTTTCCCTTCCTCTTGATAGGCACGGTTTTAACATCTGTGCTCTGGAGTGTTGTGCAGTTTCTTCGTATGTGCCCTTCAGCACCGCATTTCCAGCACTTTACGGTCGGGTTCTTGTCACCAATATTCCGTTGCAAGGCATTCACTTGTCTTGTTAAATCACATAGGTGAGCAGCCATTTCATCCACTGGCTCTTGGACTTATGCGGCTCTGATTGGGTGTCGGTCTCTGCGAGTTGCTTGCTGGACTGCCTCGAATTTCATGGCGTACACCAGAGCACTTTTTAAGTCCTTCACATCAGCCATTCGTAGTGCTTTCTGTATTACAGGATCCCGGATGCCATCGATAAAGAACTGCAGCGACAGGACTTCCTTTGTTTCTCTAGGGGCACTCCGTAAAGGCGAGATGGGGAAGCCTTTCAACATCCGTGGCTAGCTCTTGGAGTGTTTCGGTGGGCTTCTGTTAAAGGGATTTTAATTAAAGCCTACATCAGTTTTCCAAACATTTCTCCCCGAAGCGCAGCTCCAGTTCGCCGGATACAGCTTCGAAGTCTAGTGTCTGGTTTTCGGGAAGAGTCTACACGATATCAGCTGCATCTACTCTCAGAAAAGCAGCGAGATGAGAGGCCTTGGGAATCCCATCTATTCGCATCCGCAACTATAGCAAATTGTATCTTATACACTTGCTAGGATGTCTTCCCATCATATGTCGATAGCTTCAGAGACGGGCGAACAGGCATGGGTAGAAATTTGTTTATTTTTAACAGCGTCAATTCTGCCTTCTATTGCTTCGAATTTATTTTCTATTACGCAGATAATTTCTCTTTTCATTTCCTCTTGACCTACTTCAATCTTCCTTAACAGATTCTTCCATCTTTTCTTGAACTGCTCTCATCTCTTCTTTACCTGATTCTTGATCAGCTTCCATCTTTTCTTGACCAGCTTTCATCTTTTCTTCAACGAATTCTTGGCTAGCTCTGATCTCTTCTTGGAATGCCGCAAAAGCAGTGCCGAGTTGTCTCAACTGTTCTTCCATAGCTCTAGTAAACGACATTCATTCTTCTGACACCAAACATTGTTGTGTGCGTACGGGGGGGGAGTTGATGGATTGAATGCACAAGTCGATAAAAAGTTAATGAAATTTATTCTTCTCACCAGAAATAAAACAAAATACTGAAATATTTCCTCAGAGATATTCGTACAATATCACAACATCTCAAACGTTAAACAGAACTCAATTCAAAACAGAGAAAGTTAATCCAGTCTCACAGCGAATTCGCTACAAATCAATAACACCGTTAGGTAAACAACAGTTCGCTTAAAACAGCTACAACTGAGCTTAGGTGTATTCGGCTTTTATAAGATTTTTAATTATTCACGATAACATTCTGGTAACATCTACTGTCTCGATTTTAAAATTTATTTTCTCGATTTTTCTGGATGGCAACAGCAATTATGACAGATTTATTTACTAAATATTAAATGCATGCGCTCTTGTATTTTCACTTTTTCGACGTAGATTTCTCTTCAAAATCGTCTGCGTTGCATGAGAAAGTAAAGCAATTTTATTTACAATCCTGGATAAAAAGCTAAATAAATTCAAAATCCATAACACTATTTTTGCATTGTCGCGAAGCGAGAACTGAATTACTTGAATGAGAAGTACTGAATCGTCTGTGAAAAATTCTTTCTTTTTTGTTTGTTTGTTTAATTTCTTTTATACATCGTTTTAGATTTATTATAGTATTTGAATCGAACATGTAGCAACGATTAGATAATTCTTCAGATGACATATATAATTTGTGTGCATTCTGAGTTACAGAATGAATGAGATGTAGCGCTGTTAAGTGAATCTAGAGCCAGAGAGTCGCTATGGTAAACAAATATAGTGAATTTTAAAGAGTGCATTTATTCTATTGTGGTTTATGCACTATCGACGAAATAGATTTAATTCAATCTCAATAACTTTGAATGAAATGCAAGAAAAAATGCATATAATTTAATATTTCGTACAAGGAAATCATGTGATGTACACATCAGATTTTTCGTTTGAAGCAAAATATTCGCTTCTAATCCTGTGATCTGTATATTTTTTCTAGAACTTAAAGCAGACATTTGATTCGGGAAAAGGAAAGTCATGAAAAAATTCTGTGATTAAATTGAGATTTAAGTAGGAGCAAGCTATTGTAGAATATTCTTTGTAAGAATGGGTCACGGCAATGCAATGTTTGCATTAAAATAAATATGTAAAGTAGCGCAGTAAAAAACCCTTATTAAGAAAAAGTGCAGGAGAATATAACTTATTATATATATTTATAAATTCGACTGGCTTTTTTATTTCCGTATTGAACATAGGGGAAGAATGGGAAAGAAATATAAAATTATCAAGTTTCTGCTATTAAAATAAATAATTAAGTTCACAGTAGTTGAGAAAATAAAACGGATTAAATTTAAAACTGCTGACTCTAAATCTACACTAGATGCCACAGTAAAGCTTTAAAATAGCCTAGTAATATTCGAAAGATGAAGAGAATAAGTTTTGAATAATTTATATTAAGTGTGTGAGATGATAAAGGTTAAGAAGAAAGCATCCAAAAATAAATAAGAGAGTTAAGATTTTAAAATTTAAAACTAAAAAGACTACCTGAGTATTAATGCAAAGTTATTTCATGTCTAAAACTACGTTCTCTTACAACAAATTTTCACTTCTTTTTAGATGTTCTCTTATATTAGAAATGGCGAACGGAAAAAATATATATGCCATGGCGCATTGAACTGATCAATTAGGTTTACAGAGTGTTAAGTGTTGCCATACTTTTTTATTTTCGCTATACTATTTGTATTCGAGATGTAAATTGACGCAGATTGCCGAATTTGCTTCAGATTTCTTCACCTGTAAAAATGTTACTACTTGGGGTTGTAAAGACAATTTAAAATTTTTGGTTATTTTTTTCGGTCTTTGAAAACACAGCAAAATATCAAAATAAGTTAATAATCCTTTATTTTGAAGATGTTTACGATTTGTAAAGCAATTTCAAATGGAATTCTAAGTTTTAAGTTTAGGTAAGATGTTGCTTTCTATATATTTAAAAATATTCCAATAATACAATCAACAGGATTTCATAATCCTCATTATTATGATCTATTATTATGATTTGCATTTGCGAACTCTGTTGAAGTTAGTTTTAAGATATAATGAGACGGATTAATTTTAAGGCTTGAGCTACTTAAGTTAGTTATTGTTTACTTTATTATTATTTATTGTTACTTAGTTATTATTTCAAGTGTTAGCAGTGACATCAGCATCTTGGTTCATATGATTAGAAAGGCAAAGAGAAAACAATGGTGAAAAAAAAACGTTGGAGAAGGGAAAAAATTGTGTGGAGTGGACTCCCTCAGCTGATCAATGCTTTCGAAAATGAGGTTAATCGAAAACAGTTTGAGACAGATCACTGAGCAGTTAATAATTTTCGTTCTCTCCCTGCGCTCGACGAGTTTACGTCAATATTAGTATTACAATATTATTATTACATCAATATCAATTAGCAGATTAAAAAAATATTCGAGACAAATCACTGGAGATTGAAAACAAGATTTCAACGCTGGATAGGACTCAGGTATGTTGGTTCGTCATTTTAATTTAAAGCATAATTGAACAAGCTTAAAAGCTGGACTTTGCTTTCATATATCCGTAGGTATAAGTCTAGAATATGGAATTTGGAGTTGCGACAAAAATCTTATACACCTTGTTTTTATTTTCTCGAAAGATTAGTAACTAAAGTATGGAAAATGATTTGAGTCAGAATTTTATTTTACTTATTCCTTAGGTTGCTATTGGGATCGGTAAAGTGATTTAAGGCAATTTATTATGTAAATCTCAAAATGTACACAACTTTAAAGTTGGACTTATTGTCCATTGCTTAGTTCTTTCATTCTCAATACCATGCAATTCATATCAAAGCGAGTATCACGCATTCGTTTGTTCGAGTCGTTAGATGATCGGGAGGCTTACTAGTTGTTCTGTAATGTAACAGAGAATAGAATTACTTATTAATTTACAAGTACAATTTTCTTGAGCATTTAAAGAAGTTTATTTATAACGTAATTTTTTATAGTATAATGCTCATCATAATCATTTTACAGAAATCTGTATTTTCTCCTTCGGGTAATTAAATTTTCCTGTAGTAGTAGACGATATAAAGTTAAACACTGTAGACATTTGGGAGATTTCAGTTTTACATTTCACGCAGTAAATTTTATTCTGCTAATGCATAATTTCTTACCACAGTTTCGTTGGAGTTACATCATATCATTACAAGATTTGTATCATTTAATACGAGCATCGTGACCGTACTGTGTCATTATGTTTTAAAAATAGTACTATCGAAATGCTTTCTTCTAAAGCCTAATATTAAAACACAGTCAGCTCTCGTGATTGCTGCTAAAAGTATAGCTATAATTTTCTCACAAATTATATCCATGAGGTTGTCAGTGATTCAGGATTTATATGTAAATACTTCCGCTTCCAGATGTTGCAGGAATCGCAAACTGCGAGTTTTCGTGAGTATGTCAGATGAAAAGATGTGAAATGTATCATCCCTAGACTAATATTGATTTTTACTGTGAACAGAATCATGGGTTAGTGTCTACTAGCATTGCATCTCAGTTTTGCATTGATGACAACAAATGGTTCACTGTTTGTTTGTGCATTAAAAGGAAATCTGAAATATTTTTCATTTTTATTTTATGTCGAATAGATTTTTCTGCTGCACGCTTTATGCAGTACAGTCACTGATTACTGAGCTTCTTTCTTCCTTACAATACGTACATGTTTTAAACGTTGATAATGGGAAAGCACTATTATGCGTAAGAACTTTAGGTAATGAAAAAATATTTTAAGGAATAAAAGTGAATAAAACGATCTTCTACTTTTTTATGGGGGAATGCGATGTAAACACATAGGTATTTGAAAAGATTTTGGGTTTTATACTCATATTTGTAGTCCTGACTACACCAGTTTCATTCTGTAATACAAATTGCATTTCCATTTCTGACATAATGAAATATTCATGATGCAACATCTATCCTATGATTATTCCGCCGAATGAATCCACGAATAATCTTTCAGAATAATAATGAAAGTGCAGCTTTGTGTACAGTAGAAAAAGCATAATAATACTAGGCTTTATTGAAACATATTCAAGGAAGACAGTAACTGTAATTTGTTTATAATATGCAAAACAATAATTAAAATAATGAAAGAAAAAAGTATGCTGAAGTGCATTTACAGTATCTACTCACTTATCCCCCTTTTCTTGCTAATTTTAATGCTTGAAAACTGGAGACGGAAAATTACGCGATGTATGCTTTTTCCAAAGATAGCTTAAATGATAAACACATTACGTTAAAAATACTTACAAAGACCCACTAATATTATTATTTTACGTACTTCAAAGAACTTATTAATTTAAATGATATTATTTTGCTCACACTAAATATGTTTCTATTTGGGCACACATATTACACTGCTGCCATGACACAGAAGTTTTTAAATAATATGCTGAAAACACTGGGGGTAAATTTATTTCAGGAGGGATACGACAAAATATGATATTTTTCAAAAACAAAAAAAGACGGTAATAAAATACGGTATTCCGAATTACTAGTTTTTCGTATATTTATTTACTTGCGCTATATTACCACCAAGTTAAAATTTGAATTTGCAGTTTTGCTTGAGTTTAACGAAGCATTTCGTAGCAATTAATTTATTTGCAATGAATTTCAAAATACGTTGGGAACATGGATATAAAAAGTTTTATAAACGTTAGATTATGTAAAATGCCATTCTTTTGCGGTATCACTGTCCAGTTACATCATTTTGAATGTGACGTTGAACTTGTGTCTTTTCCGTTTTGCCAGATTTGTCCTTTGGCGATTAGCCAGAATTTTAGATAATCTTTTCTCCGTTTATTTGTCCTGGCTTTAGTGACATGAATCATAAGCTATAAGCCGTACAAATGTCTCATTGAGCTGCACAGACTTCATTTCCTGTACTCCATCCTTTCAATGGAATCCGTTCTTCGGGGATTCTAAACGGTATAGGAAATTTATTTCCTTTTTTTGGTGTCTCGTGACAAAAGATAGCTTTTCAGTTGGTCGGCAGCTGATAATTTTTTTTAATGCAGAACATTCACTTCGTCTTTGAAACCATGTTCTTAGTCCTACGAAAGATAACTTTTCCTTCTTTTTTAGCATTTGTTCAACAAGTATTTAAAATTGCATTAGGAAACAGTGACATAGTGATAATCTCTAAATTTGCGTCTTCGAATCCTATTTGCGTTGAAAATAAGTGATCTAAAAATGTGTGAAACGCTATAAATGGTACTGGAAAATAATTTGAGATAGTAATAAAATTGTTAATTGTAACTGTTAAGTACAGATAGTTAGAAATAATTCGAATTATGAATTAATTTCTTTATTTCCAGGCGAAGGAAATGAAGAAAAGGAATTGCTCTAATGAAGTCGTTAGTACTGATTGAACTATCAAATAATGTTTTAACAAAGTTTCAGCTAATGCGATGTATCAAAATGTCGTTCAAAAGCCCACTGATTAGCTATATTGCAAACAGAACTAAATAATCCTTATAAAAGTATTGGAATAATATGAAATATATATTAAAGGTTCCATTTGGTTTATAGCGATACATCGATTTCCGTTGCTGTTGTTTTATTTATTATTTTTTGCGTGACGAATTTAAGCTAAATAAATTATATTGTTGCATGCTAACAGTGCGTGTACAACCCGGGCAGGCATTGATGTCGAGAAGAACTTTTTTTCTATTTGTAACTCAAATTATAGCAAATGAAAACATTCTTTGAAGATAACTGCAGCTGGCACAAAATAAGCTTTAAGCAGAACCCAAATAAATTACAGACTTGCTTAATGTGAGAACGCTTGCAGTTCTATATTTCTACTTCCTTATATGAAGTAAAGGAAGCATTGTAATCGCGAAAAATTTCGGGTATCATATTTCTATAAAAGTATCCATTTTGACCGTTCTCGATTCCACGTGGACTATTTTTTGCTTATCGTCTGTACGTACATAATAAAGAATTTTTTTAAACGGACTGTAAATTTGATTTTAAATCTATTCAAAGGGAATTTTTTTCGTGATATTTGTACGCACGTACATAACGTACGTATGTATGTATCTCGCATAACTCAAAACCGATAACTAAATATTTATCATTTTTGATTTATCTCAAAAAACAACATAAAATAATTCGTTCAAGAAATGGCTCGCGAGTATTCGCTTCTACAGCCTTTTAAAACTTTCACTGCCTCATTGAGATATCACCAAATGGTATCTAGGTCTAACTTATTTAAGTTCTTTATTTACACATACTGCGTGCAGAACATAAAATCTAATTAGGGACATAAAATTATGATTGGTACAAAAGAAGCTGAATATATATCCTCAGATTTACAAAAAATGTTGCACAGAATAAATAAAAATAAATTAAAATATGATAATATAAATTAGATAAACTAATATTAAAAGAATTATTAGATAAATTAGACATGTTAGTTAAATTACATAGATAAACTAATATTAAAAAATTCAAACAAATAATACAAATATTTATATTTGTTAACAACAATTTATACAGCATACAAAGTCTGGAACATAAACTTTTAAAACGATTCTTCAAGAATTATCTTCTAGCCTTTGTGAAAGTAAACAGAGATTAGCAGAAGAGTATATAAGACCCTTTTATTTGAGCATAAAATTAACAAATGAACCAACTTGGGGCACAGGAAGTGAACAC
Source organism: Stegodyphus mimosarum (assembly GCA_000611955.2). Classification (NCBI taxonomy): domain Eukaryota; kingdom Metazoa; phylum Arthropoda; class Arachnida; order Araneae; family Eresidae; genus Stegodyphus; species Stegodyphus mimosarum. The sequence goes on along the minus strand of KK119972.1, from coordinate 18,254 downwards.
TTCTGGTTTAACAGAAATACGTAACAAATAATAATTTAAAGTGGGGTAGGTTAGCCTAACGGCTCACAGAATACATTTAATCCGCAAAGGAAGAGCTCTGATCTGTAGTAACCGGCGAGACAAGCCTATAGACGAGAACACGTCAAAGCCGCTAACGCAAGCTGCTAATAACCATAGATCAACATGATCTGGAATAGGCAGACACTCTCTAAAACTAACTTCCGAAAGTCTTGCTTAAATGGCACTTCATTCTACCTTAATCTGAATAAACTTTCGCTATTTCATTTACATTCTAGCATGAAAAACGTGGACGAAATATGAGTAAGAGAAAAGTGTTTTTTAACTTAAAATGAACTATTAGTTAAAAATAAATGTATAAACCTCACAAACATATTTCATATCCAAACAAAAGTTTGGTGTAAAAGGGTGGCTAGCGTTTGGTGTAAAAAGGTGGCTCATGGAACAAATGGCTAGCGTGTGTGGCTTGCAACACACGCTAGCCATTTGTTCAATTACAAAAATATGATGTGGACATCACATTACTTGCTTGCACGGTTTATTAAATTATATACATTTTTTGCTGCATTTTATTTAAACTTATTTCCCCGAATTTCATTAGCGATATCTTTCTGTTTCAAAGGCAAGGGAAAAATACACAAAACTCAAAACGTCTTCATTAAAAGTAGTAAAATACAGAAAAACCTAAAGCGACAAATAGATTTAAAATCCTTTAAAAAACAATTTTTACCATTACAGTTTAAATTAATTAAAGTGATGCAGAAAGACAGATTTTTCGGTGCACAAATCTTTGGCCCCAATCGGTAAAACGATCCTGAAATTGGTGCAGAAACTACCTTAGTTCATTATGATACTAAGTTTCAAATGTAAACAAATGGTGGCGTCTTTAGGCTCAGTGGAGTTAAACAACTTTTGCATGCAGATTAACAAAATTTGCTACAACTATTTCATGCAGATTAACTAAAGGCATAAAAATTTTAACCGAATATAAGAACAATATAATTCAATCACGTTTAAAGCAAAAAATGCACAATTTACCAACGTATAAGAACAAAAAAAATTAATCACCGAGCCGAGTAATAAAGTGGGTATATGTATATGTATACATGCATATATTTATATACTTTTGGTTCGGCTGATTGCAACCAAAAAAGAGAGATGCACATCTACATGTTATAGCAGTCCCATAAACAAAATTTTAAAGTTCAGAAATTACTTGTTTTTGAGTTATGCGAAATAGATACATGCGTACGTACGCACTTACGTCCAGGCGTCACGAAAGAAATCGCTTCTGAATCCATTTTAATCCATCCATTGTTTTCGGGATGAGAGTCCTTTATTCTGCCCGTACATACAGTTGTAACGCAAAAACATGGTGGATATATATGCTTCTGCCGTCATGTATAATACACAGGAAGCATTATTTTGGTAATAGACTAAGTTAAAAATATAATTCTTAAGAGACTGAATTCTTGAAAAATATTATTAATTTTTTTTACTTAAATATGAGAACAGTGACATGAAAAAATAAATGAAATTCAGTGTAAAATAATAATTTGAGATATTATTATTAAAAAAACTTCTTATTTCGTAGCAATTTTTAATCATAAAGAAGATTAAAAATTGATACTTTAATAAAAATAATTAGTACTCCGAATTCAGCTCTGAACAACTACTATTAAACTGATGCTGTCTCTAGTCTTATATAGTTTACCCTGGCCATTGAGAAACCTCTAGTACTTCTCGAAATTACTGGAAGGCATACGGGGGCAGAATACATTTATAGTTGCACATATAGATTATTTACAGTTATTCAATGACAATACCTATTACAGTTTTACAGGGGCGGACCAAAATGTCACCAGATGATTGCCAAGTTTGGTGACTTTTGGCGACTTCTCCCCACATTTGGAGATAAAAAGTAGTAGCCAAGACTACCCTCAGTTTAGCGATATCTCGCCAATCTAGAGAGATAGCCATTTACTATATTAAACTTGCGCTTGTATTCTCATTTTCCCGGCAAAGCATCGCCTCTTAAGATTTTCATGCTACAATTTCATTACAATTATTTACTTAAATACAAAATTCGTAACAATATGCTGCTGAAGTTCTCGAAATTTATCATATGAAAACCTGAATTGCGATTTCAAAAAAAAATATTGTATTTAAATAACATAAATATAGCATTTAAAATATTTGGTACTCTTTCTCTGCCACATATATATTACATTCTCTATAATATTATGTGTTTTTGTTTTTGTTTGTTTCTCTATAATATTATATGAAGATAAAGTTACTTTGATTTCTCTCCATCGATAGGACAAATGAATAGGAAATATTCAGAAAAATTTTTCATTAATGACAGTGTCAATTTACATTGAAACTTTGAATTAAAAATATGACTGCTGGCAAAAGTATCCTGTAAAGTTATTGTTCATGAACTCGATAAATTAAGCAAACTGAATTATTTAATTAAATAATTCAAAGTTAAGACAAAAAACCTCTTGATGCCACCATTAGAATATAAATCTTTGGGGATATCACGCAACGCTGACTTTTTACTGTCTTTAATAGCGCTAAATAAAGATGTCAAAGGTCGCTAAATTTCTCCAAATAGTACACAAATGTATTTAAATAGCCTTACAAATACAAGGAAAAAAGCCGAAAGATAAAGATTGAAACATAGTTGGCTGGTTGCGAATGTCAGCATACTGTGAAAGGAGCTTACCAGGTTATACAATATAAGGGACGCTATGCAGTCATATTAAGTACTTTTACTTTGATTAGTTAATTGATTAAAACAAAGCAAACGAGAGGTAACTGCTATTGGAAGGACACTACTATTGGAGGGCTTTGAGAGGAGAAATTGCTTATGGTTTCTCTTTACACGAGAAAAAACGTTATGCAGCTGGCCTCTTCATAGCAAACCTTATCAATGCTAAATTATAAAATGTGCTAATTGTCATAAATCAGTTTCTGTTGATGCTTTTATTATTCTGAGCTATTGAATAAAGTGCCGTTTTAGATTTATTAAACATCGCTACTACATTTTATAATGGGAAGCTCTGTTAATGGCTTCTGAGTTACATTTTCAATTGTATTTCACCACTGAGGAAGATAGAACTTTTAATTAACAGTCATTTTTATGAGGTACAACTAACTTTCGTGGCGCTGGAGTTCACTTTAAATGAGTACACAAATTTTATTAGAAATCCTGCGAGTTAAAATGACTTAGCGTTCTGAGAGCAGTTTTCCCATTACCTTCGATTTAGGAATTATAATTCGCAATATTATATTCGATTTACGAATTTCGTAAATCGAATATAATATTCGTAATCGGATATACATATATGGCTGCGTTTTTCATTGAAAAATGGTGCAAAATAAAAGCTGTAAGGGTATAAGAAAAGGACTCTAGTGGAATTCTGAAAGAATATCAATACTCGGGTCATAAATTTCTTTCACCTCAAAAACGTGTTTTTTGCATATCTGGTCAATTATTATGACTTAACAGTTAAAAAAAAGGTCGATGTATGTAACATACCGTGGCAGCCCCACTCTCTGGAATTGGATTTATCATTTGACTTTATTTTTTTAATTTTTTTACAGCTGTCTGTGATTCCCAGCTTGATGGGCCTGTTCCTTCTACTGCAGCGGTCAAACGATAAAAGAAAATACTTCAGTGGTTTCATCTATGGTGCAGCTTTGGTATCGCTCTTCCTTATATCCACTATCTTCCACTATGTATTCTATACAAGAAAGTTTAGGTACTTTTTTACTACTTACTAAATTTCTCTCAGTCTTTCTTTTTTTATTTTGATTTTTTCCTTCAAAATCAATGAAAGATGTTAGATAATGTCATAAAATCTAAAATTAATTTATAATGAAAACAAAATGAATTTGATAATTAAAAGAGAAAAATTACTAAATTAAAATATGATGAAAAAATTATTTATTTTGAGTAGCGTTGCTTCCAGTCAAGTTCATATCAAAATACCAAGATGCATTAGTGGGCCTTTTTTATTTTCTGCTGTACAATTTTGATGACTACATCGGAAATTTGCTTTAATAATAACAGAACAGAGGCTTCAGCATAAAATATCACATTTTAAAATGTATGTCATTTTTTCGGAGGAGAAGGAAGAAAAAAGGCGGGAACGAATAACTGCATGTAATTGTAATTTTTAAATTTTTGTTAAAAATTGTAAGAAATTAATGAGTGATAGTAGTATAGGCTGGAGCCTATACTACTATCACTCATTAATTTCTAACAAATCTAACACTTATAGTATAGGCTCAAACCTATACTACAAGTGTTAGAATTTGTTTCTACAAAATCTAACACTTGTAGTATAAACTTGTAGTATAGGCTCAAGCCTATACTACAAGTGTTAGACAAAGCAAAATGTTTCTCAGATAAGGATTTAAGATTTTCTATGCGATTTTGTCATACATCTACAAAAACATATCAAAAAGCCTATTCACATATTAAAACGAAGAAATGCGAACATCAAAATAAAATCAGATCGTTTACATAATTATGCAAAAAAATTATTAAATGAATATTTTAATAACTTTTATGATACTTATATATTGTCTCTCAGGTTAATTAAAATAAAAAGTATGCAATTTATGCGTACTTTATTGTGTTTAAACAAAATATTTATAAAATTATAACTACAGATTTGCATAATTATATACTATGTTCTAATGAGTGATTATTGAATCATTGCATTTCCCTTCAAGCTCTAGACGAGCTATCTTAAAATACTAAACTCAAACGTAGTTAATTGATATTTATAGCTCTCATAGTTTCGTGCTAACAATAATAATGGTGATATAGTTTATTCAATATATAACTCAGTTCTTTAAGACAAAAATTTATATTCATTTCAGAATGAAACCGGAAATGTTTTATATATAATTACAGTTTCTGTTCCATTAAGCAAAAAGGCTTTTTTTCAGGTTAATTAAAACAAAAGAGTATTAGGAGTCAAATGTTAATATTTTCCAAAGGATTTAAAGCAGTATTTTTTTTAAGATGATTTTGTTGTGTAGCGAAATTACGCTAATTAATTAATTAATTAATTTACATTCTAAAATATACTACACAATGAGTATTTTATTTAATTTCTATGTTAATTTGATTTACCTTAACTGGAATTTTGTTCTTAAGATAATAAGTTCGTACTTTCGTTTTCAGAACGCGATTGGCAGCAGACAATGGGAATCGCGTGTGTTTTTCATGTTATAATCTTGATTTTAAAATACTTAATTTGAGTTTATATAATTATAATTATATTAAAAGAAACAAAGATTTGCACTTTAATTTAATATTACTTTCAAGTCGACAAGTTAATTAGTTTGGGAAATATGCTAATTTAATTAGCAAAATTTTGTAGCTTTCGTAGGATTTAGTGTGATTGCTATCTTGTCATTATTAAGGTGCTTTGGAGTGGTTTATGATGAAAAGTCACCTTGTGTTTCGGGCAGAAGTTTTGGGTTACTATCAACACCTGTTTATATTTGGCCAGTTTCTGGCGAAATTAATGAAAGGTGTTGAAATAACGCTTTGAAAGTAAGAATTTTTATACTGTTTTCTTCGGGGAGTTGTTTACTTGGAATTGTTACGCTCTTGAGTGAGTGTTGGCGCCGTTGGTTTTGTAACAAAAAGCCAGTGCACGCGATTTTCGCTCTCTTTTCCTCCGGTTTTGGATGTGCTGAATCTACGTAGGATGAGGGGCTATTGCTTGCTCCCTCAGGCCGCGGCTTAACAATGCTGTTTAATTTTTCGGGTTTTCTTGCACATTGAAAACACGCTGATCTTTCTAAAAGAATTTCCATTTCGAGTTCTATTGGAGATATAGTACTCATCGGTTCTGATAACCTGAAGCGTCTACAGTTGCCAATAGCAAACGTTGTTGAAGGCATACTTGGAAAAGATGGCACTGTGAGAATTGCAAAATTGAAAACAAAATCCGGCATCGTCACAAGACCGATACAACGTGTTTATTTAAAGCTGTCAGATGATCTTGAAGGTCCTGTTTTGAGATACAACGCTTTTAGTGATTATAAGACAATGACTAAAATTTATGGCTCCAAAAGTCATGTTCCACTAGAAGGACAATCAGAATCCTCACCCTAAGTCACAGTCACGTAATGGTCGAATTATGAAACCTGTTCGTAGACTGCAAGTGTGACATGTGCGACAGTAGGTTGAGTTCCTTCAGAACTCAAGGTAGGAGGATGTCGCTGCTGAGCACGAACTGAAATGAACTGAGGTAAACTGAGTGAATCTCGTAAAGTAACATAAAACAAGAGAGATTTAGAGTCAGTGGCGAGAACGAGGGGAAGCAGCCATGATTGCTGCTTACGTGGTTGAAACGAAGGAAAGCAGCCATGTTTGCTGCTTACATGTTAGGCATTTTGTAATTTTATATGTTTCTATCATTTAAGTTCTGTTGTAACTACTAATAAAGTAAGTTAGTGTTGTGAAATGAAGCCTCCTATTTTTCGATTGGATTAGTTCATTTTAACCTAGATTACTTCCCATTTTTAGAAAGCTTCAATCAAGCCGCCCACCACGAAGAAGACAAGAAAGTAAGTTTTCTTTTCGACACATTTTATTGATGTTCTAAAAGTATGCCTTGAATCTGTGTCTGCAAGACAATAATATGCACATCTTGTAACTATTGGACAAGATTGCGGCGTTTAGACGAAAACTGTGATTGGGGATAAGAAAAATTAACGAGGATGGCGGTCAAGATTATTTCTCCTATTTGCATAAATACGTATCCTCTAATGAGCTCGTTGTTTCTCAACTGCTGTCTTTTTTTCACGGAACACCTTTCAAAGCTAACTGAATGGTTTGTAATATACTTTTGGGAAGAAAACATCGAGAAGTATTCATGGATTCAATACCCTTTCCATTCTCAAGCTTTACCAAAATTCACTTCTCAAGAAAAAGAGAGAGTCTCATTGAACTCTCTTGCGGCAGCAGCCTTAAAATAAAATTCACGTTTTCCGATTTGGTGGAATTTTGGATAATCATCAAAAATAATAATGCAACTGTAAGTTCAAAAGCTTTAAAGATTCTTATTCCTTTTCCAACATCATATTTATACGAAACCGGATTTTTAGCTGTAACTGTAATAAGGAGTGAATATCTTTCAAAGATCAACGTGGAGCAAGAAATGAGAGTGGCAGTGTGGAGGTTTGTCCCTCGCTTTGAAAAACTTTGTGGAGATCAGCAAGCTCACCCCTTCCATTGATTCTTTCCTATTTTTCTTTAATAATAATAACGTAATATTCTTACGTATCAGTTCAGTATATACCTATATGAGCCCCAGATTATGCTTGTTTTCATTTCTGTGCCTGGTCACTAGTATCAGCACAGAGTCACATTTAATAAAGTGTTGTGATTTGCTATGACACTATGTAGTAAGCAGGTTGTAAAGCACAAACCTTGTACAACACTTCGTTGAACACGACTAGGGCGCCCTGACAAAATACTGAACCTGTAAGTGAGCCAACTGAAAATGTTCGGGAACATCTACATTAGAAGATAACATTTATTGGATAGCGGTAGTGCTTCGGGCGCAAGTAGCCAGGTGCCACATCATTCGACCTGGCTTTATGGCTCTAGGGACAAAAGAGTCAGGATCGAGACTAATAGCACCTCTAGCGCTAGACA
>KK119971.1:62723-104949 GCA_000611955.2 Stegodyphus mimosarum | reverse complement strand
GTTCTCATTAACACTAAGCTGGTAATGTAAGGAACATGTCCTTCATGTAAATGTGAATATGCATAATAAATAATAATAGAATAAATAGTACAATAAATACATATTTACTTATGAAACATTTTAAAAAAGATTGCTGTGTTGTCGAGCACAATATTATGCTTTCTGTTGCAATTAATTTATTGTAATTTGTGTTATATCTTTTGTTGTAATGATTCAGACTGATTAGATATCAAACGAAAGTTGGCATTATATAAAAACAGTCTTTTAAGTATTCCAAAAAATTAAAAAGACTGCTTATTGCACTTGACAAATACTTATTAGAAGGTCAAATTTACTCTTGCATTATAAACAAATGTCTCCAGTTTTGAAAACTGATGAAATTATTTTTTGAAGTGCAAATTGCAACCCAAAGCTGTTCTTTTAGGGTATAAATAATTTCGTAAGTTGTTTCTTCAGTTGCAGATTTCTCTGCTCCTGATGAAGAGGGACTTTGTTTGCCTTCGAAATCAATAGTGATAAAAATCTATGCCTAACACAGGTTGTTGCTTTACTTTTTTTATGAAGAATGAATTATTAAAAGATTGTGATTCTTCTATCATCTAGAGACAAAAAAAATTGAATTCAAATGCATAATTATTTAGCTGTGTACAGTTTACGTAAACAAAGAACCAAAACTGATGAAGAAGCAACAAAAATTCATGTCTCATGGAAATACAGAAAGGTTGGAAAATCAAAAACCAATTAAAACTGCTCCTCTAGAATGATTTTGATCTGGAGGGCAAAAAATATCCCTATTTCTGGAGCTCTTTTGATCACAAAAAAGGAATGGTTCATAAAATGAAAAGAGGTTAGTAGTGTTTTTCATTCATTGCTAACGGATTGTAGAAAAGCAAAATGCAGGTCATTATTTCACCAATAATTTTTGAAAAGATGTTTTACCTAGATTGCTGAAAGAATACAAGCCATATCAGATATGTTATATAGATGAAACATTTTGCTGCATTGTTAAAACAACCAATATTCTCTAGGTAACCCTTTGTCAAAATTGGGATGCCAGATCCCCGTAGCTAGGGTTTTCAGCACCTGGGGACAACTGGAGATTTTGTGCCCCCTTCTATATGTCAAGAAATAAAAACATTTCATTGTAAAATTTTGTAACATCAATTTAGCACCCCATGGATGCTGCGCCGAGACAGGTGTCTCCTCTTGCCCCAACCTAGCTACGCCAGTGTGGGATACAGCTTAGGCAAATAGACCTACTATGTTTCACCTACATTAAATGATCCATCCAGAATGCATATTAACATTTAAAACTGAAATAACAACTACCTCTATGAAATTGAGGGAATACGTTAATTACATAGTTAAGTATAATATGGAAGTAATAGATAAGAAAAACTCATTAATGAAAGCCAAAAATTTCAGTGTTTGAAAGGAATCGAAGAATTTTTCACTTGTCATAACAATGAGAACTTGTTGGTGACAGTTGGTACTTTTATAGAATTTCTTATAAAAAGGGATATCAAACTGAAAAATTTAAAATAGCTTTACTTTTGAATGGGAACATTAACACATTCACTTTAATATTATGTTTGGATAACTATGTTGCATATTTGTCTGGCGCTGCTCTGGAAAACATTAAATTAGTATATTTGTGGCATGACTTTTGTCATTCAGCCTTTAGACCAACATATATAAATTTTCAGTTGCGAAAAAGGTGTAAGGTGTTTAAAAAAAACAAAGCTGAATCTTCTGAGAATGCCCAAGCATTTCAAAAAACATAAATTCTTTTTAGATGCCATGCATATTATAGTAAATCATCTACTTTCAGATGATCTAAGCACTATTCAAGTCATGCATTTTATTTTGAGTTAATAATAAAATATTACTAATACAAGATTTGTACGGTCCTTAAGAGTCTTTAAAAGTCCTTATATTTTTTAGAATTGATATTTGGTCCTTAAAAGTCCTTAATTTTGGCCAAAATCGGCAGATGGCAATTTTAATCTTCTGAAATTTCCGTCTGTTTTTACGATTGCCATTTTGAGTGTGAATTAGCATTTTGGAAGAATATTTTGCATTTTACTGACATATATGGTTATCTTTTGAATGGGTTATAATTTGTTCCTATTTCTAATATAAATGGTAGGATACTCGAGTTTCTAAGCAAGAAGTGAAACATAATCATTTCAAAATTAATTTTTCCTAATGAAGAGTTCTTAAACAACTTTTTGCTTTTGGTGATGTGAATTCTTTTATTTAACGGCTCTAAATTTGGCAACTTGTCAACAGTTTGGCGATTTTAAGATAAGTTTTTACAGAAAATTTTTAATTGCGAGATCTGGGAATTTCTCAATGATTTTTTTTAAAACATTCTAACAGTGATAAATCTCATTAAAATAATGGTAAAATATTGAAATTATATTTAAAAAATAACATTAAAATAAAACATTTTTGTTTTTCTCTGTCGTATTATAAAGTTTCATTTAGCAAATTAGTATATTTTGAATCTAAAAAATAAACAAGGTGTAATGCTATAAAGCATAATTTATGAAACAGTTCTTACTAAAAGCAAAATTAGCTATCTAATTAATTTAAAATATCTTTTTAATTTTTTTATAGTAAGAGATTTTCTCATGTAATTGTCTCAGAATATTCAGAATTCTCAGAGCATGCATCAGTTTTCTCTATAAAATTAATTTTACACTTCCTCCCCCTTTTTTTTCAAAATATTTCTGGCTTCTGGCTATTACAGAATTGGTAGGGATCATTATCCTTTAGGATTTTAGATACTGCAGCTTGGAAAGTTTAGAAGGATTTGAAAGCAAGATTTATAGACCTATGATTCTAGAAGATTTGAGTAATATGTGACAAAATGAAAAATGTCTCCATGTTATTAACATGTAATGGATGTATTTTAAAGAAAGTTTGCCATGAATTTCTTACTTTTTGGAGAGCGTCTGGAAGAACAATGAAAACATAATATTTGAATGTTTTATTTCCGATACTAGAATCTTTTTCTGAACATTTTTATTTTCTGTACTTTTCACTACGCACATGCATAGAAAATATCAAAAATGCTTCTAATCTTATCACATGGACAGGCTTTATAGAAGGAAATTTTTTATTAATAAAGAAATTGAAAACTGACAGTTTAAAAGATTCGTATAATGTGCCTCAATGCATCATAGAGAGCTGGCGCTTGGCATTTTCCCACCTGATGCAATCTCTGTGGATCCTAAATTCTGCTGCCTATTGCCTTTCTAAATTCTGCTTCTAATGCCTGCTCTAAATTCCAAAAGTTATGACATTTCTAGATTTTGTTTCTCGATTTGTCACTAAATTCTAAAAATTCTGCCACATCAGCTCTATAACCAGCCCTTACCATATATATTTCATATGTCTTCTGAATTTTAATATTGCTAAAGAAATAATACTAGCAGCTTTTTCGACACATTCTAAATGCATTTAGCTTTTATTTATTTATTAATTTTTTGGGAATAACAGAAATCCTTAATTAAATCCAAAAATTCTAAAATGAAAATGTTGAAGAAAGAAACCGAATACATCAAGAAAATTATTCTTCAAAGATATGTACAGTATTATTACATAAATTACTCAGTTGTTTATGATTTCAGCCTTTACTATAATTTCCCATTTCGATTTCCTCATATGATAGAGTTAGTGAAACAGCTTAAATTAAAATTAAATTGTATAGTCTTTTCCGCATCTTGAGTTTGAATTTGTCTGTTATTGTTTAATTACATCACCACGAGCTGTAATTGATTTTATTAGCATCAGAACATGCTTTGTGTTCTAAGTTCTTTTTAAATAAGAGGCTTATTTAGACCTTTGTCTGACATTGTAAATACTTTCAGACATAGTGATAATTAGCTTCACGTTTGTCAGGAGGTTTTGGACTATTTAACTTTCACCAGATCAAGTAAACCCTCATAGCTGTGTTGTAGAGACGTTGACAAGGTAGGAGATAAAGCGCGCAGAAACTAGTGAGAACACTTTGTATTGAGCTGATTTTCTTATTGTTAGAAAAGATGCTCAAAGAGAAGGAAAATCAAAATCGATTTAAATTAGCCAAAATGTCTGGGAAGGCTTAAAATTAAAAAGATGCACAAATATTTTGATGAGTGTTGTTGTTACAAAACATAGATGTTTTGTAGCTTTTAATGTGAAATTATCCTAATATCGCTTAAGAATCAATGTCATAAATTACATGTATTTTAACCTGTGAAATTTTAGATTGGGATTTTAAAAGGGCGTTTTTAAGAAATATTGTTAAGAAATAAATAAAATTTCATATTGGCTATGTAAATCCATAATGACTAAGGTTATCTAACTACCTAATTTAATTATTTATATCTAATTGCTTACCCTTAAAAATTATTTCTGCATATTAAAGCGAGTTATTGCCTTTCATACCATGGTCACAAGATAAAATACAAAAATGTAAAAATTCATGTAAAACTTATTCTTTTGCATCTAGTGAGACTTCTAACAATACAAAACAACTTATCACCTGCAGTGCTTTAGTGGCTTATTGGAACCTTAAAGTATATTAACTGGGCTACAATCCCTGGAGCCGACTAACTTTCAAAGCTTGCCAAACGTAGCTACATCAGGCCTTTCAGGTTTGTTCTAATTAGCAGGTCTCTCTCTAGGCAAGCAGCAGCGGTGACAGGGCAATCTTTTGTTATGAATAATGCTGAATATGATCTTACTTCTCATTTTAATGTGTTTGACATAGAATCTGCCTGCCATTTAACTGAGCAAGCGTGTCACAAAAATGAAACATAATAAAAAAAAGAATTAACATAAAGCTAACTGTTAGTAAAACATAAATAAAATGTCACTAATCTTCTTTCAAATATGTCCAGCTATTATAAGTGTAAAATATTGAATGCTACTTAACACATTTTATAAAGTTGATTTTATTGTCAAACTTATTAATAATTTTGTTAATTAATTCATGTTTAATAATAATTCATCCTACTTGTGGATGTATTTTCTTTTTAGGATGGTATTACAAAAGTGAAGTTCAGGCATAGATAATATTTTTAATTGAATTTATTCAGTTCCCATTTGCTCATAGGTCCTTGATTTGTTTCATTAATGGTCCTTAAAAGTTCTTAATTTCCGTGTGCAGAAATGTGTACTAAGCCTGTAATATGGATAGTGTCTCGGTTTTACTTTGACAATAAAGGTTTTCTAAGTTTTCGTGATAAAATTCTTATAATCATATATTTCTGTCTCAATACATAGTTTTTATCTTTGTTAATCTGAACCTTAAATGCAGTGAAACTAAAAAATGTACAGATGACTTTTTTTCTTTTTTTTAGATATCAGAATGACCATTGCTATAGGTTTTGAAGGAAGTGCAAATAAATTAGGTGTTGGTATTGTTCGAGATGGTGAAGTTCTTTCTAACTGCAGGGCAACTTACATTACACCTCCTGGAGAAGGTATGTGTTTTGCATATGAAATTTCTTCTTATTCTAAACCCTCTGATCTGAATCAGATCAGATCCATAAGTTCATTCACCTTCATGGCAAGCCCCGGGAAACTCCTTAGCTGATGGATATTTTTGGGGCATTTCCAATCTTTAATTGCTAACACCTTTTCTGAATGCATAGACACACCTTTGGCAGAGATGACATATCCAAGGTATGAATAGTTTACATTTAGCGGAACTGAACTTTAAATTAGCTTTCTTCAGTTTCTGAAGCATCTGTCTAAGATTTTCTAGATGTTCTTGAACACTCTTCCTGACAATGATGATTTCATTCAGGTATAACTGACAGGCTTCATGGGAAAGACCTGTCAACATGGTCTCCATGAGGCATTCGAATGCTCCCAGCACATTACATAATCCCAACAGCATCACTTTGAACTACCAAAATCCTTGTCCCGTAGTAAAAGCCGTCTTTTCTTGGTCATGAAGATGTATCTCTACCTGCCAATATCTATTCTTTAAATCAAGCATCAACGAACACCTTTTTTCCAGAAGTTCTTCAAAATGTTATCGATTCTAGGAAGAGAGTAGGTGTCTTTCTTTGTAACTGTTTTGAACCGATGGTAGTCAGTGAAAATGTAGTTGAACCATCTTTTTATCTGACCAGAACGATTGGAGAGGCTCATGGACTTTCTGAAGGCTCAATAACATCATTTTCTTGCATGTCCATTAGAAGTTTTCCTACCTCTTTCTATTTAGCAATCCATAGACATCTTGAGTGTTGCTTGATTGTTGGATGATCCCGGGTATCAATTCTGTGCTGTTCCAACTGGTTGAACATACATAACAAGAGGAGTGGAAGAAAACATCTTGAAATTTTTGAGTGGCACATTCTGCAGCACTCCTCACTTTATCACTTAATTGCATGTTCTGCAATAACTCCGATGTTAGGGTCTCCAAGGACACAGATTCTGGAGTGTTGCTGTTTCATTTAATGCAGGGTACTTGAGTACATGCTGCAACCACTTCACCTTTTATAATGACTTCACCTTATCAGTTAAATCAATAGTTCAATCAGTTACATCAATACAATTACTTATCAGTTCTCAATAGGTCAACGAGTGCCAGGGCTACTAGTACTCCTTGTGGGGTGTTACTGTTCTTCACATATTCCATTATGCTGTAGCGGAAATTTCTGTTTTCAGCTATGGATCCAGGAAGCAAATTTTTTTTTTCTTTCTGTTCTTTGGTATTGTAATATCGTCTTGAGCTATGATTTGGTAGACAGATTTAACTCCTTCATTATTAATTCCGAAAAGTGCTATGTCCTTAGAGGCAGAATGCAGTTCATTATTTTTAAAGTCCTAGGAAAACCTCTATATTCGTAGAATATCTAATCCCAGTATGCAAGGGTCTGTAATATTTGCTACATATGCCGTGTGATGGTAGGCGGCACATTTTTTGTTTGATTTACATTTAATATCAGTATGGATTTTATCCCAGGACACAGTCTTTTCAGATCATGGTAACATTGATGCATGTATCAATGGTCATATTGCAAGGAACTCCATTGATATGTCCCATGATGAAGAGTCTATTACTGTTGCCACTCACTGCAGATATCTGAAGTGCTTTTAAAATGGGGCTTGTCATTATCTGGTAACCTCTGCCCTGCAGGATGGCCACTAATTAGTTTGCCTTCTTGCTGGGAGCACTCTTAACTTCCATGCTCTTGAGCATTTTGCAGTTCCTTTGTGTGTGCCCTCACCACAGCAGTTCCAGCACTTTAGAGTTGGTTTCTTGTAACTCCTGTTCCATATCAAGGCATTGACAAGTAGTTAAATTGTTTAGATGAGCAGTCATTTGATCCACTGGGTCTTGGACTTGAGCAGTTGTGATTGGTCTCTAAGAGTTGCTTGCAGAGTTGCCTCAAATTTCATAGCATACACTAGAGCACTTTTTAAATCCTTGACATTCGCCATTCGCAGGGCTTTCTGTATCTCAGGATCCCGAATGCCACCTATGAAGTACTCTTGTTTCTGATGGGCAGTCTAAAAGGGTGGGATGAGACAGTCTTTCAGCATTTATGGCGAACTCCTGGAGTGTTTCCATGACGTTGGAGAGATTTTAACTGAAGCCTGCTATAATCTTTTGAACACTTCTTGCAAAAGTGCAGCCCCAACATGCCAGATAGAGCTTCAGAGTCTAGAGTCAGGTTTTGGGCAGAGTTTCAAGAATATCTGCTGCGTCTGCTCTCAGAGAAGCAGCAAGCTTTAGCTTGAGAATCCCATTCATTTCCGTCTGCCACTGTAGAAAATTATGTCATACACTAGTTGAGGTCGTACGATCATATGTAGATAGCTTTAGAGAGGGACGAGAAGGCATGAGTAAAAATTTAAAACCATCAGAATTGCTTCCTGCTGTTGCTGTGAATTTTTTTAAGGTATCAACTTTTTTGACAACTGCAGAAACCCTGTCATAAATTTGTTGTTAGATGGTAGAAACTCTTTCTTTGATTTATTGTTCCCGTGCAGAATGAAATGCCTTCTTGAATTTTTCCACCTTGTCTATTTTGCCTTTCATAGCCTCGAATTCATTTTGTATTATGCAAGTAATTTCTCTTTTCATTTCTTCTTCACTTGCTTCAATCTTTGCTTGAACAGCATTCATCTCTTTAACAGGTTCTTGACCTACTTCCATATTTTCTTGAACAGCTTTCATCTCTTCTTTGAATGCAGCAAAGGCTGCCACCAGCTGTCTTAATTGCTCCTTCATCACTCTTATCACTAGCATTCAGTCTCCCTTCTGATTCCAAAAATTGCTGCATGCATACGGGTTCATAACAGATTGAATGCACAGAGGTCTGATGATAGGTTGATAAAAATTTTTTTATTCAAAGAAGCAATTCAGAGTTCTGAAACTTTCCACAGAAATACTCGTACAGATGTTCACAGTATCATGGAGTACAATTGTTAGTTACACTTCAAACTACTAAGAATGTTAAACACAGCATAATGCAAAGTACATATGAGAAGGAAGCTGACCTGGAGATGTCGCAGTACTCTGAACTCGTGCTGAAGTAACAACTCACAACAACAAATGAGGACAGATGTTTTATCTGGCCTTGTATAGTTTCCACCCAGCTGCAGAGATATTTCTAATGCTTTCTGCTTCTCGAAATTACTGGAAGGCCACTTACATATGAGGGCCAGATACAGTTACAGCTAATATAGTGGCCTATTATATTTTTTAAATTACTCTAGCTTTTATGATGATACGGGGACTGAACCAAAATGTCGCCAGTTGGTTACCAAGTTTGTCAATTTTTGGCGATTTCAGCAACAAAAATTAATCACCAAAACCGTTGCCATTTTTCCAATATCTCGCCAGTTTAGCAAGATATCCATTTACTCAGAGTTAAGGAAACTTGCGTCTGTATTCTTATTTTATCAGCGTAGTATCCTCCCTCAAGATTGTCATGTTACACTATACAGAAAAATACAGCAATTTCACATATAATTTCACTAAAATTACCTGTATATGTACAAAATTCATAGTAATATTTTTCCAGAAAATAGATCCAAACTCACTGGTAATCTCTTAATTTGTAGATTTTAATTTTTATAAGTGGCAAAGCTATTTAGTGATGATTTCCCTGCTATTGATAGTAATCATGCTGACTCTGAATTGTAGATGTATGGTGAAAATGAAATTTCAGTTACATATAATAGTACTGAATGTGGTTGTGAAAGTGGTGCTTGTGACAATGATATAATTACTTCTAAGAAACAAAAGATATTTTGACAAGGTAGTAGTGCTGTCTGAAAAAAGTGCTAATGGCAAAGAGTTAAAGCTTGTATATATTGCATATGGTACATTTCTTCTAAAAAGTTAGTTGGCAGTAAAAACGATTTGAACTGTGATAATGGATGGCAAATTGTGTGACATCTTAAATGGATGAATTTTATTATTTTTGGTGTAATATGAGAGATTTTAGCTCAGCATTGAAACTAATTCACAAAACTGGGGGAAAATAATCTTATTTTCCTAGTAAATGTAATTCTTAATATTTGCTGTCACTGGTTTCTAAATTGGAATCCCATTTGTAAAACATTTGAAATAATTCTAAAAGAAGCTAAGCAGTTTTTTTACCTACTTTTATATGTATATATATTTATTATCTGAAATTTTATTAAATAATGTATTTGGAATTTAAAATATGCATCACACCTTAACGAAACGGAGTTTTGATAAAAGGTTTTAAAAGTCTAGCTTGATTTGCTATTACATACTGTAATTTTTGCTTTAAACCATGAAAGTACACTGTGAAAAAAAAAAGACAGTTCTATATCTCCGGTTCTACTGGCCTGATTGACGAAATTCAAATTGCGTTTTCCATGTCTCGAAAGCTCCAAGCTCGAAAAGCTTGATGGATGGAGCTCGAAAGCTCCATCCATCAAGGATATGTATTAGATTTATATATAGCACTGTTCTAATATAGGTATTTTGATACAAAATCGGACTTTTTCTAAAATGACATACCATATATATTTTTTCCATATTTTGATTCTACAACTCAAATTATGGCAAACTGCCAAGTTTTGTAAAAATCGCATGAGTAGTTTTTAAAAAATTAGCTCTCAAAATTTTAGCTTCTCAATGTTAATTCAATTTGGTATGTATTTATTAATCTCTCTCTCTTTTTTTATTACACTTGTTTGATTCCTTATCCTACAGTTCGAAATTTAGGTTCACTCTAAGCAAAATTCACCCATTTTTTATGATTTATTTTTAAAATTTGTATTTTTAAATAATTTATATAAATTTTTCCAAAAAAAGTTTTGTATTATAACCTATAAAATTTTTACTATCAACTTAAAGTGGATGTATTTCTAAGCATACCTACAAAAAAATTAGAGCTTTTTATTCAAAATTTTCAAAGATATATAACAATTTATATATTATTATGTTTTGAAATTGGGCATATTTGTGATAGTTACATCTAATGTGGTTTACTCACTTTGCTGAAATTATTTGAAAGAAGAACAATGTGACTTTTTTCCCACTCCATTACAATGCAAGGGATAGAGAAATAGGTTGCCACATATTAAGAAGTTCACCAAGTGAATTATTCTTGGCGCAAATTGCAAAAAATTCGCCAAGTAACATTTTTGAATTTGTCCATAAATTTTGAAGCAAATTTTACAAAGTTTAATATTTAGGCATAATTTGAGTCATAGAATTAAAGTATGAAAAAAAAGTTGTATGTTATTTCAGAAAAAGACCCATTTTGTGTCAAAATACCTATGTTAGAATAATGCTATATATAAATCTAATATATATATCCTAAGTCACGCTTTCGTGACATGAAAAAACTCAATTCAAATTTTGTCAATCGGCCCAGTAGAATGGGAAATATAGAACTGACCCCCCTTATTATTATTATTACTAGCCCACCAGCGAGCGGTAAAGTCGCTGAACACTGGTAGTTCGGTCCGAGGTTCCAATCCTGCGAACGGGCTGGCTGCATGGGCGTTTTCGTGGTTTTCCCCATGTGTAACGTGTATACAAGCCAGTTTCCCTTAGAAAGTCCTCCACGAGGGCATCCCTCCCTTTAGGCAGATAGCCCTTGTGTGCTTTGCCATAATTGAATAACCTAACCTATTATTATTATTTTATTTATTTATTTTTTTGCACAGTGTACCTTTTATGAATTTATTGTTTTAAAATTGTCCGGATATGTAACACATGGCTTAGTTCAACTAAGCTAACTCAATTACAGTCAACTAAAGATGTTACATGAATTCTACAGGGTGAGTTCTTACCGCACGTATTTCAAATTCTAAATCAAATTGATAGAGAAATATAATTTTAAGTTTATTCACTACTTGTTAGGATTAAACTAAAAAGCCCAAGTTTCCATCAAGTTGCTATAAATTCAAACACTTTAATCTGTTTCCTCCCTGTCTAAGATCATGACAAAAATTCAAACATTTGGCTTCCTAAAACCAGAGCTATCTTTGCTGAACAATATTTAGTTTAAGACAGTGTTAAAATTTCCAGTAGGTAGCTAAACATTATAAGGCGATGCAATAGCGGTGTGCAGGCCAAAAAACTCACATATAGCTATGTGAGCTATTCTAATACACATATAGCTATTCTAACTTTATAGTAAAACTGCTTGTGCCTCAAATCTACATAAATTCTGGAATGAGTGAAATGAGACACATGAGAAAGATGTCAATTATATAACATTTTTGTTAGTGAAATTTAAATATAAATACCACAAGCCAAACAAGAAATGTAAAACTGGCCTCTCTTTAATATGGAAAATATGAAATGTTATCACTTTTTCATTTTAATTTTATGCATTTAACCTAAAATTACACTTAATAAAAAAAAATAAAGGTAGTTATATAAGTAGATGTACATAACTACAGAAGTGTAAAGCTGGCATCATACCTATAGATATGAAATGCAATAGGCCAATCCAACATGTAATGTCAGTAGGCCAATTTTCCTGAAAACAAATTCACTCAAAACCAGTTTGAGCAATGGGTTTTTTAATAATAGTCACAACATTTTATATCAAAACTGAAAAAATTCCATTCATATTTGTGTTTCACATATGTCAACTAATCAGAAGGAAGAAGGGATCATAAGAGCTAACTAAATTAAATTCTTGGAAGCAAAGATTCCTTGAGAAAATTGTGTTGGATGAAGTGTTGAGAAAAACTGTTGTCTTAAGTGTAACTGCAACATATAACAAAAGTAATATTGCTAATAATGTTTAATGTCTATTTAAGTCATTTTGGAAGACTAGGTTGCTTTCTGTAAAGCAATAACCAATATGCATAATTCAGAATGTATGCTTTGAGAGGACTGTGAAAAGGTATATGAAATGTAATATTTTCTTTTTTCACCGTCAAATTTTTATCTTCCTGTAATTCTACTTTATTGTTGTCATCTTGATGGTCCATTTGGCAATGTTCCTTAGGTCAGAAGCCACTCTACCAGAAGAGTTGTCATCTTGATGGAATTTTATATCTGCCAAAACTTCACAACCTGCAAAAGTTCAGAATGCTGCAACTAAAATGTCCAATTTCAAGAAGTCTTTGATTGAAGTTCTAAAATTACTTGGTTTTGAAATTTTCACGCCACTTGTTAGTTTCAAATTCATTGTTATATAGCCATTTTCCTTACAACACCCAACAGTTTTCTGCTGGAACTCTTCGTTATGGCAGTACATTTCTGCATGTTCCTTATGAGCATTCTGATTTTTGAATTTTATTTTCTTCATGTTATTATTCATGTTTTTTTTTTCAATAATTTCTTAAACTACTTGAAAGTGCCCTGAATTTTGATGGAACTTCTCTTTTCAGAAAGTTTTTGTCTAAAAATTCAAAATGTCAACTTTTTGTTTTGTTGAAAGCTGATTATGTTTTCTTTTTATTCTGACCATATTCTTCATATTGTTTCATAAAAAATGTATGAAAATGTTTATTGAATTCTTCAACATTTCTGTGAGTTGATTTCTATGAAAAAAGAGCAGTTATAGCTATTCTTTGATGGGACATCATTACATTGAGGGATTGAAGGTCTTAGTGAATTCTTCTTGCTAAAATATTGTTATTGATTGTGAATGTCTTGCTTTTTAGAACATAGAGATAAAGAATCACAACCACTGGCATAAAATCTGGGGATTATGGATAAACAAGTCCTGAGGCCAATGAGGCCTATTTTTGTTTCTAGGGGGAAACAGCAGAAAGTCTACTGTGTATTTATTGCTCTACAACAACAGTCAGAAATTTGAGATGTGTTTTAATGCTGAAACTGGGGGATATTTTTTTTTTCTCCGACATGCCAAGGTATTTGAGATGAAAAGGTTTGACAGCATTAAAATAGGTGTTCTTTTTTAAAAAACACTATTTAAATTTACAATTAGGATTAATATAAATTTCTTTATAGGCTTTCTACCACGAGATACAGCCCATCATCATCAAGCTCATATATTGGATGTTTTAGCGAAAGCTTTGAGTGATGCTAATGTCAAGCCTGGTGATATTGATGTCATATGCTACACTAAAGGTATCTAGTTACTTTGCTATTTATATTGGTCTGCATCCTTTCAGAAAAATGAAAAGTAAACTTGTTAAAATGGTTATAAAAAATGTATGGAAAAAAAAATCTGAAAGGTTTCAGATTTTAAATTACGTCCAAAGGGGCATTTTTTAAACATTTTGTATGTTACTTTTATTTATTGAATATCATGTTCTTCTCATTTAAACCATAAAATTAAGTTAAAGAACAATATCGCAAAATAATTTTAAATTGAGCATATCTTTAGAATTTCTTACACACAGTCTAACGCGTTGCAGATAAAAATGTTTTTTTTCTGTACAACGTTGCCATTGCCCGCTTTGAAATCCTCAAATTTGTGAATCAAAAATTCGTTAAAGTTTTACAAAATATTAAATCGTTAATAAAACAAATTCCAAATCTCAAATTTTGGCTTCCAGATGCCCATATTCGCAGCAGGATTACGGCATTCAAAATTAGATGGCTTTAGGTACCGTCGTTTTATCACAATGCGAGAAACATACATACATTTATGCACATTCTTCATTATTTAATTTCTTTAAATATAATACAGGGCTGCAATATTTTGTGGCAACAGTTTGAAAAGTGATACAGACTTTTAATATTTCCGATGCAAAATCGCAAAACGAAAACAATAGTCCTTCAGGGACAAAGCCCCTTTGGACTAATCAAACATTTTTAATTTTAAAAATTATTTTATAAAATAGTTTTACTTTCTTATTTTAAAAATCTGCATTCTAAAATAATTTTGAAGAGGATATCAAGATTTTGCCATAAATTTAAAATATTTTGTCTACTGTGTTTTTCCATGTTACATGGTAATGTTTATATGGAATTGCTATGAGAAATGACCTTGAATTCCAGTGTTTTCTCCCACAAATATAAAAAACTTAAATTTTATGTCCTACACATGTCAAAATATTAACTTTGATAAGAACATAAGTATCTTTTCTTATTTATGTTATTAACAATACCTGATTGATAAATGTGTATAAGGTCTAAAAAAGTATTTGACCCGAGAAAAATACATTTACTTATATGGTTGACTGAATTCCTTATCTCCTTTAAAGAGGATGCATTTTCTTAGTTGTGCTGCTTTGTTAAACAGCATTTCTGGGAAGATTTTGAGGAATTTAAGTACAGCTGGATGGTAGTTTTCTGTGTAATATTTTCCCATGATTCAGCTAGCTCCTTTTGATATTTTGAACGTGGAGAGCAACCAAACAACCAGAATGAGGCATTTCAGCAAAGCAAGGATCTTGACAAACCAGAGGAATGATTAGTCAGCCATTGATGCTGCTACAATATTTTCAATGCTTTCAGTGCACCTCATGACATTGGGAAAGTGAAGAGAACTTTTTATAGTAAGTACTCTGTTGTAAAGTTTTAGGTGTGAGATACATAGCTTATGATACACCACCTCATAGAATTAAAAGAAAATTGTCCGCTTAATTTTGCTGCCATTTCTTGTTTTCTTTGTCTTGGGGGTGATGAATTTTCCACTGCACCTTAATTTCAGGTTCGAGTTAATAAGCCCAAGACTAATCATGAGTTGTTGTGGTGTTCAAGAAATTATACTTGTCGTTTGTGGCTTCTATGCTGATTTACATCCATGATGGCTTTAGAATGTACTTAGCATACAGTTATTTTCATTTCTCTTGCTAGCTGTTATGTGACAACATGAAGAGTTCTGTATGAGTATATGTAGTAACTTGGCAATCCTACATGATTGATGTCAGACTTTGATCAACAGTTTTTTGAAAGCTTATGGAAATGCAGTTTGTTCTTAGTCAATATGCAGCCATCTTTGAAGCATTTGTGGCTTTCCTTAATTTATATTTCATCCACAGTATCTTTCACATTGGTTCCACTAAGTTCCTGCCAAAATTTGAGGCATTATAATTACTGCAGTTGCTCTGTCATTTTGCTGCAAATAAAAATTTAAAAAAGTGTCCCTTGTACTATGCAGTCACAGGTTTAGAGACTAGGACTCTGAGCAACTAACACTTTTTGCCAATGGCAGACACTTTATAAACATGAAGGCATTTTACTCCTAGCCACTCTTTTGTTTAATTAATTTCTGTGGGAAAATAAACTGGATATTTTTTAATGGCCTTGCAGAGTCACTAGGTTTATTTCATAGCAGGAAATATATAAAATGCACAATGTCCTCTCTGAGATTTTTCAGACCTTCCAATTACTAGCCAGATACGCTTCCAATTGCATTACGAGAGCACATGGCAAAAAAGAAGGAAATACTTTATATTCTTTCCCATTTAAAGGGTAGCTGGGGAGGCAGGGACCCGATTGCCAAATCTTGGAAGTGGTGAATTATTGTCTTTTATATTTTAGTTTGGCCACTACTGTAGGCCACCACTCTATTAGGTTTGTCAGATTGCACCGTGATGTTTGTCATTAGATTTAGTCTGCATGGCACTTTTAGAGAGATTTAGACTTTTTTTTTCTTTTTTTGAACACCAAGCGTCATGAAGAATGAGCGTGCCGTCAATGGAATTCGAACTCAGAATCTCCCAACTGTCAGCTGCATGTGCTTCCAATTACACCAAGAAAGTACATAGTAGAGAACAGAAATACCATATTAACTTTGAATGTGATACATGTTATGTGAAAATACTTGTTAATGTAATTCAAGATGATTTTTAAAATTTTAATTTTTAAAAAACTTTAAGCTTGATTGAAATAATGTTAAACAATTCAGTTTTAGATAATGATGAGGCTAACAACTTTTTATGAATTTTTAACGTGTTCATGAACATACATAATATTGGGATCATGTTCACCTCCCATTTTGTGGTTATCAAAACTGCTCATTTATTATAATCACAAATTGTTGGCATAGCAATAGTAATTGGAAATTGCTTTTGCTTCAAAATAAAAATTAATCAAACTTCCAAACTTTTTTATTTCACCATTTTACCAATGAAATTTCTATTGAAGTATGCATCAGCATTTCTAATGAAATTGAAATACGAAACAGAATTATACTGAAATATGAATTTAAATCTTTCATACATTTTTTTTTTTCTTTTACAGATTTTTGTAAAATATCTAAAAATTATGGCAATTGTCATCAGACTTATATTTAAAGTGCAAAAATTCAGATTATTGTTTTAGTTGATTCTCTTTATTTCACCAATAACAACCTTTTTTCCATTCTGTAATATGCATTTTTTGTGTCTGTTGTGAATTCTGGCAATTTTTAAATCAGTTTGCATACTGAAACTTTGATTCGGTTATCTGTGGATTTCATGACAGGTTTTTTAACATGTGTTGATTGATGTGATTATATAATATCATTAGAATAACAGTAAATTTAAATTAAATTGTGGATTAATAAATTCTTTATTGAAAAAAATGTTAAAATATTTTTGTAGCCATCTGTCATGTTTTAAACTTTATCTTTGATGAAATTTGAATATTTTTATTCTCAAATTAAAGGTAAAAATATTATAAAACAGAATTTTTTAATTACTCTAGCGAAAGCAAAAACATGATTTTAATTATCTAACACTTAATTGTATTGAAAAAAAAATTAATTTTATTATAATACCTTTCTCTCGAATACCTAAATAACTGATTTCGGAACAAAAATGAAAGTAAATCTTTTATTTCTGTGAAACTGAGTGGTTGATATTACAGCTGACGTTTATTAACTACATATCTTTATAAAGTAATTTAATTCATTCAAAATTCAAATTCATGAAATTAAGTGGAATACTGTCTTCTCTGTTGCCTTGAAAAACTAATATAATCTCAATGCTAATTTAAATTCTAAAACTTGTTTCACTTCCACATTTAAAAAAAAAAAAACGGTTATCCATCTCTCTGAAATGACACAAATCACAAAACGTATCAGTCAGTAACATAAATACAATTGCTGGAGATACACTGTGCCTCTGTAGTAGAGCGTTCATGTTATACTAGAGATAATACATGTTATACCTCATTACATTGTCCCTCTGTAGTATAACTTTCATGTCTCCCTGTTGATTCCCAAGTTTTGGGCAGTGTATATTTAATTGTATTAAAATTTCTGTTAAATATTCATATAATATGTACATTGATTGCATATAATATTACAGGCCCTGGCATTGCAGCTCCTTTGGTATCTGTTGCTGTAGTTGCTCGTACTCTTGCCCAATTATGGAATAAACCTATAGTTGGTGTAAATCATTGTATTGGTCATATCCTTTCAAGTTTTTATAATAAGACTTATTAGAAATTTCTTGTAACTAAAAGTGTGCAATATGTAGAACATACATATCTTCATAGGAAAGTATTTATATATTTAATACAGTGTGGCACAGAAATTTTATGAATTTTTTCAGCAGGCTCTGAAAATCTGTGTTTAATATGCTAACAGAATTATGTTTTATTTTTATTAGTATTGCATTCATTGTAAATTGGTAATGTTTGTCAAGAATTTTTTAATGGAAACTGGCTTTAATTCATGTTATATGTAAAGAAAATACTGAAAATGCTCATGCAGCCAGTCAGTTTGCCAAGATTCAAACTAAACACTGACTCCCTGTCCACTGATCTAATTATCCAGCAGACTTATCTACTTGCTCACTGATTAATGCGTTTTTTCTTGGATAGTTTTTAAATACACAGTTACTCATTCATAGGAATTATTATTAATTTTACTTTAAATTACACCTGTAAGAAATATTTTTAGTTTTAGTTTAATTTAAATTTAATTAGTGTTATTTTACATATTAAGCTCTAAAGCTGCATGTTTAGTTAGAAAGCACACTGGACTTCTGTAAGACCAAACTGCTTATTAAGTACTAAGGGGAAAATGTGTAATGTATCATTTATGTACTCTTGCTCTTGTCTGGCCATGTCAAAATTATTTTTAGTGCAATGTACTCCTGATATGAGGGCGGAGACAATTCTTTCTAATTTCTGTAGCTGCTAGTATTCTCTGCCACCTGTCTGTAACATATAAATATTAGAAATGCGAGAGCCTATCATTATAAAAGAGTATTGCTAATTTATGTAAAAAAAAATGTGAATAATTTAAAAATTATTTTGTCTGAGCATCTTAACGACATTTTATAATGTATTTTATTTTGTAACCATAAATAGTGATAAATAATGTATATTTCAAACAAGTTATGCAGTCGTTTTAAATACATTACACTCCCGATTAACTGGGCTAATACCAGGAATGATGTCAATTAGTTAGCTGGGAATGATGCTCAAAATTATAGTTAATCTAATGACAGTTCAAAATACTGAGGAAGTAAAAGTAACTCATATTATAATTAACAGAAAAACACTATTAATAGTTTAGCTGTATTTTTAAACAGTTTAATTTGAAGAATGCATTCAATTGGTTAGGTAAATTTAATTAGCATAAAAAAGCACTGAAAAGTCATTATTTGTTTATACAACAAAAAGTCAGAGATTGGGAATGGTCAGAACATAGATGATTCTGGATTTCGGAAATTTCTGGATATTAGATCATTCATTTAAATTGAGGAAAACAATCTATAGAAATTAAATTTATGAAATGGTTGCTTGTGAAATAGTGATGCATATTATGACCTTAAGCGAATTCTTGTTTGGTTGCAAAGCTCTGTTGTTCAAGTCCTGGAATTATTGTGTTGAGAATTTCCACTAAATTAATAAATTTAAAATTAATAAAATTTTAAATAGCCATTTAAAATCTTTTCATTCTCAATAATTTCTTTATTGTTTTTTTCTTTACCAATGGTGATATTTTCTCAGTTTAAAATTGTACTATAAAATTCTCCATTTGTTAATTGGTTTATTGTCATTCCAATGAATACATTAGTTATGTCATCCTTATTGAACAGTTATTTTCATTTCTTCGCATATTTTATAAATAAAAATACTTTGTTATTCTTTCCTGTGAAAGCTGTACCACATGAAACAAACTTGTGCATGCGTGTGTGTGTGTATTGGTATATTTTCTCAGTGCCAGGTGTCATTAGTTTGATTTTGTTCCTTTTCTGATGCAACCACATTTTTGTCTGATTATAATATTTTTTTATTGAAATGAGTTTTTAATTTGGGCTTTGCCAATAGATGAACAATAAACTGTTTTATTTCTTCAAGAAAGTTATCTTACACAAAGAAAGATTTTATTTCAATAACCACTTCAAAAAAATTTTAATCTGACTCAAAGCTGAAATAGCAATATTTTTTTGGATTTAAAACTATACTACAAGTTTTATCATCTCGCTCATTGATGACTGGGCCATCTTCATTTAGCATTTCTTCACTTAGTCCATCAACTGGAAAATTTTGCTGTTTATGTACGATTTCGAAAAACGATCAAAATTGTTATCACCATCATGGCTATAGTTCTCAGCATCATGAAATTTGGCAGCTGCTTATTAATCATGGCTAGCATTTTTAAAATATCTGAAGCTATGTTTGTTCTGTTAGGACCTTGCAATGTTCCATTTGGCAGATTTTACATTAAAATATTTCAAGGATTCTTGGGTGGACTTACGGCAGCATAGATACTAAAATAACTACTTTGCATCACATTTCAGCATGCATAAAATTCTGAATTCTGTATTAGCTGAGTTTAAATTCAATGGAATGTAATTCTTTCTTCCTTGGTATGCCAACAAAAAACTAATATGCAACATTTTACTGCAAACAAATATGGATTTCCGAGCTTCACATATTGTGCACAGCCTAGATACAATAAAAAAACTGCCGTCTCCTTGCAACCTCTCAAGGGCCGAAAATGTGATTTGCTGGCTGACAAATGTTTAAATCTGAAACAGTATGCATGATGATTCAGTACTGTTGCAATTAATGATGCTCTTGGCAAAAAAAAATCTTAGTTTGTTAGAAAAAAAAATTTACTTCTCTGGCTTTTCCTTGAATATCAAATTCTCTGTTCCTACACAGTGTGACCCTTTTATTTTAGTACTGTATTGTTCTTTATTTTGGTAGAAATTATTCGGACAATGGAAGATCTGGACAATGGAAATCTGTACACTTAATTTGGGGGGGGATTTAAAAATTTGTTTTCAACAGATGATTGAACAGTGTTCATATGTTTCAGATTATTTACAATAGAATTATGTATTGCAGTTGATAAAAACAATTCTTGAAAATGTGATATGTGCTGTTGCTGCCATAATACCGTGGATTTGCTCCTCTATATGTCCCATAGAAATTTTGCTTTATTCTGATGACTAGCAATAGTAATTTTTCAGTCATTCTACAACAAACAATATTAACTCTGCTTTAGACAAGGCCTGGTTAATTGGAGCTGATTGTATATCTATATAAAAATATACAGTAAAAAATTATATACCTTGTTTGTAAAATTTCTAATTTTACTTCTTGTGTATACTATCTATATTTTAATTATAATCTAAAAGTCTAAACTGTAATCATAAAATTTTGCCATGACATACAGGCTTTTAAATAAGGTAAAATGTATGTGGTCACTCGCATTCTGAGCATTACCACTGACAATGGTTACTGTGGCACATTCGACTGTGTTTCGATGAAAATACATTTTATGTAGTGACAAATCTTGTTTCATGATCTAGCAATCTGATAGAAGCATCTTATTTTATGCATACTCAGTGAGCACCTGACTGCATTTTGCCAGTTATCAAGTTTGGTGGTGGTACCATAATAATGTGGAATGTTTTCTATGACTTGGCCTTAGTGTGTTAAATTCTGTTGTAGAAACAGGAGTTCTGAGATGTATCTTGACATTCTGGACAACTGTTCTGTTGCAACAATTTGGAGAAGGCCTATTTCTTTTACAGAAGGATAATTACTCCAGATACACACTGGAATATGTATGGCTATGGTTTGATGGCATGAGTGTTCAAAAAACTGCTTTGGCTCTCCCACAGTCCCGATCAAAACCCAAAGAACATCTATAGACTAGAGATGGACAAAACTGCTGCTTTAAAGGATCAGATAGGAACTGTTTGCTTACTGAAGTGAATCAGTTCTTTTTAACAATTCATCGCTTACTAATAATGACCTTAATGAATGAGTTCAGATCAAGGGCGGTGGAGCAAAAGTAGAAAGAATTGAACAAGGAGGGGCGTCGCTGGAATCAATGTAGCCAAACTGCTCACTCCCTGGACTGATTTCTTTCAACTGTACTTTTGAGATAGTAAAAAAAAATCTTTCTACATAGAACAAAATTCTGGAATAAAAAAATTTTCGAAGTTAAAAAATAATGAAAACTAAACTCACTTTTGTTAAAGATTGCATTATTTTATTACTATAATTGAAATTTTGTTGCTCTACCAAGCACAGTGTAGAAATAATTTTTTTGATAGGAGGCAGATCCCAAAGAGCAAGAAATTGTCTGCTGACAATACCGGTATTTTCCCTTTTTTTAAAAAAAATCTTATTTGACAAAATGAGACCAAATATCGTTTGAGGATCTTCTGTTCGGTAGGATCCACATTTTGTTTTTGAACCTTGAAAAAATATATCAGATGGAAAAATTTATGTTTATAAATATATACTAATTCTAAAGATTAAAGAGAAATCCACAGCTCTTGATCATAAGAATTAGAAAAATACGTAAATTAATAAAAATGTAATTTATTATTTTATATAACTATTACAGTAGTATTGTATAAAAAAGATAATACCTAATATACATAGTTACACTATGACACATTATTCAAAGAATTGAAGTGAAACTCAAAGGAGCTGTTCTGCGGAAGAGAAAAGAACAAATAAACAAGACATAATATCATATATATAATATTACATAATATTTTTTATTATTATTATTCTGTTAACAGATTGATTTAATCAGGTGTTAAATTCAAATTTGTACTCTTTAATATGGCAAACGATCCTTAATTTCAAATTTTATGTGCAATGAATGAAATTTTAAAGAAATTCTCTCTCTCTCTCTCTTTTTTTTTTTTTTTTTTTTTGAAAACACCTTGTAAATATCTCTGTGTCTTAACTATATTACTATATTTTTGAATACACAGGTTAAAAAATTTAATATTTTTTGGATGTAACAAAAACGCTAGTTAAAATAAAAAAATTAATAAGCTGAGCTTTGAAGTTTCAATAAAATTGTAACATATTATTATTTTTTTTTTGAAAAAGTGAACAAAAAATTCACTGTTAGTAAATTAAAAGTGTGCAAAGTGAAATTATTTTTGTCATTAGTTTGAAAAATACCATTAAAATTCAAATGCAACTAAAAGCAAAACTACAAATATGATTTTTACAGAATTTGTTTTTTAGCTACAATTTGAGATATAGATTTGAAATATGAAAAAACTTTTGTATCATTTCATATTTGTATCAAAATCATGCATTAGAACAAGGCTATATATAAACCTAATATATATCTTAAACCGTGCTTTTGAGACAAAACTGAAGCAAAAATGTTTGAATTTTATCGATTGGCCAAGTAGAACAGGAGATATAAAATTATCCCCCCCTTTTTTTTACCGTTATACATTCACCACAATAGAATAAAATGATCAATCATAGTTGCAAGTCATTGTGTTTGGAGTTTAATTGTTCATAGCAAATAAGCATAGGTTTGGTATCTCTGGTAGAATATCTAGGCACATCATGCGGCCAATGTCATTTCTGGTAGCATGTTAGATGATCCTTATAATATTTTGTTTGTTGCTAGTGCCCATGTGAAAATTGAAAAAATTTAAAAATCTATTCTGTAAACAGATATCTCAGGCATATTAGCATATGTGTTTTATGAACAAAAACAGTGACTATCATCTAGAATAACTAGAATTTTCTGAGATAGTTTTGCAATACTATAAGTTGATTTAAAAACAGGAACCAGTTCACTGTTGTTATTTATGTGAATGTATCTATGACTTAGAGAATAAAATATGAAATGAGACTCTCACCTACTGAATTTGATGAAAATTCACCAGTCTTAAAGAACAAAAAATTCTGTAGAAAATAGTGCCTTAGAATTTGTTAATAAAGCAGTTAAAGTTATTAGACGAAAACGTTTATGTAGTAGTTGTGAATGTGAAGAAAATATGAAATAATAGAATCAGTTTCAAAAGTGTGTGATAAAAATAATAGTTCTAATTAATTTTCAGTGTCAAGGATATTAGCTAGAGATGGAGAAAAGTTAATTGAATTAAGAAGAACATGATCTCATGTGTAATTGACTTGAGATATGTAGGAACCTCCCAAAGACTTTAGACACTAATAGAATTAACTCAGACAAGGAAACTGATATATATTCTTTATAAAAACTATGATGTTCTTTAAATATTTTTCACTTTTTTGTTAACTGCCAAATAGTGAGAAAGTAAAACAGGACTCTGAACTGAATGTGAAAATTTAGGATTTGAAATTATTCTTTACTTTACTTGATAATTTGAATTATTGAGTAATTAATTTTTTTTTCTCTCTCCTTCAGTTTTTTATTATTAGAGTTCAACTTTATTTAGATTTATCTTACGATTCATTCCTTTATTTATATATTATTTCAGGGGTTTTGAGAAAATGTGGCTAACCTGTGCTACTAATTAGGCTTTTGTTGGTAATATATAATTAGCTAAAAATGCTAATTATATATTATTGTTAACAAATGCATGTGGGTACCATGGGTGAAATCTATTCAGAATGAAATATTAATATGTTAAAGCTGCCTTAACTATTGTGTTATTACATATTGAAATGGGACGATTGATAACAGGTGCAGATAATCCGATAGTATTATATGTCAGTGGTGGAAATACACAGGTAAGTACTATATTTTTGTTTATTATATCAACTTTTTTGTAACTTGACAATTTCTTTCTTGAAAAATACATTTTATATAGCATTTTCCTATATTTATTAGAATTTAATTATATGGAGTGATTGTATTTATTTTTTAAAAATATCTTCAAGTTCTAATGAATGCAATTTCAGAAGTTTCTTAAAACATATATGCTAAATGATGCTTTTTTCAGTTATTCATATTTTAGTGATTTGTCATAAGGAAAAATTTTTAATCTTCATTTCAGTCATTAATTCCTAAGCAAATTAAATTATTTCTTCAGGTGAAAGTAATTAATGTATGCAGAAATGGTTATTTTTTTTCATACTTGAATAAATGTTAAAATGAATTTAACCTATTGCATTAATGTACTGGTATCAATGCACAGAACAAAGATGGAGCACAAGATGAAAAGAGTGAATGTATATTAGCTCTAGTCTGTCACTTAAGCATTTCAGGTTGTAAAGTTTTACTTAATCTGGAGTTAATAATTTGTCCAATAACCCCAGCAGATGTGAAGTGAATTATTGCTACGTCTGAAGTAATTACAAAGTCGTGAGAAGGTTTAAATAACATTAAGCAGAATTTAGAATATAAACATACTCTCTCGTGATACCATATCCACCAGAGCTCATGGTGATGCAACTAAATAGACTAATCAGGTTTCTATCAGACATAGATCAGTAGTCAAAGACTACACAATTAAATATTACTGTAAGCTGGCTCAGTAATTCTACTGAAGCGTCAGAATCAAAATGTTGGCCACAGTAGAACACAAAGCCGAACAATTGCAACTATCCAGGCTGGCAGAAAGTAACGTGTAGCATACACATGAAGCCGAAAACCTCAGTTTTAATATTTATATAATAACCTTATAATATCATATTGATCTTCTCCCTCATTTGTTATTATTACAGTTTATTACATGTTTATATTTATTACAATCTGATTAAATAAAAATACGCAAAATTATTATATAAAATGGACCAAATAAGCAAATAAAAGCAAACCACAGCACTTTAAAAGAACATAAAAACGGAATTCAAGTGCAATCAAATAAATTCAAGTATTTATACAAATTTACAGTTTTATGTTCATATTAAAATTAAAAATTTTGTCTTTACTTTATATCAATTCATTCTGCTTATATGTTTTATAATGTATGTTTATAACATTTTTGATAAAAGTTAATATTTTAATATAATTGCTATGCAGTGTTTTGCAATCACTAACAGTAGACTTTTTTAACCTTCTTTGTCGATGCAAGCTAACAGCTAGCAATAAATTCTTTGCTGTTTCAATTGCATTTTGGTGTTAATTACTTATTCTTTGGATGAACTCTAAAAAGATTATTTCAGTATTCCAACAGAATTTAAAGGGTGTTACAGCTGTGCTAAAGCACAGAAATTATCCTTAGTTGCTAGCATATCTTTTGAAACTAAATACTGTTGTATTTTCTAAAAACAAATTTTGTGAATTGTTCTAATTATTTGCATTTCTTTGACTGAATCTCAGATTTTAATAATAATTATGTACTAAATAATCATATCATTATTGATTAATGTGGAAACATCATATCATCATAAATTTCATGCATAATAAGCATGAAAGGTTTTTTGTTTTAAGTCTTGCCTCCTATATTTAATGTCACTTCTGCAGTTTTCTTCAATTATACCATCTTCCACCATTCAGTCACCTAAGTCAGCTTTGGTCAGTCTTTTGCTTTCTTTCCATCAGGGGCTATGTTAGTGCCATTCTTGAATGTTTTATTGTTGACATTTGTATCATGTGTCAAAGTTGCATTCATCTCTTGGATTTAAATTCTTTTATACACTTCTGTATATGCTTTGGCAATCATATGCCGCCATTTTACTTGGAAAGGAGATAATCAGTTTTCATTAATTTCTATGATTCTGATTTGTATAGCAAAGCTGATTATAGTAGTGATTTTGCAAATGAATTAAAAACTATCAAATTTATTTTGAAAGTAATAGTGCATTCAAATTTTATGTAGCATTTTGAAGACTCTGGATAATGAATTTAGTTTTAACTCAAAGAATAAAAAATTGAAATATTTTATAATTTAGCATTTATTCAAATACTCTTATCTAGTTGTAAGGAAATCATAGGAGTTTAAATTTAATTTCTCAGAAGGAGGATTACAGTGGCTGATTCCACATCATTTAATTTTAATATATCTTTGACTAACTGTTTTATTGTGTGTTTGTTCAAAGTTATGCTGCTTACAAATTCTTGCAATTATATTACCTTTTGTAGTATGCTGTTGAATTTTAAATGTTAATACAATATTGGATGCCCAGAAATATAGTTTTATATATGAGTCATATCTTGTTTCGCCCCGAGATTATAGCATACAATGAAAGAAGGTATAGGATATTTGGCGAGACTATCGACATAGCTGTTGGTAATTGTTTAGACAGATTTGCTAGAGCTTTGAAGGTAAGGAAAAAAAAAAATCATTCACTTTTTGCCTGTTTATATTTTAGCAAATATGCAAACTTGTATTTCAATACTTTTCTATGGTTTTAGCTTTCAAATGATCCAAGTCCTGGGTATAACATTGAACAGATGGCTAAAAAGTACGTAATTTTCATTGCATGATTTTAGATATAAAGTTTTTATAACAAAAATGTAAAAGGATGATAGAGACCTGAATTTTTAAGGCAATAAAATCAAGTATTTAATTTTCTGTCTTAAATTTATCATTTTCCATTTCACTGAATTAAAAAAAAAGAAGAGCAGATTAACTTTTAGTATATTCAAAAGTTTTTTCTGATTATTCGCACCTCCAGTTTCAACACTAATACTATTTAATGTTATAAAAGAACATGAAATGCTCTTTTATGCTTATAGTATTATCATTAATATCAGCGAATCTAATGACGTGGTTTAGTATGTCCATTTCTTGAGATGGAGTGCACTATTGTTGAGTAATATTTTCATTGCTCTACTCTAGACAAAACTGTGGTCTTTGTTTGCAGAGTCTGAAGCTTTATTAATGCATTTGGAATATTTTCCTTACAGCAATAGTCTGCTACATCCCCATTCATGGCCATTTTAACATACTCCTTCGTGACTAATGAAATTCGGCCAGTGATTGAACAAGTCCTTAATAACATAATTTAAAGGGCGTTACAGCTGTGCTAAAGCACAGAAATTATCCTTAGTTGCTAGCATATCTTTTGAAACTAAATACTGTTGTATTTTCTAAAAACAAATTTTTTCATTATTTAACATATTGGACATTTCCTCAAAAACTTAAAAGAGTTGAGAGAGTATTGATACAGAGTTCATTAATCCAAGAAAAACTATTTTAACACAAACTGACTTTAGATATTAATAATTATCCCTGCTTGTCAATTATCGATTCAATTTTTAATCTTATTTCAATTTCCCTCTACTACATTAAGAACATTTTATTTCTTTTATAAGGTATTTTCTTCCTCCTTTTCGCTTGCCTTCATGGTATAATTGGAGGCATATTCAATGTGTATTTGAGAGGTCAGGGTTTCAGTCCCAGTGAGGGCACTGCACATTTTTCATGTCTCCTGCTTCAAAAAAAACCTAATGACACCCGAACTGGCCCTGAACTAAAAGGTGTTGGACAATAATTCGTCACCACAGGATTTGGAGATTTGATCCTCTCACCTCTAGTTACCTTTTTAAAGGGAGAGTATAGGCATTTTCTCCCTCCTTTCTGCATGCCTTCATGGTGTAATTAAAAACATAAACAACATGTATTTGAAAATCTAGCGTTCGAGTCTCGGTGAGGACACTGCACATTTTTCACGCCGCTTGCTCAAAAAAAAAAAAAAAACTGATGACTCTACCCCTTTTATAATGTCCATTATACACTAAATTAGAAGTTGGCTTACTATCAAACGATTGACAACAAAAACAAACAAAACTATTGCTTGAAATTGAAAAGACCAACTAATGACTGTGTTTATTACTTCATTTAAAAAATTTTTTAGACTAGGAGTAACTGAAAAATGCCACCCATTTTCATCTTTAAAAAAGCGATTAGATGAATTTGAGAAGGTCCTATATTTATAATATAATTTATAATCTTATAGTTTAAGATATCTGACAGTCCTCATAGCTTTCTTATACCGTTCGAATAATTTTTGCTCTTTCAACTTTTTTTTTTACAGTGTTTATTTGTGCTTTCTCAATGTTTACATTATCTTTTCATAATTATATGTCATTAAGAAGTAAAGAATGTATGAAAGACTAAAAGAAAAATATTCTTTTAAAGATGAATGGATAAATTATTCAATTTTTTAAAAAAACATTTATAATATTTAAGTACATAGTACATATAATCAAATCGAAATTGTGAAGAATTTGAATCTCTTTAACTCAACCATAACAAAATTTAGTATTTCAATGAGATGTTTTTAAATTAGCAATACTTAATGTTAGACTAAGCAGTTTTAAAGTTGGGAGAAATAAAGGAGAAAACACTGCGCTACCGTCATCATAGCTGAGTGTGACAGCAAATCGGTAACATTAGGCGACAAAATTGGCAATATGCCATAGACAATAAGAACATTCTAGAATGAATTCTTACCGGTTTTCCCGAGAATGTTCTTTAAGGTAGATCAAAAACTATATATACCCTTCCTGTATGTAGAGTAGAGTAGTATCTAGAGTATGTTAAGTAGTAGTATCTTGAGATTAGCTCAAGAGCGATCAACCGAATTCGAAGCAGTACTTTAGTGCTTTGCCATGAAACTGTTTTCACCGTTATAGCCTGAAGGCTGTGTTGCTGATTGTTTCAGTGTGTTTATCATAGTTTTTCCACGGCTCGAAACATGTCTTGGAACTCTCCTGTGTAATACAGGCGAATAAATTGTGTTTTGATTCTTCATTAAGTGTTGTCAGCTTCTTCTGTTCCAAAGAAGAAAAAAAAATTAGTCCAGCTTCATGTTCATCCCAAATTTATTAAGAGTGTGTCTGTAAATTTTGGTATTTTAATATCATTTGAGAAAGTTAATGATAATTATATGTAATGAAGAATAAACTAAATTATTTTTATTTGTACATTCAAAACTCCTCCAGAAATGTTAGTTGGAATAATAAGAAAGGTAGTCGGATTAAAATAAGAATGCTGAATCAACAAAATAGTAAATGAGTCTGTAAAAGTGTTTTCTGTTGTCAGTAAAATTTGGTTTTTGGCTCTACACCCTTCTGAATGCATTCAGTGCCTTGAGTGGTTGTCCTACTCTGTTTTTCCTTCTCAAAGCCAACACATATTAAAATATCATTTGCTTATATATATATATACTTGCTGATTTGTCTGAATGAGGATAGTTTGTAGTATTTCTTCATTCCTATGTTTGTTTAGAGATGAATGTAACTTCCTATTCATCCTGTATATTTGCAATTTTTGTATTTTTGTAAGTACTCTGATTTTAGGAAGTGTTGGCATTTAAATATGTAACAATATAGCTATTATGTTATTTATTTGTTTATATTTTTTGATATTTTAGCACAAATTCTGCTATGAATATCAATTTTAAAATAGTGCAGGCTCCTTTTGTTAACCTTGTTGCAAGTTATACTTCATACTGTGTAGCTTTGCTTCAGTTATGCATATGAAAAATAGTAAGAAAATTAATTATGATTTAATAAATTAATGAATTAAGTTATGATGCTTCTACAGTAATCTGATAATTGGTAACTTCAGAATAATCTTTTAATTTTTATGTAGGGGAAAAAGATACCTTTGCTTACCGTATGCAGTTAAAGGGATGGATGTCTCTTTTTCAGGATTATTATCTTTTATTGAGGTACGGTGCATAAATTCATTAATGAGATTCTATTTTTCATAATTTGTTAGTCATGTTAAAATCAAAAGAATAAAATTTAAGCATTTACATGTTGTTACAAAATTTGCTGGTATTTTATGAGTATGTTTATCAATAATTTGAAGATTTATTAAAACAAGATTATTTAAACACACAGTTCACACAGTCCTTAAAAGTCCTTAATCTCAGCCAAAATTGGCAAGAGGTCTTTAATTTTACTCATCTTACATTTCTGTCTGCTTTTTATGGCTGCTATTTTGATTCTGAATTAGCAGTTTGTAGGACTGTCTTTTGGTGATTTATTGACAGATATATTTATGGATTAGTGTTTGAATTTGTTCTTTTTTTTTAATATAAACAATGCAATATTTAAGTTTCTGGGTAAGAAGTGAAACATAACATTTTGAAATTATTTCTTTTTTGCGAATGAAGTGTTCATAACATATTACATAAAAAATAACTTTTTCATTTTGGGTATTTGCATTTTTTTATTGAGGGGCACTAAATTTCTCAACTTATCAACATTTTGGAGGTTTTAAGATCAATTTGTATACAGAATTTTTGAGTCAGACGTTTGTCAAATTTTGATTTTTTTTTCATACATGCATACATAACATTGATAAATGTCATTAAAGTAATGATAATATATTGAAGAAATAAAATTAAATTAAAACATTTTTATTTCCCCCTGTTATATTATAAAGCAACATTACTTTCCATTTTGGCAAATTAGGAGTATTTTGAGTCTAAAAATTAAACAAGGTGATAAATGCTATAAAGCACAGTTTCCTATCACTTCTTTTTGAAAAACAATAAAGCATAATTATTTGAATTTTCTTCTTTTTATCCTAGAAGTCTTTCTCTTAACATACTTATCTTCCCTTAATTATCTCTTCTTTTCACTGAACATAAGCATGGAAAATTGCAAAAATGCTTCTAATCTTGTCACATGAACAAACATCTGGAAAAAGGAATTTTTCTGTTAATGAAGGAATTAAAACTGTCAATTTAAAAGATTCAACTTACAGTAGAGCACCATACATAGGGTTTGTGCTAGCATTTTTCTGATACAATCTCTGTGAGTCCTAAATTCTGTTGTTGAGTGCCTCCCTAAATGCTAAAAAATTACCACCCCTAATTTCTGCTGCGCAGTGTCTATCCTAAATTCTAGAAATTCGACCTATATACTTCACTAAATTCTAAAAATTCTCCCATACCAATATATCATTTCATATTTATTCTCACTGCGCGTATTACAAAAGAAGTAAAATTAGCAGTTTCTTCTATTCATTCTAAATGTGTAAAGTTTCTTTAGAATAACAGAAATCTTTAATTAAATTTGAAAATTCGAAAATAGAGAAACTTATTGAGAAAGAATTGATAAGGAGAAAGAACACTGTTCTTCAAAGATATATTGTTAAAGCATTAACAAGTTTGAAGATGAAGTAGAGTCGAGTGAGAACATTGGTTTGTTTATTGAAATATATAAACTTGGAAAAGACGTTAGAGAAGGCAATTGATATAAACTAGGTAAAATGTCTGGAAAATTTTAGAATTAAAAAGAGGCATAAATATGTCATTGTTTATTGTACAAAACATGTATGTTTTGTAGCTTTTAATGTAAAATTATGCCAATATCATTTTGGAATTAATGTTATATCTTTAATTATTGTTGCTTTAAACTGCAAAATGTCCTTAGATTGTAATTTTAATAATGCTTTTTAATAAATGTTTAATTTTAAATTTAATAGTGATCACGTAAATCGCTAATGACTAAGGATATCTAACTACCTAATTTAATTATTTGTAACTAACTGCTTACTCTTAGAAGTTATCTCTGCATGTTAAGCAAATTTTTGCCGTTTGTTAATCCTTTCTGTGAATGCAAAATGCAGTTGAGTGTGAAAGGAACAAATCTTTCCCAGTGTATGGAAAAAGCTGTAGTTATTCCCATAGCTAAACCAAGAAAAGCTCCAAAAAATCTCTCCGACGAGCAGGCCATCGTATTTATGAGTGTGCAAGCTTTTGAAAAAAAAAAAATGGTAAACCATCATCTAGTCTATTACTTACAAAAGAACAATGTAATTTCACCTTATCAAAGTGATTTCTGCAAAAGTTAACTACCATTGATACTACTAGTATGCTTCTTTTGGAAACCTCGATTCATAAAACTTTTGTCTAAATAAATAAATAAAGGTTTGAAAAAAGAAAGTTTATGATTTTTTGACATAAAAAATGCTTTTGGTACAGCATCTTGTAGGACTGTCATGCTAATGGCTTGTTCCAAAATCTGCCAGCTTTCATAATTTTTTCAAGACACAACCAGACAAACAATGATTACTTCTGTACTGTCAGATGTCTTCAAAAAGGAAAGTGGAGTGCCTCGAGGCTTGTACTGTTACTCTGTTCAGCTTAAAAATGAATTACGTTTAAAGGAACTCCCCTTCCTACCATTTCCAGATTATTATATGTTAATAACCTCCAGATCATTTGCCTAGGTGCAAGCATGAGATATGTAGAGAAACAACTACAGATAGCTCTTAACAGGTTTCAAAAATGGTCAAACAAATATGGGTTTAATGTTTTCAAAACAGAAGACAGCATACATGCACTTTTGCAGAAAGTGAAATCTCTGTTCTGCACTAACACTCTGGTAAACACCTTCTGAAGCCTGAAGAATTGCTCATTGTTTTGCATTTAGAGGGCATCCATCTACTTTAAACTGGATTATGACTCGGTCATTTATGGACTGGCAAGTTATCCAGTTTTATTGAAATTAGATCCTATTCATCAGTAAGACTTGTAGATTTATTCTGGAGCCTTCCAAACCATCATTTAAGTCAAGATGTAAGGCAGCTGTTTCTTCATCATTTCAATAGATTATCACAACCTGATTTTCTTAGTAAACTCTCTATGCTTAATGACATGCATGAAGCCCATTTTCAAATTTAGCTTACCTATGCTGTCCCAGAAGAAAAGAAAGAAACTTCAAAATAAATTAATATTTAAAGTTTATTTGAGCAATGCATTGCATAAAGATGACTATAAATATATTTCTACAATTTAAAATATATAAAAAAAAATCAATTGAAATTTTTTAGATATAAGTCTTTAAAAATGTCATCGTAGGCAAAAGTGCCTGACCCTTTCAAGTTTTATGTTATTCAACCTCTTTGTTTTGAACCCAGTTTATTTTTTTAAATAAAGAACTTTAATTACTTTAAATATGAACTAGTTGTGTGTTATATTCGTGATAAAAATTAATTACAGAAATTTTTGTCCCATTTAGGTAGATTTACAAACTAATTGTGGGTAAATTAATCTCAAGGTAACGAACGGACGTGACATGAAGTGGAAGACAAATTTAATTATTTTTATTGTTGTTGTTGTTGTCGTGTCCACATGGAAGAATGATTGCCAGAGCCTACTCCGAACAGAGGTTGGACTCATGGGAGAGCACCCCAGGGGGAATCCAGGGGTCTCCCACCCCTCTCCTCTCCCATCAATCCACACGAGAAGACTTTCGGCTCGCCGCATATTTAGAGTGCCGCCATGTTGCACTGACACTACACATTTACAAACATCCATGCCTTCTCCGGGATTCGAACCCGAGCCCTTCGGCACGGCAGTCAGCGACGCTAACCACTATACCGTTTGGGCAGCAATTATTTTTATTAATTTGCTAAATTTATATCTAAAATCTTTCAATTGATTTTTTTTTAGTATTTTAAATATAGAAATATACTTATAGTCATCTTTATGCAATATATTGTTCAAATTAAACTATAAATATTAATTTCTCTTGAATTTTCTTTCTTTCCTTCTGGAACACCATATGTAAACTGAATTTGAAAATGGGCCATGATCTTTTGTTTAAAACATAGCTATCTTGTGTGCTTTCTACTCTTTAAAGGTTCATCGCTGATTGAAGATTACTGCATGTCTGATATGTATACCCAAATCGTAAAGTATTTTGAAATCCCAGTTTGGCAGTATGCACAAATCCAGCTTTTTGATGTTTTTTTTTTTTTTTTTGTCGTGTGTGCGTGTGTGTGTGATCTTAAGAAACATAAACAAGATCATACACAAACAACTTTACTTTTTAGAAGAGGCATAAATACAGCATTTATATTCCCATATATGATCCATATATAAAAGGAATTGATCATGGTGGAATATCTTTTGATTGGCAGTGATATGAAGAGCAAATATTTGCATGCTGCTCATTACTGGACTCAATTAATTTATGTGTATTATGCAATTTTATTCATATCTAAGCTATGCTGGAGAAAGTAAGCTTTAGAAATATTTTCTAACACCCAGAATCTTGTAGTTGTTGAAGTTTTAAAGCTAAGTTAAAATTTTAGAATTGCGGACATCAGGTTCTTTATCATTAGTTCTCGGACATCATCATCAGACATCACAGCAAAGTTTGTTCTTTAATTGTATAGTCTGTGCATACCTTTGAGAGATCTGCATGGCCATCAAGTAGAAGATCCTAAGTAAATGATAGTGATTTGGGGGTAGTCATTTTCATAACAATCTGAAAAGCATAAAATTTAGAGTGGAATATTGAGGGGCTATTGGAAACTGGTGAGAGGAAATCTTTTTAACTAATCTTTGAATGAGCCAATCTCAAGTCTTTCTTAACTGTCTTATAAAAGCCGAAAATGATCCTGTTTGCTCAAATTGTTATGCTATTATTGGTGCATTATATTTTGGTGGACTGCCCGTAATGTACTTACTCACATATTCCCTCTCCCCCCCTTTCTTTTACTAATTTTGTTGTACCAAATCAAGAGAGGAAAATTATGCAAATAATTTAATTTCTGAAGGATGCAGTAACAATAAGAGCATAACAAATGAAAAGTATTTTTGGATAAACTACTATTTATCGTAACATTATTTATTTAAAAAAAGCATACATTTCAGTGGGAATACATGATAATATTAACATTACAGTATGTAATAAGGTCTTTATTTCTGCTGTCCTGTATCTTGCCCACTCGTTTTGTCATTATTGCTACTCCCTAAGTCTTAAATCATTCAGTGTTTCTGGAACTGTCTGCTACAGCTTAAAAGTCATTGTCACCATTATCATTGTCATCGTCATCTTTCAAGAGACAAAATCATAAAACCAACTAAGATAATACTATACCGATGAGTAGTTAGCATTGTAATGAAAAGATGCATGTAATGAAAGATCATTCAAGAGCATTGTATACTTCTATTTTCTTGAAACTCCTCGCTATAATTGCTTCATCACTCAGAACACGTGCAACAAAATCCAAAAGCAAATCAATTAGCAAGATGAAAACAGCCATTACATGGCCAAGTCCATTTTAAAATTTAGGGAAGCTCACTTTTTTAATGTCTTGTAGAAGTGAAAAATTACATGAATATTTAAAAAAAATTTTAGAGCCTTGCTAGGGGATAAAATATATACGAGGGGAAAATACAAGAGCAGATATGGTATTTTGCAAACTATGTGTGAAATATTTTCATAATTTTTGAATCATAGTCTGAAATGGTTTTAATGTAACTTATTGTATTCATGTACTGTGATTTTACCTGGTTTGATACCTGAATTTATCTTGTAAATAATGAATCTTTTCATTACAATGCTGACTACTCATCAGTATATTATTATCTTAGTT
The DNA here is from genome assembly GCA_000611955.2 of Stegodyphus mimosarum. Taxonomy (NCBI): domain Eukaryota; kingdom Metazoa; phylum Arthropoda; class Arachnida; order Araneae; family Eresidae; genus Stegodyphus; species Stegodyphus mimosarum. The sequence continues at coordinate 69,123 of KK119971.1, read as the reverse complement.
GGTTTTATGATTTTGTTCTGGTTCAGTTTTTTCTTAATCATAAGCTTTATAAATTGTCATTATCATATTATTTTAATTGTTTTTATAATTTTATTCCATTATACTGCATAGAATGGATTAATTTAATGTTTTGCAGATTTATAACCCTTTCAATTTATATGCCAAAAATCCACATACAAACAAATGAATTTTCTTTATGCCAATCTGAACTTTTTTTTTTTTAAAGCAATACAATTCTCATATTGTTTATTTGAAATGTGCTAGAGGAGGAATAAAAAATTTTATATTGATTGTCACTTTAAACGTACACTGCACAAAAAAAAGGGGGGACAATTCTATATTTTCCCTTCTACTGGGCCAATTGACGAAATTCAAATTGCGTTTTTCATGTCTCGACAACGCGACTTGGGATATATATTAGATTTATGTATAGCAATTATTCTAATATAGGTATTTTGACACAGAATCGGACTTTTTCTGAAATGACATGCCAATTTTTTCCATATTTCGATTCTACTCAAATTATGCCTAAATATTAAATTTTGTAAAATTTGATGCGGAATTTACAGAGAAATTAAAAAATTTATCTTGCCGTATTTTTTTCAGTTTACGCCACGAATAATTTACTTGGCAAACTTCTTAATTTATGGCAACATAATTTTCCTTTTCTTCTTTCATTGCAGACGAGTGGGAAAAAGTCATTGTTCATACTCGGAAATGATTTCAACAAAGTGCATAAACCACATTTGGTTCAAAAACAAGATGCCAAATTTCAAATCTCTCCAATATGTAAATTCATGTATAATCTTAAAAACTTTTGAATAAAAAACTAGTTTTTTGCAGGTGTGCCTAGAACTACATTTATTTTAAGATGATGTTAAAAATTTTATAGATTAGATTATAATACAAAATGTTTTCAAAAAATTTATAAAAAAATACTTAAAAATACAAATTTAAAAAATAAATCATAAAAAATGTGCAAATTATATATGGATTAAGCCTAAATTTCGAATTCTGGAAAAAGGAATCAAGTAAGTTTAATTTAAAAAAAAAACAGAGATCAATAAATATATATCAAATTCAATTAACATTGAGAAGCTAAAATTTTGAGACCTAATTTTTTTAAAAAACTACTCGCATGATTTTTAGAAAACTTGGCAGTCTGGCATAATTTGAGTCGTAGAATCGAAATATGGGGAAAAATTGCATGTCATACAGAAAAAGTTGATTTTGTGTCAAAATACCTATGTTAGAATGATGCTATATATTAATCTATTATATATCCTAAGTGGCACTTTGGAGGAAGTTGAATTTCGTCAGTTTGCCCAGTAGAACCGAAGATATAGAACTGTCTCCCTCCCCCCCCACGCAGTGTACATACTGTGCATTAATCCAAAATATAAATAATTTTGCAAAACAATGTTCCAACTCCCTACATCATTTATAGTTTTGTGTACATCCATGTTATAAAATAGAAGTTTAAAAATCCTTTATTCATATGTTCCAGGAGCGCGTTGATACACTTCTAACAGAAGGAGGCTATACGAAAGAAGATTTGTGCTTTTCATTGCAAGAAACAGTATTTGCAATGTTAGTTGAAACAACAGGTAAGGCTCTAATAAATTGTCAAACTTAGACTACAACCGATCTGGCTATAAGCTGAAAGATAATATTTTTCTGCAAAAATTCAGTTGGAATTGCACATCCATACATAAATCAAATTGTAAATTGCCTTAAATCCAGCTATATGTTGTCACAAGTGCAAATAATTGGACATCTTATTTAGGTAGACCTATTGGATAAGTGAAATTTGAAAATTAGAAGGCCAGGAATACTCATAATACATTTTTCAATTACTAACAGTTTTATCAGTCATTCATTTTTTATCATCAAATTATATATAGATGATTTTGAGCTTGTATATATGTGCTAACCCTAAACTTTAATCGCAGAATGTTTGCTACAAATTCTCAGCTTACATAGAAATATATGATAATTTTATTCCTTTATTATGGATTAATTAAACTGAAAAAGTAGACTAGGATTCTGCCTCCTGAGTTATTTTATGAAAAGCTTATTTTTTTAATATTTTAATTTTAGTTTTTAAAAATATATAAATTAACTTTTAATCGGGAGTTTGGGAAATAAAGAAATATATGATAAATTTGATTTCTTTAGTATTGTTTTTACGGGAAATGAAGTGATATATACTTCTGATTTTAAAACTGCAATCTGCAGAAGTGAATCATAGTTTTTGGTTTGATATTCTCTTAAATTGTACAGTAGCATATATTTTCTCTGGCAGTATTTCCCCTCCCCCTAGATTCTTTTGATTTTGTAATGCAGAAAATAGTGATATATCAAGTGTTCAACTAAAAAACTGTTTTTAACTGTAGGCTTTCATTTTAGTGTTTTTTCATACTTTTTCTGAAAATTATTATAAAATATTACTGATAGTAAAAATTATCAAAATTGGTTAAAATTTTGATTTTGAAATGATTTTACATTTCTAATAGCTTTAATAAGTATTCTTTATTAATAGATTTTTTCATATTCCTGTCTTGTTTGTAGTAGAAAATATACAAATGCCAGTTTTTTTGTTCATGAAAACTAAATACATTATAATTGTTATATTAATATCAAAAATACTTTATGTATCACAATAATTCTATATTATATTTAGAACGGGCCATGGCTCATTGTGGATCCAATGAAGTTTTGCTTGTTGGAGGTGTTGGATGTAAGTAGTTTTATTTTTACAGTTAAAACATCAGTTGATATTTTTACTTCCTTGTAGGAAGTATTGTAATCGTAAAAAATTTTGGGTGTCTTTATTTCAACAAAAATATCTATTTTGACTGCACTCGAATGCATCCGAATGATGTTTTTGCATGAAATCTATGTACGGGCAGAATAAAGGACTTTTTTCCCCCAAAACACATTGTAAAATGGATTCAGAAGAGACTCTTTTGGGATGTCTGTATGTACATATGTAAGTCTCTCACAAAACTCAAAAACAAGTAGCCTCAGAACGTTGAAATTTTGTATGTGGAACTGCTGTAACATGTAGTTGTGCACCTCCCTTTTTGGTTGCAATCGGCCACACCAAAAACATATAAATATATATATATTCATAATGAAAGTACTTAAAAGTAAATTAATAAGCCCAAGACTTTATAATTTATAGTAATGTATATATATATACCCACTCTGTTACCCGTCTCGGTGAGCTCAGTTTTTTTATTCTTATATGTTGGTAAATAGTGCATTTTTTGCCTTAAAAGTGCTTGAATTATGTTGTTCTTATGTTCCGGTTAAGGTTTTTATGCCTTTAATTAATTTGCATGCAATAGTTCTAGAATAATAAACAATTTAAAAGTGGCACAGCTAACTCTAACGAACTGCCTTTTGTTTCCATTTGAAACTCAGTAGAATAGTGAATTAAGTCAGTTTGTGCACTTTGAATGTCTGCCCTATTGCCTGCTGGCCAGGTTGCTTGGTTACATTGATAAGTTATTCAGAAATTTAATATTTTATCACAGAATTGAATGGTTTTATATTTTTATTTGTGTTCATGCAGTTCATTAAAATCACTTTTAATGTATGATCAATAAGTTTTAATGGTTTCAAGAAAATAGTGCAATAATTTTGCTGTCTATTCAGTTATGTTTTCAGAATCTTCCTTTTAAATAACATTTAACACATGACATTGACCCATCATTGGGTCATATAATCCAGGTTCAAATCCTAGCAAACTGGTTTATTGCATGAGCATTTTAAATTCTTTTAGTCTTCTTGGAGTGTGTTCCAGTCCAATAGTAATCTCCAGTGATTGTGAATTAAGTGACATGCCTATAGTTATGAAGCTTCATTCACACACAGATTAAAACATTTATTTAAGATGAGCAATTCATGAATTTTCATTTACAGAACAATGTATTCTTTCTCACTAGTCAAAACATAATCAAACTTCTCTGCACATAGTGCCATCTGTCTTAAAAAATTCTCCCCAAGATGAATTAAAGTCATTAAAACTCAAATTTTCATACATTCTAAAGTCAATCATAAAGCATTTTAGTGCTGCATTTCAAATGGGTACAGGAGCTGGTCTTGAAATTGTCCCAGCTTTAGTTTTAATACTATTAGCTCTTACCTGTCCATCACGGCCCAAGGAAAGCTTCAGTGATCTCACCCATTTTCTAAATGATTTGTGGAAAATGTTCATCGGCTATCAATACCAGATTATTAATTTTGAACTTTCTGCAAGTTCTGCATAAGATTATTCATTTTTCTATCTCTTCCATAATAAATTCAATAAGTTTTCTTGGCAATTAAAATGTTTCAATAAAATATCCTTGTTTGAATATAAATTGCTCAGTTTTACCTAAGGTGATCTCAAAATTGATTCAGTTTTATGTTAGGTAGACTCAAAATTCTAAAATGTGCAAGCGTTAAGGAAATGGTTATTTTGTTTTTTGATTAGGTATATGTTAAAGGTCTTGAATTTTTAACTCCCTCAATTTCAGTCAGAATTTTCAAGATCTTCCAATTGCTCTCCTGAAATTCGTTTTGACTGTTCTGACCATCATTTCATAAAATCCACCCCCACCATGATCCTCTTTCAAGAATGTATTTCCATTTGATTTTGTGGAATGAAAAATATTCCTTCATATCAGTGTAATTAATCTATCCTCAGTCACTTCAACTCATTTAAATGTTTTAGCATTACTCATGTACATGATACAGCTCAAACTTCTTCTAGGTGTAAATCTTCTGGAAGAGAGCATGAACCATATATCGTATCTGGAACTAATTCTAGATGGATTTCTTGCATAACAGCACAGATAAACAAAAGTATATAAAATTTACTGTCTCTATTTTTCACAAAGAGCAGACCAGCAAAGTCTGTCCGTGTTACTGCAAAAGTGGTGATTCTGCAGTTCTGTCAGCTGGCAATGATGCTGTAACTTACATTCCTGGATTTACACATTAAGCATCCTTTTAGAACAGATTTGATGATCTAGCTTCCTCTCATAACACAAAATCTTTTTAAGTTTGTACTAGCATATCAGAAATTCCTACATGGTATGAAAATGGTGGATTCGAGTTGCTTGCAGCTCGAACGTTCTATATGAACGTAAAAAAGCTACCTGTTTGATCCTGCCAGTAGTCATATTGCTTGTCTCAAAGATTAAGCCATGCATGTCTAAGTACATGCCGTATAAAGGCAAAACCGGGAATGGCTCATTAAATCAGTTATCGTTCCGTGGATCGTACCTTACTAATTTGATAACTGTGGCAATTCTAGAGCTAATATATGCAGCAGAGCTCCGACCCTCTGGGGACGAGTGCTTTTATTAGACCAAAACTAATCGGACCTCACCTTTTCATGAATAAGTTCAGTGAATATGTGTTTTGCAGGCATTGGGGTGTTTTTCATAAAACTTCATCTTTGATTTTTGTAATCTCATGCAAACTACAATAATTCCTTTCTTGTCTAAAGTTGGGTTCAAATCTCGAATGTTTGATTCGTTTGAAAGGTATTTTCTTTTTTTCTTTCAGGTTCTTTCATTCTTCCATGAAGTTTTTCTTTTGTATTTCCTTGACCTAATATGTTTCTGTGTCAGAAATCTCACTTGTACTTAATTCAGCTCAAATTATGTTTTGCTATATTTGCTTCTCGTGTTAAATACGAGTCTTTTAATATGCACTGATATTTTGCACAGCTTTACAAATGAATTGTATTTCTTCAAATCTAGCAGGTAATTTTCCTGTTTCTTAATTTTGCCCAATGTCGTTTTACTAATATTTTAAACTTTGATCTTTCCTCCATAGTCAAAGGAGCAGTTTCAACTTAACTGCGAGGCCATGTGTTTTCAGGTTGTTTTAACCAATCTGGACTTCAAAACTATATTTTATTGTTTTTCAAATATGCTACTCTACACCCTCTTGATATTGCATCCTCTGGATTATCTCAACTGCTGCAATTTATTCAGTTCAATAGATCAGATTCTTGAATTTCACCAACTCTATTCGTGATGGAAATTTTCCACTGTTTGTCATTTCCATGGATCCAGAAGAGAGCTACTGTGCAATCAGTCCACAAGAAGTAGTTATAACCTCATATGAAAAATGGATTTTAAATAATTGAGTATTTTTGTTGCAATCAATGTTGCCATCAACTCTTATCTGTGAGAAAATTAACTTCTTTACTGGTGCTACCCTTGATTTAAATGTTACAAAGCTAACTTGAAAACTTTCATCTGATGTTTTGTAGGGGATATATGCAAGAGCTCGGTATGCTACTTCACTAGCATCGGCAAAAATACTGGAATTCCATAAAATTGGAAATCTGTTTTGACATAACATCTAGATATTGATAAAGAGTATTTAAGAATTT
>KK119971.1:47255-61172 GCA_000611955.2 Stegodyphus mimosarum | reverse complement strand
CTAAAAAAAAAAAAAAAAAAAAAAGAGACTAGTACTAACAATTTTGTTCATCAGTTAGAACTAATATCTTGCAATAACATATATGTATATTTAATTAGTGCTAAGTATAATATGCATTATGTTTTATTTAAAACAAGGTAAAATAATCAAATTAACCAAAATTGTAATAAATTTTGATGTAATATATTTTTTTTAATGAGATGTTTGGACACTACAACTAAGGCAATCATCAGGAATTTGGAATAGCTTCTACTAACTATTAGATTTTCTAGGGCGACTGATTAACAAAATTCTCACTGTGCACATAGACTGAAATTTGAAATATTTTAAGCGTATTCTACCTCACCACTTGCGAGTGATTAAATTAAAATACACAAACATAAAATTACCATCTAACTCGGACCTAGTTTTGACACGAGCTGCTTTTTCATAATTTCTATCATTTCAACAATTTTTTATCTAACCTGTATAGAAAATACAAGTTTTATCTGGACTGTGATAGAAATTCAAAACCATACTTGCCAAAATGGGTTTATTTGTTTGCTCGTTTCATTATGCCAAAGCACGCGAGGGCTATCTGCCTAACGGGATGGATGCCTTCCTGGTAAAAAGGGAAGAGAAGCTGGTTCGTATACACTTACACATGGGAAACTGTGAAAATGGCCATGCAACCACACCATTCACCCAGACTAACTATCAGTGTTTGGCAACTTTATCGCTCGACCGCTTAGCAAAATGGGATCTCGGTCTCCAGTACATCTAACCTAACATTACATTACAATACTCGTAACAAAGACCAGCATTAGCATCATCAACAAACCTTTCCTTCAATTAGCAAAGCAGTGGACTGTGGGCCAAAGTATCTTACTCTTATTCACAAATAAAGAGACTTTATACAAGAGAGCTTGCCATTCAAATCTGCGTAACTTCTGGAATGAGCAAACCTTGTTCAGAAAAGAGGCAAAAAAGAAAGAAGTAAATTAAGTAACAGTTTGTCAATAAAATTTAAATGCTTTAGCTTCAGTTACTTCTGTGTTAACGCTTTGTATAGTATATAATTTTTAAACAAATACCATTTATTACAGGCAATGAACGATTACAAGAAATGATGCATATCATGGCTGAGGAAAGAGGTGCAAAATTATATGCAACTGATGAAAGGTAATCTTTACATATATATATATTTGCATAATTTCTTATATTATTTCAATATAAAACCATTTTTATTGAGGTATATTTTGAAATATTTATCTATTTACCATCAGTTATGTGACTTGAAAAAGCTACTTTTCTGCATAGAAAATTCATCAATAAATATATATTCTTAAATAAATGTAATGAAGATGTCATAAAATTAGATATAATTTTTACGATGAAAATGTTTTTTCACCATGTGTTTATGATGTTGAAAATTTTATTACATTTTTTACAAGTCTTTTAAATTGAAAAATCCTGTTTTAAAAGTATTTTAACAGGGTATTAAATTATTGTTTGCTATTATTCTACTAATGACTAAGTGAATAAGAGCACTGAGCATTGGTAATTTGACCTGGTTTTAATTCATGTTCACAGAATGTGTTGCTGAATGGGATTTTCATTCTTTTTTTAATTTATTTATTTCCCCTCCCACGCACAGCTTATGACATGAGGTTTTATATGAAGACATTATTTCTGGGAAAATAGCCTTTGAGAACTTTCCTGTAATAAATAATTTGAATTAAATCATTTAAATGACACAGGCACATTAGTTCATGTGCTCTCCAGTACTCTTTAACAATGTCCTCATACTAAGAAAGTGCAATACAATTATTTAAATGTTAAAAAATCATAGGCTGATTGGAGTCACACAAAATACAGTTTGGAGAATCCACCACTCCAGTTCTGTAGAGGTGGTCTCACAAACAGTCATGTCCAGTCACACATCTAAATAGAGCTACCACTGTCTTTCTTCGAAAATGGGAATGAAAGTTGTCTCTTTCCCCAGAATCCTCCGTCTCTTATCCATAGCACATTGAATCATATCCTGCTTAAGAATTTTCTCAAGAGTCAGATTAACAATCACTTGAGTTGATGTCTATAGTATATTTTTGAAGTATGAGGTTGCTATGAAATACATCTCTGTATTTAAAAAAAGAAAAGGCATACCTGCCAGCTTTTACAAAATTTTAATAATTTTTATAAAAATTATTTGTTTTACAATTTTTATGTGCAAAATATATATTTTCCGTAGTTGCCCCAAAAATGTGCCATGATTTACTGCGAAATCTGTATTGTCAATGCATACTCTTGGCAGACATTTGGGTTATCATTTGAATTTGTTCTCTTCATTACATCAATGCTATATTAAAAACAAATTCTTTCTGCTCTGGGACATGAACTCTTTTGTTTTATGTTGCCAAGTTTGGTGACTTATTAGCATTTTCTCATTTTAAAACAAATTTTTTTATTTACAAAATTTTGATTTGGTGATTTGCAAAAAGTTCATGATTTTTTTAAAGTTAGATGATGTCATTAAAATATCTATGATATATTAGAACTACTTTTTTAGAAGAATGTTATTAAAATTAAACATTTTTATTTCCTTTGTAAAGTTTAAAATATCTTTACTTTTTATTTTAATTTAAGGAACACAATAAATGGTACAAAGCACATTTTCAAAAATTACTTAGCAAAAAAAGGCTTTTGTAAATGTTTAAAATTGCACAATTTTTGCATAATTGTTTCAGAATATTCAGAGATTTGTCTGGAAAATTCTCTTATCCATAGCATAAATTTTTTATATTAAAAATCTTTTGATTTTTTACTCTTATGAAGGTGGTATGTAAGTATATACCAAAAAATACATTAAAATTAACTCTGCAATTAATTAACAAATGGAGTAAAATTAGTCCCTTCTTTAAAAGAGTATTTTTATAGTTGCTGATGAGAACAAGTTCAGAGAGGTGTAGCGTTATGATTCTCAGAAAAGTGAATTTTTTTTTATTGTATGGAACAGCAACAACAACATGAAGGTACCAAGTACTGCAAGCAAATATTAAGGTTTTTTGAAAAGTGGCCTTTGCTGTCAGTTCCACATTCTGTTTTATCAAATTGATGAAGAGTATCAAATACACTCACGTTTGTGAAAATTGCAACACCAAGAAGGAATTGTCATAATTGAATGCAATTTAATACACAGTTGAGTGGTAGTGGTACAAATAAATGATTAAATGTTCAAAACAAACAAGAACAAGAGATCAGAATCAGTATTTTGTGTGGCCACCACGCGCCGCAATAAGTGCTGCTACACGACGTGGCATGGAGTCAAACAAAGTTTGAATGTCTGACTGAGGAAGAGCATTCCATATCGTTTGTACGCGTACCCAAAGTTCGTCTGCAGACGCAACAGGACGAGGATCACGAGCAAGACGCCGACCAATGACATCCCACACATGTTCAATTGGCGACATATCCGGGGAACACGCAGGCCAAGGAAGAAGCTGTACCTGCTGCGCTGCAAAGAAGGATTTAACAATCCGAGCAGTATGAGGGCGGGCATTGTCCTGTTGAAATACAGCGCCTGGCAAGCTTTGAAGGAAGGGAACAGCTTCGGGCTGTAGAACTTCACGGATATACCGGTTGCTGTTCAGATTGCCCACAATTCGTAGCAATTGAGATCGTCTATGATATGCTATGGCGCCCCAGACCATAACTCCGGGTGTTCGTCCACTGTGGCGTTCGATAATGCACTCCGGAAGGTGGCGTTCACCGGCATAGCGTCTGACACGAATGCGGCCATCATGGTACCACAAATTAAAGCGGGATTCGTCAGAAAACACGACATGCTGCCAATCAGCACGCCAGTCTCTATGCTGATTGGCCCATTGTAGCCGCAGGCGGCGATGGTCGTGCGTTAGGGGGATCCTGTATAAAGGAGTCCGTGCGCGCAGTCCACACTGCAGCAGACGTCTACGAATTGATGAAGCACACAATGAAACACCTGTAGCTATTGACCACAGTGCTGCCAATTGTCTAGAGGAAGCTGTACGGTCCGTCCGCGCCATGCGGACCAGGTGTCTATCATCGCGAGCTGACGTCACATTTCGGGGTCCACTCCCGGATTTCCGAGTTGTCCGACACTCGTCCGTCCACTGCTTCCAAACGCGCATCACTGTGCTGCTGTTACGCTGCACACGAGAGGCTACTGCACGATACGACAATCCAGCTTCACGAAGGCCGATGATTCTCCCTCGTTCAAACTCTGTAAGTTGTTCAAATCTCGCTCTCTTTCGTCGACGAGGCATAAGTACAGATTGAGTTAACGTTTACCACTAGCAGATAACCACCGATAACCATACACGCCTCGCTACAGCCGTCTATTTATTCGGATCCATCAGCCGTTCAGAGGGCGCTGCTCAGCATACGCATGCGCTACGGATTTGCAATTCTAATCATTTGCATATCATGCGCTACTTTGCATTTCCTGAAAATTTCAGCTCACTCGCGTAAGTCCTTCATGGTGTTGCAATTTTCACAAACGTGAGTGTATAACATGCTTTCACTCCTTTGATCACTCCTAGTCTATCTTTTGAAGTAGACAAGTTATGTTCTGTTGGATCAAAATCCAAAATTTTAGGTATGTAGCCAAGAACGTTATTCATGATTAATACCAGCTTTAAAATTAAATTTTGATATTAGTTGTAATGTTCAGCATCCAGGGTAAAATGATGAGTAAACTAATTATCGAAAACAAAAGCAGTTATGAAAGGAATGTGTGGAATTCTCTCAGAGTATGCCTAATCTACATAAAAACATCTATTTTTATAGTTTAGGTCAAGTGATGCAAGTGTGGCTATAATTATACTGCTTTACTGTAAATGTCAGATTGTTAAGATTTTTTTTTACAGGTTTTGTATTGACAATGGAGCAATGATCGCTCATGCAGGTTTGGAAATGTTCCGGTCTGGCCAAATAACAAAATTTGAAGATACAATATGCACTCAAAGGTAAAATAAATTTCCAGGTGATGAATTTTAAAGTTCCAAGTATGTAAAACTGTAGCTAGAATTAATTTTAATCGAGAAATTTTCTATTGAAGGTTTCGAACAGATGAAGTTGAAGTTACTTGGCGAACGTAATAATTATTATAGACCTTTGAATTATATAAACTTTTAAGCATTTTACAATATAACTAAACAAATAAGTAAATAAATATTTCATTGGAAGTATTGTATACTTTAAAATGAAGCAAGGTGAATGGAAAGTATATGTTAATTTTTTTACTATATGATCAGATCTTTAGATTTGCTTTTAAATATTTTATTAGAATTGTTTTAGATTTTACCTGAATTAAACTTTTCATCTTCATAGGATGATTTTCCATATTAAAAATTTTAGAAAAACGTGCTTTTTGTTAAGCTACAGAATACTTATGAATTGGCAAATAGATTTGCCCATTCAGAATTTTAAAAGAAAACAAATGAAAGCAGTGAATAGCATATATATATATATATAGGGTGTTTCAGAGATTATGGGACAAACTTGGGTGGTGGAGTGTACTAAAATATGCATTTTTTGTATAGGAATGTAGGGTCTAAAGTGACGGGTAAGGCATGAACGAAAAAAAAAAAAGACACGAGAGGAAAATGTGTTTATGTACAAAATCAACGCAATGTGCTTCTTTGCAGCAATACAGTATTCACAATAAATGTTCAAAAAAGGGAACAGTAATAAGAACTACAGCTGTCATTGGCTGGCAATGCAGCGGCAGTGAGCCGGACAAACCACAATCCGATGCATCGGAGGATCATTCGCAACTCTGATATCGAGCGTGATGGGCGAGTTTACGCACAGGGAAAAAGCTGACATGCATCTCATGTATGGTGCTGCTAATGGGAACGGCAGAGCAGAGCTATGGTTATACCAGGAATGGTTTCCGAACAGGCGTATGTCGAAGCACACAATGTTCGAGAGGCTGCATCGGTCTCTGTGTGAAAACAGGTCATTTGAAGCCACCTCTGACACTAAAAGTGGAAAAAGAACTACACAACAACCTCACATTGAAGAATCCATCTTCAGCAATGTGCATGAATCATCTCAGACAAGTACAAGAGCTATTGCACATCATCTGCAGCTGAGTCATTCCACTGTTTGGAGTGTATTGAATGAAAATGGTTTGTACACATACCATTTGCAGAGAGTCCATACCTTGCAAGAGACGGATTACCCTCTATGAGTTCATTTTTGTCATTGGTTCTTGTAGCAGTGTGAGGCGCAGGCAGATTTCCCATCGGATGTGCTATTCACCGTCGAGGCAACTTTCTCACAGGACGGCATCTTCAATAGCCACAACATCCACGTGTGGGCAACTCATAATCCACACGTCCACGTACATTCCAAACCCACACCTCTTACCTGCACGTACAAATGGCTTATGTTATCATATTTTTCTGCAAGAGGTGCTGCAGGATGTTCCGGCTGTCGTTCGTGATCGCATGTGGTTCCAGCATGATGGTACACCAGCCCATAACCACATGCGGGTGATGGGACATTCCCGGGCCATTGGATTGGCTGTAGTGGACCCATTCGCCAGATTTATCCAGCTTCGATTTTTTTTTATGGAGCCATCTGAAGAGCATCATTTATGAGATTCCATTGACTCACTGGAGGACCTCGTTGCACGACTATCCATTGCGGCTGCAAGCGTGCACGAAATGCCTGTCGTTTTTCAGAATGTTCGTCAATCCCTTCTGTGACATTACCAAGCATGTGTTACTGCTGGTGTCGCAATTTTAAATATTTATTGTGAATACTGTATTGCTGCAAAGAAGCACTTTGCATTGATTTTGTACATAAACACATTTTCCTCTCATATCGTCTTTTTTTTTTTTTCGTTCCTGCCTTAACCCGTCACTTTAGACCCTACATTCGTATAAAAAAATGCATGTTTTAGTATGCTCCACCACCCCTCCAAGTTTGTCCCATGATCTCTGAAACACCCTGTATATATATATATATATATATATATGAGGTCTAGTATTGATTGTGATATTATTATCCAAGTTCAGATGTTGGTTTTATTCCCAAAATTTTAAGCATTGTGTCCTTATCTGATTTTTATTTAGATATATACTTGTACTTCCAGCTACAAAAATGTTCTAAATGATGCAAAGTTTCACTTTTTTGTATTGTTAAAATTAAAAAAATTTTTCCATAAAATATGAAATTTAACTTTTTACATATTCTTCTGGTCCCTATACTTACGTTTAGGAAAATTTTGTGCTCGTTATAAAAATTAAACATAAAAGGTTTGATGTGAGAGAAAGTAAGTTATTTGATATTAAAATTAGGAATTATATTCGAGTGTCCTACACAAATTGAGGAGCAAAATGTTTGCCTTTATACCTAACTAGGCTTAAGAGATGTCTTACTTTGACTGAAACTCTTCTGCTTTGATGATGATGTCCCTGCATCCCGGCCGATTTGTAATTTTGTTAAAATTATAAGTGCCGACAAGAAGTAAACATAGTGCAACCTTTGGTAAAATGGCAATTTAGTAATTAAAAATATTCCCTCTATTATACTCTGTTTTCTAATCTAAATATTCTGTATCAATTCTGAAATACATTTTCTCAAATATTATCAATACTTTTTACATTACCTTATACACAATCGAATGAGAAATTATACAAAGAACAATTAACACACGATTAACCTTTTTGCTGAGTACATGTTTCCTATAAATTACTGGCATTTATTTTACAATTTAAATTATGCTCAAAATTGCTTGGTTTACCTTATTTTGTCTTGGACACAACAGAGCAAGGTATTGAAAATGAACATAATAAATCGACAGTGAGAGGTTTACTTTTTCTTCCTAAAAGAAATGTACATTATTTTCTCTACTGCTTTAATCTAAATGAAAATACACTTTATATATAAATTTTCATTGCTTAAAAAAGTAACATATTTACAGCAATAGTTTAATAAATTACATCACAATACAGCAACCTTGCTTGTGATTCTCTCCTCCAACAATTTCAGAGGGATCACTGCAGAAACGTCTCAAAGATATTGTTGGTGACGGTGGTCTATCGTACAAGTAAGTGGCACTAAAAGTATGGCCATTCCGAGCTGCTTTTTCCGAGATATCTTGCTGCGACGACGTCAGCATCAAACTGCTTCGACTCCGCATATCCGATCTGTGTTTTTTCAGATCGGCCAGAGTTCCATGATTTGGCGGATATGTGGGACTTGTATTTACCGTGACATGGATTTCAACTTTGACAGATTCAGACTGACCGTGTTGTATCACGGGTGTGCTTACCATTGTTTCATTGAGTTCACATGATGAAGCATCGTCTGCTTGTTTATTAAACTCTTCTGTCATACTATCATTAATAGCATTTAAATATTGTGTATGCATGTGGACATCATCTTCATTTTGGTCAAGAGAAATGAACTGGTTACCTTCTTTTATATCTATGGTGTCCTTCAGATTCTTACCTTTCACTCTTTGCAGTGTATCTTTATTTGTTACTAAATGCATTGTGTTATCCTCATCTTTATAATCTTGATTTGTTGGTAACATTTCTTTTTCTGATGTTCTCATATCATGCTGAACTTTGATTTCGTCATCCTGAAATTGCATACGAGTTTTATTAAATAATAAATCAGATTTTGTTCATGGAAAAAGTCTAAACATGTGTTCCTCAAAATTTTACTTATTATTCCAACTATGTATGGAATAAGGAGTGAAAATGAGGAATTAGAAAGTAATTACGATGAATAATAGAATAGTAAACATTCTTATAATATTCCACAATAAATTATACACAAAAATTATCAGAGACCTCAAAATCAATATAGAAATATGCTTATAGTTGGGCTCACTTTTGGAGCAGAAAACAAGCCTCTGGATTTCTTTATCATTTCATATATTGAGTGAATGAAAATAAAAGAGCAGTAAAAAAAGTGACTACTAGAAGTTTTGACCATGGCCTTTTAGATTAACAGCTTGTCTATTTGAGGCATTATAAAGTATTTAAACATATCTTCGAAAACAACAGTTTTGGATACAATGCATTCTGACCTGCTTTGACAGGACAATACCATTATGGTTCATCTTGAAGTCAAAGCAGCGACATCTTTATGAGTACAAGAGTCGTATAGCACCAAACCCAATGAATGCTCACTAGGGGGCCCATGAGCCACTTTAGGAAATATTGCTGCCATTTCATTATGCCAAGGTGGACCCTCAGAGTACAGCAGAATGTATAGGCAGGTTTCCTCCCCCCCCCAAAAAAAGAAGAGGTACTTGATACAAAATGGTACAGAATATGAATGCTGCTCACTTGCTGTAGTACCGTTAATAATGCAAAATAACAACTATTACCTGAGATGACTACCTTTTGCATCCTTGATAGTCATAGTCTATGAATTCTTACTTGGTACTAGTTTAATTATGTACTTAGCTTCAAAGCAAATTGCATTACACATGGTTGGAAAATAATCATGTACTATATTTTGACTAGTCAGCTCAGAATCCTTACTTAAATCTTGTAAATATACTTATTAGATGATAGAAAGATCCAATTCATATAAACATAGCCAAGTGCAAGTTAATATAATAGTATACCTCAAAAAATATGTTTGATAGCCATAAAATTTACATATTTTTCATTTTGCGGTTTAGCAATTTTCAAATGTACAATATAGTTAAGTTTTTTTTTAACAGTATAAACTGAGAAAGGAGTACTATGAAATATTTAACTCATTTCAATTTTTATACTGATTAAAAACTTAAATTTTAAGCTAAACTTTTACTTACGATAAAATGTGCATCTAAAAGTCTGAATAAATTATTAAAATCTATTATAGTTATTTCTTCTTTTAAACACTTTCTTAGTTATATTGAATATAAACTCCCTTCAAAAAATCAAAATGCTTTTAGTTATTATGCTCATGTATTTATTATTTATATTATCTATAATGCACATAAATTTTCACTTACCTTAGAGATACGTTCTGTGAATTCATAGAATTTTTTAAACTGTAAATGGAATATGTTGAAACTGTATATTCTATTTACAGTTTTAAGAATTCCTGATTAAGAAAAAGAATGTCTAGTGGACTGAAAGAAAGTAATATCAAAATATAAGAAAAATTTATTATTATTTTTGTTTTTCCCCTCTGTTTAAAAAAGCCTAATATACACTACCCGACACTGAAAATACAAGACGAGGAGTGGCCAGAAAGTGATGAAACTCGCCAAACAGAAAGAAACAGCAATAAACAATAAGTGATCTTTATTTCAAAATGATATGCTTAATACAGAGCAAGAACAGCGTTGGCTCAGTAGGTTGTAGGACCACCTTGGATGGCGATACACGAAGCAACGCATCTAGGTACAGAGTCAATGAGCCCACGGATGGTATCCTGAGAAATGGCTCTCCATTCCCTGTCCACCCTTTACCACAGTTCATCTTTTGAACATCGCAATGGCAGGGTTTGCAAATTGCATCCAATCACATTCCAAATGTGAGAGAACGGTGGCCAGGGAAGCATCTGGACACCTCGCAGAGCACACTGGCTGATGCGAGCAATGTGTGGGCGGGCGTTATCCTGCTGATAATGGGCGCCGGGCACTCTCTGAAGGTAGGGGAGTGTCATCGGTCGCAGCATATCATCCATATATTGTCGGGCTGTCATAGTATCCTGAATATGAACTAGTAGTGACCTTTGGAATCATAAGCAATTGTGCCCCAAACCATGATGCCACATTGTCAGGCATTCCACAACTGTGGCTTTATTGGACTTGTCACCACATTGATGCCCTTCTCATTACGTGGTGACTACGTGTTGCAATTTCAATGTTGGGTAGTGTACTTCTGTTCAAGCATTCAAACTTCTGTTCAGAATATTAAATAAAATAAAAATTCAAACTATCCATAAAATTTTAAACAGAAGAATATGTTTTAAGGCATTTTGATAGAAGCTAATATCACATGAAATGAAATATTTTTTACATACATCATCCATGCTACTCTGCACTTGCTGTTCATGCCTCATCCTAGCTTCTTCCCGTGCTTCCCTACGAGATATGAGAGATTTATCTCTGATGCTTGTTCTTCTTACGGATTGGCTGTGTAATATAAAAACCATAATTAGAATATATATTTTCGTGAATTACAATTCAGGGCAAGATATATGAATTTTTTTATTTCATGAAAACCTTAGCAACAGAAAAGAAAATATATGAAAATCTGAATTATTATAGATTTTAAGCTTTTCTCTATCAAAAATGAAATTTAGAATTTTCTTAAAATGAATCTTAATGAAATGAATGCTCATATTTCGTGTATATCTTTTTGGTGTATCGCACATAATGTTAAAAAATAATAAAACACACGTCAGAATCTAATATTTCTAATATTTTGATCTCATTCTTCGCAGCTGGCAATCACATTGGACATCTCATATAATACAATCAAATCTTAAACCAATCACTGTCAATTGACTTGGAAAAGTATGAGTTTTTATTAATTCATCTTATTCAGTTTTAAGCATGTTTTATATTATA
This sequence comes from Stegodyphus mimosarum, assembly GCA_000611955.2. NCBI lineage: Eukaryota > Metazoa > Arthropoda > Arachnida > Araneae > Eresidae > Stegodyphus > Stegodyphus mimosarum. The sequence goes on along the minus strand of KK119971.1, from coordinate 49,612 downwards.
AAATGCTAAACTTTTGAACTTATTATCTAGTTGTTTATACTTAAAGCATGCATATCCACACACACTCAAAACATTTCAAAAAAAAATTTCGTTGGCTGTACATATTTCAGGATTGACCAATAAAAACAATTATGAAAGTAGAGTTGTACTGTACTTTTTTGAAAAGTCTATGACTACCAGAATACCCATATATATATATATATACGCTGATTACCAATAAGTATTTGGACACCTATGCAAATGACGATATCTGCGGTCCTAAGGTACGTCACGGACTCCGCCGGTATATATAGTGTAGGAAACAGCATTGGCTTCAGTCGCATGCAAGATGCCTCTCAGTTCGGAGCTCTCCGATTTCGAGAAAGGTATAATTATCGGGTATCACAAATGTGGCCGATCCTTAAGAGACATATCTAGCGATCTGAAGTACCCAAAATCGATCTGAAGTACCCAAAATCGACAGTGGCCTATGTGATTAAGAAGTGGAAGGTGAGCGGTGATTGTCGGAATGTGCCCCGAGTCGACAGACCAACGAAACTGGGAGATAGAGACCGACGAGTGCTGTCCACAGAAATTCGGAAGAACCGCACCCAACCGATAGCTTTCATCCGCGAGGAGTTTCAACAGGCATCCGGGAGTATTGTTTCAATGAATACCATCCGTAGGGAAGCACATCTGCTTGGTTTTCATGGTCGTGCTGCTGCCCATAAGCCTTTGATCACAAAGTCCAACTGCGCTGCTCGGTTAATGTGGTGCAAAGCACATCGAAATTTAACCGTAGATCAGTGGAAACGGGTTCTTTGGAGTGACGAATCAAGGTTCACCCTTTACCGTTCGGATGGCAGGGTCTGGCGTCTACCTGGAGGAACGTCTCCTGCCAGAATGCAGTGTGCCGACAGTCAAGTTCGGCGGAGGCGGAATTATGGTCTGGGGGTGTTTCTCCTGGTATGGGCTCGGACCCTTGGTCCCCATTCATGGTAAGCTCAACTCTGATGCCTACTGCACTATTTTGGATGACAATGTGCTTCCTACGTTGTGGCAGTTTTACGGGTTGGACCCCTGTTACTTTCAGGACGACAATGCCAGTTGTCATGTTTCGACATTAACCAAGGCTCGGTATGGTGCCAATGGAGTTCATCGAATGGACTGGCCTGCCCAGAGTCCAGACCTGAACCCTATCGAGAACCTCTTGGACGAGTTGCATTGCCGAATTCTGGGGTGCACTACCCGTGAAAAATCGGTGAAGGAACTTCTATGTCTTCTCCAAGCCGAGTGAAAGAAAATACCACTAGCTGTCATACAAAGACTTGTGGAAAGTATGCCCCGGAGGGTCCACGCGGAAAATATCTCTTGTGGAGGTTCTACCAGCTATTGATTTTCAATAAAGTTAGTTTTTCTTTTCTATCACATGTGCCAAATACTTATTGGTAGTCAGTGTATAATCCCACACAAAAAAAAACATAACTTGACATTTTGTCAACTTTAAAATTTTACACCTATAACTTTTACCCTACATCTTTTCCTCAGTTAGAATAATCAGGATTTCTTTTACTGAATTTACCCAAACTATATATATACATATGCTGTTATCTTCAAGCACTGAAATTCTAATAGATAGATATCTAAAATTAGGCAAAAAAGCAGCTTTAGTTTGTAGATTTTAAATAAAACGTTTTTGATACTGATGGCTATCAAACACAAGTCTCTTTTGCTTTTGAAGAAAAGGAACCACTGTCTTATCGCCTTCAAAACATATACGTTTTATTAAAGATCTATACAAAACTAAAGTTGCTTAAATTTTACTTTGGTGTGTTTCTCTTGTAGTTTCAGATGTATATTTTGCTGCGATTCATGTGCAGATTTGAATAAGATATATGTCCCTATCTATTAAACATTTTTTCCAGAAAGCTGTTTCCACAACAGTTACATCATTTTGTAAAGTGAAAAATCGTAATGAATATTTAATTTACAAACACGTAGAAAATAGAGCTTTACGGTACAAAGTGCGAGATCCAGAATCTTCCAGACTTCAGCAATTCTAGATTTGGGAATTTTCCAGACTTTAGATAGTCAGTTTAAATCTAGTAAGATGACACATAGAAATTATATAATTAAAAATCTGAAGTAGTTGTTTATGAAATAATGAAACATATATGACCTTAACATTTCTTGGGGGCTGGGACATATACATCCCACGCCTTCTCTACATTAAATAAGATTCAAAAAAATTTAGTTTACTGTGGGAGTTTATAATTTGCAACGTAATATGAAAGAGAAAATGGCAGACCCTGTTGATTTGTTTTTCTGGACCTTGCTGATTGAATAGTTGATTAAATAGATTTAATACATAAAAATTA
>KK119971.1:0-40527 GCA_000611955.2 Stegodyphus mimosarum | reverse complement strand
AAAAAAAAAAAAAAAAAAACCATTTCATTCTCTTCAGTGCAACATACTTGAGCAAAAATACTTGTCTGGCTCTCTCTCCCCCCCTGTGTGTGTGTGTGTGTATATATATATATATGTATAAACTCATAATTTATGATAAGACAACTTTCCATAAACCATCTCCAATGAACAGAAATTGAATTTAAAACCATGAAAGAAAAACATTTTTAGTCAGAATCTGCAATCTGTTCTTTTATTGCATTGTTATAGTACGTGCACCTACTGTAACTATGCAATAAATACTATAATAATGCACTTTAGATATTTGCATATTTTAGGGTTTGTTTTATATTTGTGGACACATTTTTCTCATAAATGTTTGTCTTTTTGGAAGTACTGATCTTTCAATTTTAAATATGGCAACATTTAAATTGAAAAAATAGCTCAAGTGGATCACAAGGTATGAGCATATATGCTCTTCATAAGCCTTAACATTTGATTCTTCTTGAAATTTCCTGAAGTTCATATTACTATATATAAATACAGCTCCAAGTTTACTATGCAAATGATTTTGATAAATGATGATGTTTCTTGTATGCCAAGAAGAAAATGTTTAATATCTGCATTCTGTTTAAGCTATTTGCTGTATGCTGTATTTTATATTTATATTTTATTGTGCTGTGTATAGTTAATTTTTATAATAAATTGTTAATTTCTTCCTGTTTTTATCTGGAGTGATCATTTGAAGAGATATCAACAAACCCATAGCATGCAACAGTATATGTATATAAATATCAAAATATGTTAAATGTTGAATCACATTTATGCAAGCATTGAAATTAGATACTGCTCTCTCTAATGCTAAACAAAACCATGTGTCCAATAGGAAAGACAATAAATGCATTTCACTTTTCATTAAAATTTTGTTAATGGTAACTTTTCTTTATTATTAACAAATATACTTTTTGCAGAGTTTGTAATCTAAACTTGAATCTCTTAGCATTTGTGTAGTAGAATATACATAGCTTGTATACATAAACACATTTTCGTATTTTGTAGTATGTGAAAGTACGGAATAAGGGTTCCAGAAACATGCACATCGTATGAAAGGGGTCTTTACTCATAATTTTAAGAAGTGCAACTTCAGAGAGGCTACATGCTTAATGTTAAAGTTCAAGTTTTATACCACAGTTGGTAAAAATTCTTTATGTTTTAATATTACTAGTAAAAAAGATAGCATCACTATCTTTTATGCAATACTAATTGCACATTTCATTTAGAAAATTAATTAAATTTCTTCTAAAACAAATAAGCACTTTTATAATGATTTTTGTGAAAGTTAAATTATCTTTAATAGATTAACATGGATGCAGAAAAAATAATACTGACACCAAATGTAAGGTAACATGCACAAAAAATTTAAGCTGAGATTTTGAATACATTTCTGAATGAAATATTTATTTCTTTAAATTTTAACCAAGTGATTATAGAAGCATGAAGTCTGATACTTGCAGTGAAAAATCATACTTTTGCATGTATAAGCATTGGCTACTTAGATATAATCCTTCTCTAATAAAGTTCATCTGATTAAGTATATGCACTTTCTTATTGAATAGTCCTTTGATATGAAAACCATAGTAAAATCTTCAGCCTATTTGAGGTCAGTGGCACAGATTATAAAACTCAACACATGGTCTTTTAACTCCTGACTTTGCTGTAAAGTACCTATTTATCATCTCTTGTAACAATAAAAAAATGATTTAACCCTGTAATGAGAAAATAAAGAATCACGAGTACCAGCCTTCTACTCTCACTGCTTCACAGAAAAGCTGATATGGTACCCATTAATACCCTTGCATTTTCTCCATTAATACTAAGCTGTTGCACTCCATATCATTTCTTCCAGTAATCAAGCCAACCAGTGCATGTGACAAATTTAGGATTGTTGTCTTTTTTTAATTCTTCATAAAATTTCAAGGCCTTCTCTTGCAAGACTGGCTTACTAATTGGCACGCCCTTCTCTCTTGTTTGGCGAAGCCAAATGTAAAGCGCTTCATTTACCTCATTAAACTCTCACTTTCCTACATACTTTTCCTTTCTTTCAAATCAGAATAGCCTTCTTCGGCAAGTTTCCTTACAGATGCTCTTAACATACCATGATATCAATTTCCATCCGCTTCTTCTTCCAGTTCTTCTTCCAGTCTCCAATCGTTCTGTAATTGACTCTTAAGTCCTTAGCCAATGCACTGACACTTTCTTCCCTAACCAGTTTCTTTAATGCCTCCAACTTTTGCTTCATAGACAAGTTCATTTGTTTTCTATTAACAGAAGATGCCATCGCAGAGTACTGCCCAGCACCCACAAACTTTGAAACAGCTTTGAACAATACAGTACAGTCACTCACATTGAATTATGCACCACAGCTAAGAAATAGACTAACAGTGGCAAAGGCTGCAGGTAGACTGAACGCGTGCTTGCACCAATCATGTTGTGTTTTTTTACTATGAAGCGAAACACAGGAAGAAGGGGACACATGCACGCAAGCAATGACCTTGAATGGGACTGCGCGCATGATTTTTTCAACCTCCCAGGTTGTGGCTGGGTTATCAAGTACAGAGTTTTCAGGACTCTACTGTAGTTGTTTGCATCTAGAAATGTGTATAGAAATTTTGCATATGCCCAATACATTTAATTATAAACTTAAAAGCTTTTATGCATTGCTTATATATTATTTCATATGGGCGCCCATGCAAAGCAACAAATTCATCCAAGTTTTTTTTTTTTTTCTTCTTTTCTTTTACAGAATCCTGCAGATGGTTCTAAAATAATCTAATGTGAAAATACACTAGAGGACAAAACATAAGCAGCTTTTCTAATTTGGGGCATAATTCTGCAAAAAATAAATTAGGAGACCTGAAATTCATCCTACAAAAGTACAATATATTACTTAAAAGATAAGAAAAGTATAGTAGCAAAATAATGAATAGGATGCATGCAGCATGGAATGAACAGAGAAATGTGTTACTGATAGAACAACGTTAGTACAAAAAACTGTATGGCCGAGAGGGTCAACAACAAACCAAAGAGATGTAGTAAGTGATATGACCACCTAAACTGCAGTGCTTGTATTGAACTCAACACCAGATTATCTAACAGCTCTTGGAGTAAGGATTCTCAATGTTCAAGGAAAAAAAAATCTGTTTCAGTTGTCTGGTATTCTCCAGAATGTAAGATCATGCTGCCAGGCATTACTCTCACATGTTCAATGGTATTTAAATCAGGCAAGCATGCTGGCCAACCCATTCTGTGAATGTCTTGAGTTTCAAGGAGCTCCTCAATAGCATAAGTCCTATGCGGCAATGCATCATCATCCATAAAAAAATTAGGACTAATGTGGAAAGACACATGTGGGAGACAATAATGACCTCCAGATTTCTGACTGAAAATTTGAAGCATCATCCATCCATTCATCATAATGCCTCCACACACATGTCAGGATGACCCCAATAGTTTCTTTCTCCGATGTCGTGGAATAAAAGCATGTCTCTACCTCCCTCCATATCAACTAGTGCCGAGAATCATTTGTCAGACCGAAAAGACTTATCAATAAAGAAAATGTGACTCCACTGATGAGGTGTGGAACTGTTATGTTCACTACCACCATAAATGTCAATGGGTAGTGATATGCAGACTTTAGGATGGCTGATGAATAGGTCACCTTTATGAAATAATCTCGCTGTCTGGTTTCAATCGCTTTTCACTTGCAGGGCAATGTATCACTCACTATTGTTTTCTTTGGCCAGCCATGGCAAATTTTTTTTACAGCTATACCTGCCATTTAGAAGATTTATAAGGGTTTTTCAATCTCATGAAACACAATTTTTATCAGTTCTAAACTCTTGGACAATAGACCTCAAAGTACACTCCTCCTTAAGCTTATCAATCACTCTAACACATGTAAAGGTGTCCTGATATTTTCTTGTCGCCACACTGTGCACGGAATCTTGCATACGGCAGAAACATACTACACACTTGCAGAAGAATGCTTGGAAACACAAGAGTGTGTCGACTCATCATATTTTGTATGCTATGGCATACTCTGACATCATGGTGCTGATATTTGCATATGCATCACCTTTCTATTGAGTTGTTTAAAGTTTTACACACTATATTGAGTTGTTTAAAGTTTTACAAACTAATATAGATATATATATATATATATATATACACACAATTTTCCATAATCAATGACTGGCCCCATCTGCTACACAGTATTCTAATTTTTTCGTATGTTCTTAAGGTTTTTCAATTTTGAACAGCTTGTGAAATTTGATATTCTATATCTAATCATCATCATAACCTTATTTTCAAAATTTAAAATGACAGGGGATTAGTGATTTTTTAAAGAAATTTGAATATTTTTAAAATGACCAAATATTATCAGAACAAAAGTTGAAATTCAGTTACTAATTACTCTCGATTATGGTTTCGATAATAAAACATTAATATGCTATGTAGTCTAACAAGACTTTGATATTAATAACGAAAAATTAATTTGATTCATTATTCGCATGATGTTTTAATTAACTCTTAGCTTCTTCCTTTATGAATTCAGATAGTTCACAATACACAATTACCTCAACATATGGCTGAATAGCTATTGTATTTAGTACTATTTATTAGAATCCATTTTTTATATCCTATAGATTCTTTCTAACTTCTTAAATATCTACAGATAAATAAATACTATAATATGCACAACACTTTATTTCAGTATGATTTTTACTCTAAAAATAAATGAAGCTTGAAATTTAATCTAGAAAAACAGATTCAATTCTTTTGGACCTGATAATTCTCATGATTATTTTAACAATGTTCACTATATAGCAATATTATGATTAAACACTTTTTTTCCCCTCATAATACTCACCAAAAGGTGTTTCTCCATTTTTGGTTTTTGCAGATAAATCTGCACCAGCAAGTACAAGCATCTCTATCACATCCGGCTAAATAAAGATAAAAATAAATGAAATTACAGCTATACTTTGCCTTTACTACTATATACAACAGTAGAATTTCCTGTAATCTGGGAATGTCTGTGTCGACACTTAGCTTTGAATGTAAACACAAAATTCTGTTTTTAGAAAATTTAACAATAATTTTTTTATTCTAACATAAATATGTAAGTATCTTTTTAACAAAATTGAAATATATTTATAACATATATTGAGTACAGGAATTGATTTTATTCATTATTAAATTTATGTAACATTTTCTGCATAAATTTTTTGCAATAATCGTACATCATAAATTTGCACATTTTTTCTTTTTTGATAAATTATAACTTTTGAGTAGCTAATATGTTGTTTTAACATTAATTTTAGGTTTATGAGGTTAACGTGTAAATTATTTATTTGTTCACAGCTTTTCAGATGTAAATTTTAATGAAACGTACTTTATAGCTTGTTTCTTTACATTTCATGCAACAAATGTGTGCTTGTTTATATCGCCGGCTAACAGAAATAGATTCTGAAGAATACACTTTGCGCAGATTTATGCGGTATTAAAAAAGAAAAAAGTAACACCAATATAACGAATTCTTTTAAGAAACCAAAATTTCATTTTAGCACATGTAAGCTGTTGTAAGATACTGTTAATTTAATAACACATATATGCAATGTAAGGATATTGCACACAGATTCAATTTAAAGGAAACCATGATACCAAGCTTATGTAAATAGAGTGATTATTTATATACCTAGTTTTTTTTTTTTTTTTTTTTGAGCATGAAATTTATTTAAGAAGTAATTTTGCTGGTGGTTATACAGTTTTTGTTTTATGTTAAATACTTCAATGTTTTATAAAAAGAGTTTTTTAAAACTATCATTTATTCCTTTATTTTCCAACAACCATTTTCTCCTTATAATGACATTTTCTAGGCACATGAATATATTAAAAATATAATAACTTTATATTCAATGAATATTTATTAAATAATTCGAAGTTTGTTAATTATTCATTTGCAAGCAATCTAAATTTAATGTAAAAATTACAAAGGGGAAATTGTAAACAAAACTCAGAAACAAGAGCTATAATCTGTAAAATTAACTAATGTGCACAAACAACACTTATTCCCAAGAAGTGCAAACTATTGGAATGTACTATATATTTATCTTTATGATTTTATGGCATGTGTGTTAAAAATGCAGAGAGTTTATATATGTAACTTCATTATAAATTTTAAAAATTTCTTCTTACAATTTAATAATTAAAATTCTGTTTAAGGTCTACAAATTTCAGAAAGAAATGCCATACACTTTTGCACACTTTACTTTTACTTAGGTTATATTAATATTGGGAAGCATTTAAAGGCTAATCTTTTTGGCTATGGATTGTAATTTATACTCAAAAGCAAAGGCAGCACAAAGATGAGGCACCTGCTTTAGGTAAGCAACCAGAAAGTGCACCAAAATGGCTGTGTGGAACAGCACCATAACTACCACCAAGGTAGTTCCCTAGGGCCTCAAGTTAGGAGATAATCGGATATTGATTCTTTTATATTGGAGATTGTATTTTAAAAAACTGACCGGCTAAACTTCGCTAATGATATTTATATTTTTACTTTTCAAGCTGAGAAATTATTTATCTGATTAGAAATGAAGTTTATTTCTAATTAAATAAGGAAGGATAATTGTGAATGCATTAATGGCTAATCAGATTATGTCAACCTTGCTACTACTCGTGCTCTACTCAAGTCCAGAATGAGCTCATCAACTTTTTAGCATCAAGACTGGAACTTGGAAACTTCATAATGCCCTGTTGTTTTTCCTCATTTCGGATGCCACCCAAGATGTCTCTAAAGTTGACCAATTGAGTGAAGTTTATAGATTTGTGAAAATAGTGAATGATAAAACATGAAAACCTGCGCAGAATTAAAAATATCGTTTTAATATCTCATTTAGAGAAATAAAAGGTCAGCCAGCAAAGATCCTTGAAGAAAAATATAAATTCAATAAAATGATATGATGGTACAGCAGTAAAGAGTAGAGCATATAATGTTATGCAACAACATATAATCAAAAAAGCCCCACATGCTTTCTTTGTACATCAGGTAGAATATAATCTAAATTTAATTTTAAAAGGTCTATTCAAGGAAACACAGAAATTTGATAGTTTTTTTAAACAGTCCAAAATGTATACACTGCTTTAGTCAGAGCATTCTTTGCTAAGAACTGGAAACAGTATACCAAAGTGGATCATGTAGCATGAAATGATACAACTTAGTGGGCTGGCAGACCTTAACACTAGCATTATGGCATTTTTGGTTTACTTTTAAGTACAATGTGCACTTATTTTGACCGCAACTTAAGTCAATAAAAAAATTCTGGTCTGATTTTTATTATTAATAGTCTAGCTGAATTATGAGAAAAATTAATTATGCTAATTCTTTCTTGGAAATACTTTAAGAAGCTTATATGCTTTTAACATTAAACTTTATTTACAGAACTCAAATAGTGACTTTTATTTACATTTATGGCAATTAATCACACAGGCTAAATTTCTCCAGGAAATGCCATACTGCTGGTCTCTCTCTTATTAATCTGTAGTTCTTACTAAAGTTTTTATTATTAAAAAACTATTAAATTTTAGACTGTTTAAATATATTTATGATTTATTTCATCATCAGTTTTAAAGGCATGATATATGACTAGAGTTTATTTCAACAGACATGTGCATAAAAGTGCTTTAATGACATCGAGAGATTAAGCTGTGTTGTCTGAAAATAAAGAAAACTGAGGAGTGGTTGATGTTCAAGATGGTTACATTAAAGGTGATCTGACTCCATTATTGAATGAAAAAGCATTTCATGTAAAAATATACTTTATTATGCACACAGGAATGAGACTCGTACCGGAAGCATTGCATAACAACCCTTTCACTCCAATGGCACCCGCCAAAAAGAGGCCTTGAGGCGAGAGACAAGATGTGACATAACCAGAACATGCGATCTGCGCCGGTGGCTGACTGCGGCACCTGTCCTTCGCACGATGAAGTGCTACAACACCACGTTATTCGATTTCCTAACCCCTTGTTTTCCTCAGTTTGCCTTTCTCTATTCTTCCACATAAAATTTACAGTTAGGTACATATAGCTGGCATTTTTGTCATGTTGTATCAATATTTACTTGAAGAAAACAGACACACAATTTTCAAATATGGTTTTTCTCTTAATAAGTTTTGTCCGGCATGATTATGGCAAAGCACGCAAAGGCTATATGCCTAAGGAGAGGGATGCCTTTGTAGAGGACTTTTTAAAGGAAGCTCGCCTGTATCCAAGTTACATGTAGAGGAAACATGAAAATGGCAGTGTAGACAGCCCATTTATCATGAATGAAACCTATTCTCTGTAAATGGAATGATTAAGTAATCAAGTAGATCTTGGAAAAAAATTTTTGTTAATTATTCTTTATTAAAAAGTAAGATAAAAATTGCTGCAATTCATTTTTATTAATTGTATTATTATTTCAATGTTATTTGCTAATTTTTTAAGTATTTTTTAATATTTTCATTTAAAAATTATAAATTATCAAATGTATTATTTTTCTGAGTATACAAAGCTTTGATTATATCTATTTTAAGAGTTATGGTACCATGATTTAGTACTGTTCCTCTGCTGAATGTGAAAGTGTCACATCGATAGGGGTGTGTGTAATATCTCGGATGAAGTAATATCTAGGCATGATTCAACTCAAAAGTCATAATTCTGCGTAAATTGACATATATATTTATGAAAATACAGAATGCAGTGTTTTATAGTCATTTCATATACATGTGTTCAAAATATGACAATGAATACATTCATAAAATGATACCAGAAAGAAAGTTTCTAATAATTCCATATGACTTACATGTCCCCAGCAGGCTGCAGCATGGATGGGTTGCCACATATCATTGTCACATACGTTTGTTGAACCATGGTTATCCAGGATGAATTCTACAACACTTACATAACCATTTGCAGCTGCTATGTGAAGCTTAAAGGAATTAAAGGCAGAGCAAAGAATTAAAATTTCAGTAATTATCAAAGTTTGATATATTAACTATCAATTTATGCTCAGTAAAATTTAACAGAAAATTACATTTTGAATAATTTAAAATCAGTTTGAAAGTAAACTGAAAAAACAATCTAACAATAAAATGCAAATAATCATAAAAGAGAAATTCTGCTTTTTATCACTTGAAAACATTACTACATCCAAAAGTCTCAAATTTTTTTGTCTCAAATTTAAAGCCTAAACCGAGCCTGTTATCCCGAATTTATTGTATAGCATTCTGTAGGAGTGTAGTTAGGTAGTGACTATTCATAATAGATTAGAGTATTTTAAAGCAGATACTGAATTTTATTTTTGTTTGTATTATCTTCTTCTTACAAGTATATTCTATGCATTATATTACTATATGTTTTTTGTGGGGATGCCAAAAAAGTATCGTGCCCCGGGCACCAGTTATGCTCACTATGCCACTGCTTTCCCCTCCTGCTTCGCTGTCTACTTCTGTCCCCATAAAGGGGTTTTCAAATGCAATTCCTCAATCGCATGTGAACCATGCAGCTCAAAATCAAGTAGTCTGTGCTAAAGTAATCTACAATATAGTATGTTAGCTATATATTTCCATATTTAAAAAGAGGGGAGAAACCCATTCTGAAAATTGACAAAAGTCTGGGAAGTGTATTTAATTTGTTAATATATTTATGTCTTCGTTTCCCTTTGGGGGTTCATGTGCTAATGTTCACAAATAAAGGAGCTGCCACTGTTAATGGCGTAATGGAATTAAAATAATGGAGTAAAAAGATATGAAATTAGTAGTGTAATGTTTTATTGGGACTCAAATTATATATTTGAATAAAAAATTATAAACTATAAATTTTAATGATAGATTTCTATTTTATATCATTGGAGTTTAATTAATTAACTTACAGGTGCTGCACCTTGATGATCTCTATACTCTATGTCTCCGCCTTCTTCGAGCAGGATCTTCAGATCGGAAAGCATTTGTTTTTCAGATATGGCTCTCGTTTCATCAATCATTTCTTGAGTGATTCCTAAGTATGAGTACATAATTGAAATATTAGTAATTAGACACACAGGATAAGGACTACACAGTTGAAAGCAAAAAGAACCTGCATTTTAATAACTATAGAAAATACATTTCAATCCCCCCCTTACTTCACTCCTAGAATCATACATGTTCACTGAAATCCAATTTTTAAATGTTGTTGTTGGCCATGTGGCATCAGTCCATAATTAATAATGGGTGTATTCTGTCATAAGGCCTTGGGTACCAGAATGAATGGACGATTTTTCGCCAAACTCTGTTCCAGTTCAGATTGAGGCATTGCAAATGGTAGCACCAACAAAGAATAATTTAAATCGTTACATAAATGTTGGAACTCCAAGAAGCCCAGGAGCCTCTGAGTCAATTTCAAAATTAAAACTGACATTATGTCTTAGGTAAGAAGACCTGAACTTACCAAACATACAATATGTGTCAAGGTAAGGGGCCCTGAATTAGATGAGGTGACTTACCTAATTCATAAATCTACCAAAGTTATCAAACAGCCTTCCCAAGAAAACTTTTGGATCAGTAGCTTTTCCATATACTTACTCCTCAAATATATGACTATCACAGGCATCCAATCCAAGTCCTTATTCTGAATTTAAACCTAAGAACATGAATATGACAACTCTTTACCAAATCCATTCTCAGGCTTTTAAATTTAATACCACAAAGACAATAACTTCCTAGGCATTAAATTCAATCATAGTGCATGTGCCACACTGTTTTTAATTATTCTTTAGCAAGTCAATAAATTTAGAAAACGTATTTCTATTGATTGTAAAATTAGAAAATATAAAATATTTGTAAACACCAAAAATAGAAATGTAGTGTTTTCTTAGGTACTTTATTTTAAGGACATATCTCATGATAATAACCATAATAATCAGACTTTATTTTATGGGCATATTTTATCATAATAATCTTTCATCACAATAATCTTTTCATTGTAAAAAAGGTTAGTCACTTCTAAGTGGCACAAACTAAATAGCAGTACCTTCTGCCAGACATGAATGACAGCCTGAATTCAGCCTTTCATGGCATTAACAAATATAGATATATTCAACATCAGTATCCTACCATTTTTCCAGAAACACATCTCACAATTTCTCCAAATTGATGAAGAATGCTGTTGGCATGTAGACATGCTCATCATAGTCACATTGTAAATTCTGAATGACATTCAATCAGAGCTTAGTATGTATTGGCATCATGATGCAATCAACTTGAGTTTTCAATCAGTCCAGGCTAATCTGGGTTACACTGCTGTCACACTGACAGTGTCGTCTGTTGCACTGCTGATCAAGAGCACATCAGAGTATGGAATTTAAGTGTTTTGTATCAATTTTTCCTGGCACTAGTATTTTCATATTGGAAGGATTTATCAGGCATTCACTCAGAAAGTATGAAAAAAAAAAGGCAACAGGTGGTCATGCACAAGCCCAACACACATATCACCTAAATCAAATGCATCTCACCTGAACTAAGGGATCACCTTCTGCTTTCTTAGAACATATCCAGAATATCACGCAGCTTGTGCGACTTAATGCATACTTCATCTGACATCATATCCTGCTGCATAAGCAAAAATGGGACCAGTACAGCCAAATGTCTATTCCAAGTGGTGGTTGTTTTTATGACTCCAAGCCCATTATACAGAAGTTATTAGGATAAGTTTCTTCTGAATTATAATGCTCCAAATATTCATATCGCACAATTCTTGTTAGAAAAAAATTGCCTGCATAAATTGTATGCAGCAGTTCATGACATACTATGAAACAATTTTCTCCAATAATGTATGCAACAATTGTAAGATTTTAGTTTAACTAACAAAGTTTTATGTTAATTTCTCTTTCCTGTAAGCTTTTATTTCAACTTCCCGTTTGAATGAGCGCACGTTTCAGCTTTATGCTAATTTGAGGTGGAGCCAAGTTTTGTATTTAAAAGGTTAGCAAGGAACTTCCCAGAGTGAGAGAGCTTTTAGTCTCAGATCACTGCGGCTCCATTCGACGTTTGCCTGGCCAGCTAGTATTTAAATTCTTAGTCTTAGCGCTGTTACTCTAATACTTATTGAAGTAATCTAAGTGTGTTAGTATTAGCCAAATCTTGCTACGCACCATTGATCGTTTAGCATAGAGGCCAACCTCGCGTTTATAGGTCTGTGAGCAACGACTTCTTAATTTTCTACTTAGCCTTATTTTAAAGTATTTGATTGTTCAGTTTAGACTCAAGTGCGGTCATTATTTTCTGTTGTCCCTTCCAAGTTGGGAAGTGGCTGTAAATAGTGGTTTAATAAAAGGGTAATTTTAAACCCCTCTTATGTGCAGTTATTCTACCACTTAACCACAGTTATTCTACCACAGAACATAGCTGCATTCAGCTCCCTGTTCAAGATCAGGACTTTAACACGGTTAAGACAATGTTCGCCAAAAGTATGCAGAGAACACTCAGTCCTGACACATTGAATATTGTGGCTGCATCATTTTACACTATCCTTCTGCCCACATTCTAGCACAAATTTTCAGTAACTGCACAAAACAGAATAATTTCAAGACCCTTTGAGTGGTGCGTATTAATGCACCTACAAAATCAACACTTTCCTCAAGCTGTAGTCTTTGGCATAGTTGTATACAATTATCTCTTTATTGAACATTTACTTTTACTCTTTTTCTTCCATTTACAGAAAACAACAAACATAAGAAACAAGCATGTCTGTGTGCACTGTCAATCATACAGCACATGCAAAATATATTTGCATAGTCGTTTTTAACATTAAAGTGTCCTTCGTTCCAGTCAAAAGCAATGACAACTATTTCAACAGAGTCAGTAATACACCTTAGGAGAGCTTAGATTAGTTTAACATAAAAAAAAACACTACATGCTGAGCTGCAGTATACAGAAAAAGTGGAAAATTTATCTGAAATATTTTATTTAAAAAAAACTATTACATTATTAAAAACCGCTTTACTTTTACCTCTTGCCAACCTATACACATAGATAAGGAAGGTAACTGTTTTTAGTCCAAAAATTCAATCATGAGTTGTGAGTTAATTAAGCATGAATTACAATCCCCACAATACATTTTTATTTTTATAATGATGTCTGAATGTATATGAAGATTTTTTCATCCACAATAACTCTTATATAAAATTTCTGAACAGTTCCATTTTCCATAATTAAGTTTTCTGCATTCATATAAAGAGTTGATTGGGTTTTGGATAAAATTAGACAGATGTGTTACTTTATTTGAAACCCTTTATTCCATCTATTATTAAAAGGCTTGTCTTGGGGGAAGGACACATTTTTTATCTCACACCAACCTTTTTACATAAGTATGGAAGATAATTTTTTCTGGTTAAAAAATTCGATACAGTTTTGAGTGAATAAGCACAAATTAATGTCTCCACAATGCATTTTTACTAATTTTACAATGTTGTCTTTCTGTATGTATGTGATGACTTTTTCGTCCACAAAAGCTCTTATATGAGGCTTTGAAAAATCTGTACCTTCCATATTTAAGCTTTCTACATTCATGTAAAAAGTTTAGTAGATTTTGGGTAAAACTGGACAACCAGAAGTGGTGCTTTACTGGAAGCCCATAACAGTTTTTCATGGAAAACAGGAAGTGGTACTTTCTTGAAGTCCATAACAGTTTTTAATGAAAAACTGCATTAAAATATATTAAACTTTTCAATTTTAGTATTTAAGATTTTTGTATGAGAACAACATATTAGATTTTGACTGAGAATTATAAACCAGAAGCTTTTGAATGACTTTCATAAAACAATATATTATGAAATAAACTCAAAGTTTTCAAATTGGGTTATTTAAAACAGGTATGTATGTGACTAAGCACAGCATATTACATTTCTAAGCATTAAATTTATTCTTGGAATTACGCTAAATGCAAAGAGAATAAATTCATTCTGAAGACGAACTTTCAGTATGAAACAAATGTACTGGCTTCAATTTTCTGTTCCTTTCACTTTTGCGTCGAATTCCTCTTCTGACAGAAGGATATTGCCATCACATGCTATTCGCAATATATTATGTTTAAAGAAATAATATAGCCAAACATAAAAAGACATTTAATACTCGATCAATTAACTCAGGAATTCTACAGATATGCTGATTTTAAAAATTTTCATGTTTATTGATTTGTGAATCCAAACACTATATGACCAGAAGATATACTATGATTGACGCCATATTTTCAAGCAAGAGAATAGAATAATAAAAGAGTAATGTTTATAATTAACACTGAGCGATAAACGGATTAATTTAATTTATGAATGATCAACTGGAAGTGGATAGTTTACTTAAACATGACATGGGAACTTAAACTGAACATGGGAAGAAGGTCATGTGATTGCCACATCAGATTTATTTATTAATGAAAACATATCGTAATCACTGCAATTGATTTCATTATTATTGTTCATTTGCAGTTTAAATTTTGAAAAGAAAAAGAAAATTCATCCAAGCATACCTTTTTTTGCCATCTCGGACTCAATATAGTCCAAAGTGGCTTCATCTTCACATATATCGTAGGGCATATTGCCATCAGCATTCACAGCCAGCAAGTCCGCTCCTTTGGATATGAGATATCGAACCAAGTGCAAATGTCCACAGGTTGCAGCTGCATGAAGAGGAGTCCACTGTTCACTATCCTTAGCATTGACATTAGCACCAAATTCCAGTAGCAATTTCATCATGGCTTCACTGTCATCTATACAGCACTGGAAAAGGTGATGATGGCAAGAATAAATATCATGGACATTTTTCATATTAAAGTAATAAAACTTCAAGCTGTATAAACCTGAAGGTTAAGTTAAGTTGAAAGGTTAAATTATTTGAATATGGCAAAGTACACAAGAGTTATCTGCCTAAGAGGCGGGATATCTTCGTGGAGGTCTAAGGCAAATTGGCTTGTATTCATGTTGCACATCTAGAAAGTGCATGGAGAAAAATCACAAAAATCAACCATGTAGCCAACCTGTGCACCTCAAACCGGGGATGAACAACCAGTATCGAACAGTGTTTAACCACTCGGACACAGATGGGGTAATTTGAAATAAGTGATCATTTGCTAATTATGAAAAGAAAATATAAATTTTTACAAATTATAAAAGTCACGCAGCTAGTGCAGTGAAATATGGAAAGATGATAATGCCTGGATGGTTAGTTTTTCATTTCTGAATTAATCATTCAGCTGCATCCCAGCGTAAAAATCAATCATTCAGAAGGCTGAATTGTGAAAGAATTGGCAGCTAGATAAATGCATATAGTAGCCTTATATTTCATTTTGCTAATGGGAAACACAATTAGGCATTGCTAAAATGGCTTCAGTGCCCCTTCAATTAGCGACAAATTTTGATCAGTTTTGACGATGAAAACCCATTTCTGGTTACCATGACAGCTTTAGCTTCCTGGTGGTTGTTGTTTTTTTTTTTTTTTAAGTGAAAATAAATACATGTGTACATGGGCAAAGTTAAGGCAGTTTGCAATGCCTAGATTGTGCAATTCTGGGATTTTTTTTAAATGAAAATAGATCGATGTGTACATGGATACCGAGTTTGTGCAATTCTTTGACTTCTTGTTTTGGTTTTGTGTAGCGGCCATCTTGAAATTGTGCCTTCCGGCGCCGATCTTGGCGTCAGAAAAGAATCGCCAAAAAAAAAAGGGGGGCACCCAATGGTAAACTTTTCCTATCAAAAAAGACAGGTATATAATTTTTGTTCGGTCTTACCTTCAACCACATTTCACAGAGTAAAAAGAAATTAAAACTTATCTATGACGTACTTGATGAAGTGCAGTTAAACCGTCTTCATTTGTAGAATCGGGGCTTACTCCAAGCAATAGTAATCGCCGCACTGTAGGAAAAAAACAAAAATGTTAAATATTTACAAATGTATTATTAAAAAATACAAAAAATAACAATAAAATACTTCATATTATTTCCTACATATTTATAATGATTTTCGTTTTCTAAAAGAAATGAGCTAAAAATAGCTTTTCAGGTGAGATAAACCATAAACCTAGTATCTGGATGGGTAAAAGTTTACAATTGGGTGCCCCTTGCCTTTTTGGCGATTTTTTTGACGCCAATATCGGCGCCAGGAAGGCATGGTAAAAGCTTAGAATACTTTGCGTAAACAAAATTGCGAAGGCGGAGCTAAGTGACGCCCAAAAATGGGTGGGACTAAGCTTGTGACGTCACAATGTATTCTCTATAGATATAGAAATACGTATAATAAATTTCTTTTATTTCAAATTACCATGATGCAGTAAATTAATTCTACCAATTATTAAAACGGTAAGCATCGTCGATGCCTCTCATACTTATATTTCAAACAGTTTCAGTTTTTTCAAAGATTTTTAAGCTTTAACATTTAAACAAAAAAAAAGTTTTTTTTTAAATTTAAATTCATATTATGGAACACTTTAATTTTATCATTTTTATAATTGATATTATTATTACTTACTGCTACGTGACGATGCAATCCCTTACATACTAATAAGCAGCCAATCTTCATTTTTTTCTAAAAATTTTAAACTTTACATTTATAAAAAAAGAAAAATATTTTTGTTCCATATCAAAATCATACACAGCTTTCATATCACTGTTTCTTAAATCCCTAAATCAAATCATATTTTCCGTAGGCATACTACATTTCAACAAACTAATAAATAAAAAAAATCTAATTTCTCACAATGAGATAAAATAAGATAAGAAAATAAATACTTCAAATTTCGAGCACTAAGCAATGCTTCACACACATATTATTAATGAATTAATATTATCAAGTGCAATTACGATAGAAAACACTACATATTAAATGATAACGTAAAAGTTATTTATAGGGTCAAAGTTTACACTTTTGGTAGTGTAGGTACAGTAGATTGTTTGGTACAGTAGATTGTCGGATTATCGATATTCATCTTAAATCGAAAAGCGTTATTAACATATCAAAACAAAACAATTTAAAATAAAATTTAAATACAAAAAACGTCTATAATATAATTTACAATTAAAACAGCAATGCACATTTAATACACAAATGATACATTAAACATTGCATATAAAATATGTTACGTTACCGCTCGGCATCACATACAACCTAGCTTTGCCCATGTGCGCACCGATCTGTATTCGCTCGAAAAACACCAAAGAATTGCAGAAACTCGGTGTCCATGTACACATCGATCTATTTTCACTTAAAAAAACATCAGAGAATTGCACAAACTCGGCATCGCGCACTGCCTTGACTTTGTCCATGTACACATCGATCTATTTTCAGTTAAAAAAAATCAGAGAATTGCACAAACTCGGCATCGCGCACTGCCTTGACTTTGCCCATGTACACATCGATCTATTTTCACTTAAAAAAACATCAGAGAAATGCACAAACTCGGCATCGCGCACTGCCTTGTCTTTGCCCATGTACACGTCGTTCTATTTTCACTTAAAAAAACATCAGAGAATTGCACAAACTCGGCATCGCGCACTGCCTTGACATTGTCCATGTACACATCGATCTATTTTCAGTTAAAAAAACATCAGAGAATTGCACAAACTCGGCATCGCGCACTGCCTTGACTTTGCCCATGTACACATCGATCTATTTTCACTTAAAAAAACATCAGAGAATTGCACAAACTCGGCATCGCGCACTGCCTTGGCCTTGCCCATGTACACATCGATCTGTTTTCACTTAAAAAAAATCAGAGAATTGCACAAACTCGGCATCGCGCACTGCCTTGACTTTGCCCATGTACACATCCATCTATTTCAATTAAAAGAAATTCCAGAATTGCACAAACTCGGCATCGCACAACCTTGGCTTTGTCCATGTGCACAGTGATCTCTTTTCACATAAAAAAAGACAGTTGAATAAACTTTTATCATAAAAAATATCTCCCGCAGTAACATTATAAACCTAACATTTCAACTCAGTTAAAATAGAATTTAACATTTCTTCAAAAATGAAGCTACAGTTTAACTACAACTTGCTTTTACAAACAGGCGTAGCCAATATTACGTCATAAAACGCGAATTGAGCTAGATGATGTAGTTTACAATTCGTAAAAAACAGAACTTACCTAGATCGTTACTTCGACATCCTCTTCAGCATCGTCGGAGAACTGTGGCACATACAAATCTTTCACGCAATTTAAAAAGTCCCGGAACGGATCTGCTTCCGTCTGATTCCGGTAGCGCCTCCTCCACATAAATTCCGCAAAATAAGAATCGAAAATATCTTCCGACGATTGCCGGACACTGTGTTTTCGGAACTCCCGCTTTACCTGGCTCCACATACTTTCAATATTGTTAGTGTGGGCACCAGTCATTGGTTCAACAAAGTTCAACGAATGGTTGACAGATAAATGCTGGAAACCTTTACTATTCAAACAATCGTAAGATTTCCAGCAGTCTGAAATAATTGTCGTCCCAGGTAGAATTTTTCGTCTAATAACCTCCAACAAAGTCTCTTTCGATCTATCTTCCACAACCTCAAAAAAACACTTTCCACTCTCTCTTTCAATCCCACCAAACACCCATTTACCATTCACTCGTCTACCTCTATTATACTTTCTCTTACCAAACTTGCTTTCATCAACCTCCACAACCATACCAGGACCTCCAATCATTTCACTCTTTTTCACGCATACATCCATACACACTTCTCTACAAAAATTACGCCAATCAACCACAGTCTTATTCGATTTCACATTCACCTCATTCATAATCAAATTCGTACCAGCTTCATACACCCATAGATACGAAAACATTAAAATCTCAATCATACTCATATTACTCTCTTCAAACCAGGTACCTTTCCTCACTGACCTCTTACAATGATGAGCATTCACACCTTTTTCACGACAAATCCATTCGTAGCCATCCGATCTATCCTTTCTATCGATCAAACGCATATCTTTCATACAAACAGGACAAACATAACGAGAACTAATCAAACTTTCATGCATACACCAATCAATAATAGCTCTCTTACCGTTTTTCTCCAATTAAAAAAAAAAACGCATATTAATTTTCCCAGACATACTACTTTGCTGGATGACGGAGAACGATAGCGTAAAATATCAAGCGGGGAACTAAAAGTAAAATGAAATACTTACGCAGTTACAAAAACAAACAATATAATTTACATAAATTACTCCCGCTATCACAAAAATAACCAATAAAATTTACACTTAATTTTACATAAATTACTCACGTAATCACAAAAACAACCAATAAAATTTATATTTAAGAAAGTAACAACGATGACGTCATATAACGTTAAAACAGAGTAACGGTAACCCTAAAGTGACGGCAATGGAAGCAAACCAAATTAAAACTATCATAATAACCAGAAATGGCGTTTTATCGCCAAAAATTAAACAAAATTTGTCGCCAATCAAAGGGGCACCCAATTCTACACTAGAGCCTCTGGATGTTACTTTTGTGGAGGTTAGATGAAATCCAGTAGCCACTAGTTATCGAAATAAGAAATCCGGATACAAATCCGTTACAGGGGCGTACGAAATTGCAGCGAAAATGTATGCGCAAAAGCGCCAAATCTAGCAAGTATGTCCATTTAATCGCGCACCAAATCTAGCGAACGCTCCGATTTAACCGCGCGTAAATTTATATAGTTCTAAATTTGTAAGTCGCCATTGAAATATTGGCTTTGTTTTTTAATTCTTTTTTGATAACTCTATCGATCTCACAATTTGGGAATTGCCCAATAACAAAAAGTCTGCAATAGAATGTTTTGAAAGAAAAGGCATTATTTACAATAGAAAATTATATTCACACAAATACGAGATGAAATTGTACTTTAGCGGTAACTCAACAGCGTATGGCGCTTTGATTTATGCACGCCATTTTTGGTTGTGTGTGTTGTTGCTGCAGGTAAGGCGATGATAGCTTGGCTCGGTGATATTTGACATTTTTATTTAATGCTAGAAAGAATATATATTTCAAGAAAAGTTCACACATACACAGTCATATCGTATTCAGTTCACGCAATGAGCATTTTTACAAGTCACAAGTCCGCGCGGCAAGAATATCGGAATCGCAATTCAGCTACGAAGACATCACGAAATGGAAGAGAGTTGAGCGTATGCTCCTCCGACGGCAGCCAGGAACATAGTAGTCAGTCCAGATTTTCTTCTAGTGGAGAAGAGGGAGAAAGCTGGTAGCGCCCTCTCTCGGGTAAGTGGGCGATTAACAACAATAATAATAATAGAGTTCTCCACAAGCGAAATAGTGGTGCAGGAAAGTCGAAATCAAAATTGAAAAATATACGAAGTCAAAATTGTTCGAAGGATCAAAAATCTTCTTCCTTACAGCCGTTAGGTTCATCTATTTCTGGTGTCAAGAGATGACATCTATTGAATTTTGTGAACTCCAGCTGAAGATGAGCGACAATACAACTGTAGCCTGGAACAGTTACATGCCTGAGGCGTGTACCACAGCTTGAATAGATCGGAGCGGAAGCTGAAAATCGGAGGATGGGGCTAAATTATTGAAGTAGACGAAAGTTTTAGAAGCATAAAGAATAACGCTGGACGCACTGTTCCGCCACAATGATTTTTCGGAGGATTATGCAGAGAATCAAATGAACGTTTCTTAGACAACCTTATTGAACGTCATAAAGAAAAAATCGCAGTAGGAAACATTATTTACACTGACTGCTGTAAACAATGCTTCCTACCTTTAGTTGTCATATAGGTCGAATGAAGGAGCGTTTTTTTAACGTTTTGTGTGTTACCTTTATTTGTTAAATATCATGTTCTTCGCACTTAAACCACAGAAAATTCAATTCAACAGCAATATCACAAGACAACTAAAAAAAACATATCTTTAGAATTTCTGATACACAGTCTCGCGCGCTGGAGATAAAAATGTCTTTTTTTTCCTCCTGCACAGTGTTGCCACTGCTCGCTTTAAATTCGTTGAGTTTCTTAATCTAAATTCGTTAAAGTTTTATAAAATTTGAAACAGATAATATAAACAAATTCAAAATGCGGGCTTTCGAGTGCCCATGTTTGATCGGAGGACTATGTTATTCAAATTTGATGGCTCTAGGCACCCTTGTTGTTTCACAATGCAAGATATATTCATGCAGGTTCTTCATTATTTAGGTTTCTTTAAATATACTACATGGCGATAATATTTGGTGGCAACAGTTTGAAAAGTGACCCAATGCAGAAAGTGAAACGTCGCAAAATGCCGTTTTGAGACTAATAGTCCCTTGGCTACATCTGATTTGGTTTGTTTTGTTTGATTATAGTAAGCTTGATATTGCTCCAGGGCTATGTGCCCTAGGGAAGTAATGCCTTCGTGGAGGACTTTTCTAAGAGAAACTGGCTCGTATACATGTCACACATGGGAAAAGCCGATGTAGCTAGCAAATTCACCGGGATGTGAACTCCGGACTGAAATTTAGTCGGTCAACACTGGTAGTTTACTTGGCCACCTATTATAGCAGTTACATGAAAAAAATTTCCGAGTTCTATGGCTAATCGTTACACTACTTGGCCGCATATTATTGCAGTTGCATGCAAAACATTTCAGCGTTCTATGGCTAGTCATTTTCAAGTTATTACGAAAAAAATCCATTTTGAATCCATTTCACAACTTGGTTTGAAATAGAGTCCTGCATTCTGGCTGCCATCGGGAAGGATCTTTTTTTAGGGGAAACTGGCTCATATTACACATGGAAAACTACGAAAATTCTCATGAAGTTAGGCAGGACTTGAATCTGGGTCGAACTACCAATATCCAGTGATTCAGCCGCTCAAACCCTGAAGACTAGAGGTAAAAGCGGAAAGGAGCCTGTTACGCTGATTCCTTCTATTCACATTGAAAAATTCTATTAGAGGCAATCTAATTCAAATTCTGTTTAATGCCATATGCAATTAATGTCATTCAATACAATTAATATCACAAGGAAAAAGAATCTTATTCATTGGAACTTCTGAAATATACTTGTGCAACTGAACATTTGCTATCCCATTATTTGCAGTCCAAAACGCTGAATTGAAAATAATGTTCTATTCACAAACACGATTTACATAACGGTTAATAAAAAATATTAAAAAAGTTTCAACGTTTGAATTTTTCACCCATGCAATCCAGACATTATTGTCTCAAAACTAGAGTCCAAATAACGGACTGAGGGGAAGGGAATAAAAAAATTCCGACTCTGTTTAAAGTTTTTTGGCATGAAATATATCTAAAATTATTTTGTAGTTGGAATAGTCCAATCAATAAAAGAAACAATTGACTGCTGTGGATGCACATAAAAAATAACACCGGTTTTCAAGAAACGGCGGCAATAATTTACACTCTTAAAATTCGCGGAATCCATTCAGAGGGTGTATACCCTAACGAATGTAACCGGTTCTTTCCAACGGACTACCTTGATCTTTGACTCAAGACCATCCACGACTAAAAGCGTGCACATCACGCTTAACTCAAGTTGCAGAAAACCTGTAGAATCTTGCACAGCAAAAACTATACTTTACGATAATTTAATAATGGATATTATCAAAACCAAGCATCCAAATGCAAAAAGCGTAATCGAATTCGGGTACAACAGATTTCAATGGAAATCCTTAAATTACTAGCAATGATTGTGACGAAGTGAATGATTTACATGCAAAATACACGTTTAAAAAATAATAAAATCTGAAAAGTTTCAGATTTTAACTTACGTCCAAAGGGACTTTTTTTAACGTTTTGTGTTACCATGGCTCGCTTTTAAATCGTTTGTGTTTGTTCATCATAAATTCATTAAAGTTTTACAAAATATGAAATAGATAATAAAACAAATTCCAAATTCGGGTTTCCAGACGCGCATATTCGGGTGGAAACGTACGTTATTCAAAACTGGATGGCTCTAGGTACGTTGCTTTATCACATTTGAAGAAATATACATACATTTATGCAGATTCTTCATTATTTAAATTCTTTAAACATAATACATTGCTGCAAGATTTGGTGGCAACAGTTTGAAAAGTAATTCAGACATGTACAACGTTGGTAATTGCTGGCTTTGATATCTTTGAGTTTGTTAATGAAAAATTCGTTTAAGTTTTAGAGAATATTGTTACGAATTTCACATTTATTTGGCTATTTATTTATAATTGTAATTAAAATTCCTTTTAATTTTCCCGTGCAACGCAGACGATTTTTGAAGAGAAAGCTACGTCAAAATAAATATATAAATAAAATAAAATAAGCAGTAAATTGAAAAGCGAAACGACGCAAAATGCCAAAACGAAAGTAATAGTCCTTCGGGATTCAAATCCCTTTGGACTAAAAAAATTTTTTTTAAATTACGCTTAGCCACGCATAAACAACTTTTAAATTGTTGATAATTCTAAAACTATTGCAAGCAGATTCACTAAAGGCATAAAAACCTTAACCGGAAGATAAGAACAAATAATTCAATCAATTTTAAAGCAAAAAATCCACAACTTACCAACATATAAGAATAAAAACCTGAGCTCACCGAGGCGGGTAATAAAAAGCTAAGCTTAACTGATTAAGCATGATTTAATTCGCAGTGACAAAAGAAGACTTTATCTTTGTTGTTACGAGGCTTATTTTCTCTAGATTGGCAACAAATCCACTATTCTGCTAAGTTTCAATTGTAAACAAAGATGGCTGCTATGGTAATAATAATTAGGCTTAGCCGAACTTAAACAACTTTTAAATTGTTGATAATATTGCATGCAGATTTACTAAAGGCATAAAAACCTCAACTGGAAGATAACACCACCATAATTCAATCATTTTTAAAGCAAAAAATGCACAATTCACCCACATACAAGAATAAAAAAAACTGGGCTCACCGAGCTGAGTAACAAACTGGGTATATATATATATAGACACACACAAACTTTTGGTGTGTAATTGCAAGCAAAAAGGGAGATGCACAACTACATGTTATAGCGGCTCCATTTACAAAATTTCAACGTTCTGAGGCTACTCGTTTTTCGTGTTATGCGAGATAGATACGTACGCATAGGTGTCACGAAAAATTCTCTACTGAATCCATTTTAAATCAGTTTCCCAATCAACCGTTTTAGGAGAAAGAGTCCTTTATTCCGTCCTTAAATGCAGATGTCACGCAAAAACATCGTTTGATTGCATTCGATAGCGGTCAAAATGGACATTTTCGTTGAAATACGACACCCGGAATTTTTCGTGATTGCAATACTTCCTTTACTTCGTACAAAGAAGTAAAAATATAGCACTGAATGAGAGATCATCGCCGTACAAAGTTACAATGAATATGTAAATTTTATAATGTTTTTTCGTATTGCGAATTAAAATGTTGACGTAATAGACAACTCATCCGTATCATTCGATGAAGGAAAACTTTTATTCTATTCAAGGCTCAGCAACGTTTCATCGACAAGATTTATAAGATTTTCAAGTTTGTTCTCTAATAGATAATTGATTTCTCTAATAGATATGGAGATGTTGGTCGAACACAACCGCACATTGCAGCTGCTGGAATTTCTCAAAATTTCACCAACAATCTATAGAATCAACTCCAAAACTATAGAAATGGCACTGAAAAGATGATAACGAGATTATAAATCTCGAGAAAGAGCAATTAATTGTCACAAGCTGCTAATTTTAATCATAGGTAATAGCAGAAACTAAATGCTTGCATCAAGGCAAACCATTTGGTATTGTGTCTCTGAAATAAACTGGATGATCGGGGACCAATGGTATAATCAAATTTCAACGAATAATTGAGTAGAGATCAAAGACTACGGAACACACCTATTTAAATAAATTCAAGAGAAATTAAGCCATCTGTGACTATCATGATTTGTTTAGAGATCTTGAGTAATTCAAGGGTTCTTATCTGCCGTGAAGTACAAATCTTTGAATCTTCTCATGCAAGAATTAGACGACGATGAATACTTTTTAGATATCATATACAGAGGCTGTTCGCACACTTTTTAGACGATTTTGGTTAAGCGGTAATAGAAAATCGTTTGCCGCAAAAGAAGTAATTGCAATTGTACTATGTTTTTAAAAGTCAAAATTATCGTCTCGGGCTGCAAAGTTTTGTTTTATTCAAAATGGCGAATTTAACAAAATAGTGGTTCGAAGGCTACATTGACGCTCTTTCCGAAGAGAAATATGCATACTCCGTCATCCAAAAACGATGTGAGAGTCATGGTTTTGTGATATCTAAAGCGTCGATAGGTAATATCATCAACAAGAATGGAAGAAAACGTCAAATTGGAGCCTCGAGTGGGACAAAAATTCCAAACAAGTATCCGAGGAAAAAACGGACATCTTCGACTATTGCAAAGGTACGTTGTTTAATGTTAAAAGAAAATCCCCCTAGTCAAAGGGCAGTTGCAAAATCATTAAATTGCTCGGTGTCCACTGTAAACAAAATGATAAACGTTGATTTAAATCTCAAGAAAGCGAAAACATGCAATGTGCATAGTCTTCTTCCGAAACATATCGCTCGACACAGGACACGTTGCAGAATTCTATACGAGAAACACTTATCCAAAGAAAAATGGAAAACAATTGTCACAATAGATGAAGCATGGGTGTATTTAAATGACTGTAACAAAAAAAGAGCCATTTATTATCATAAAAAGGGAGAAAAAAATTTAAGTACATGGTTGAAAGAATTGAAAGTTTTTCTAAGGGATTCAGGATTGTTGCTGGTTTTTCTTATAATGGCAAGTTAAAAATAAAGAGAGTGCAAAAAAAGTGTCAAGATTAACTCCAAATACTATCGGGAATATATTTTATCGCCCATTTTTCTGAATGAAATACCATCGCTTTACCCACAGTGCCATCCATCTGTGAGACTCCATCGGGACAAAGCTAGCAGTCGCACATGAAAATCCACTGTAAATTTCTTAAAAGAAATGGAAGAAAAAACTGGCATCGAGGCCATACCCTTCACTGACATCCCTACTAAATCTCCCGATGTGTCCACCTATGGATTTTTGTGCTTTCGGACTTTTGAAAACGGCATTATCCAAACATTGTCCCCAAACCCTAACAGGACTCTGGAAAGCTGTTCGGGAGGAATGGGATAGAATACTTCTTCTGACACTTCAAAAGGCATTATTATCCTGGAAATAGCGGTGTCGAAAGATAGTTCAGAATAAGGGATGCCAAATAGAACATTTAAAACACAAGAATGTTATGTAATTTAGTTTTGTGAATACAATATACATCGTCTAAAAAATGTGCGAACAGCCTCTGTACATAAAAGGAACTCCATGGCTTCTTGTTATACATATGCAGTTGAAAATTCTTTCATTGACACGGATGATAATGCTCATCCACAGACGATTACAAACATGATAAAAGTCTTTGTTAGCATTATCACCTCATAGATCCATCCATAAAAGCTCTCATACTGACCCAAACATGTTTTCGGTGATTTCAAGTAAAGTGCTCAAAATATATAATGGATGGAAGTAGAATTTATAATTAACAAACAACATTAGATAGTTTTTGTTGCCTAATTTTCTGCTCTTAACAAATACCGAGGCTAAATTCAAGTTTCAGTAAATATGGAGCGAGGATGAGGGGGGAAAATATATCCTAAAATAGCTTGTTTGAAAAGAGCAGAATATTATTTACATAAAAAAGAACAAAATGACATTAAAATTTTCCATTTCTTACAACTCTGGCATTAGTTCGTTTATTTTTATTTCACAATAAATATTTTTTTATTTAATATGCTATTTGTTTACTACTATTTTATTTTTACTGGTGTTCACGGCCATTTTTAGCCATAATCCATATCCATTAAAGTTTGTCATTTTATTTTATTAAATCATAATCTAGACTGCTCAAGTATAAGATATTTCATTATTATAATATTTATCGCATTATAATCATTATAGTTATGTGCCATAAAACAAAGCAACCGTCTATTTATTTATCATACTTGAAAAATAATTCTAACATTTTATGCACTGTACAATACAAAATTTGTGTTACTAATAATTAAATGATAAACTTTCAATTTGCCAATTAATAAAATGGTAAGGTTTCAATTTGCCATACAGCATGTATGTTCGGAGATGGTTAAGTTTCTATTAACCTATAATTTTGGGCGAATCTTATTCTTCACAGATATTATCTACTTCCATGTAACTCAGAATAATCAGACGAATATCCCTCCTTCTTGAATAATAATTTAATCTCTGTTTCGGGATATTTTAATGTTCCATCGAAGCACAATTATGAAAAATCTAATTGAGTCTAATGTAATTACCTTAAACTGTATGAAGATGAACTATTACAATTTCTGCACTTCACAAGAATGGCAATTAATCTCATAATATTTTATGAATAACTTAGGAACAAAGTTACGCTCGTGTTTTTCACAGCAGATACTAAACATTCTATTAAAGATTCCCTTTTACATACCACTGAATGTTTGCATACCATTTTAGATATTAATGACCGCGGGTAATGCGAAGAGTCCTAGCTTCCTAATCATATATGATTTTATTTTAACAAGTCTGGTGGTAAAGTGGCACCCGTGATGTCTTGTTGAACAAAATACCTTATAATTTAGACTAAAATAACACGCTGAATAATGATTATTGCAGAAGTCAAACAACAAGAATCAGGGTTATATTTGTAAATTTTCCGGGACTAGCTGTTTAACTATCGAGCTAACTTAAATGGTTTAACTATCGCGCCAGCACTTTGGCAGCTGAGGAAGATGGTTCGGTAGTTAAACCATCGAAACTAGTCCTAGAAAATTTAAAAACATAACGCTGATTCTTGTTGTTTGACTTTTTTGGCAGGTCATTTGCGAAATCTGAGACCATGTTTGATAATAGCACTTTCTCATACTGTAAAAAAAAGACTGGATGGCTGTGGATCGAGATGCCCGATTTTCAACTTCATTTCACGAATGCTCAATGGGAGTGAGATATGGAGATCGTGAGAGGGAGGCACTTAAGTAAAGTAAACATTCCTTCATGCTCCTTGAACCAATGTTGTACAATGCCAGCACTACTATAAAGTATTTCTCCCGCCTGCTTCGCATACCTTCGTGGTGTAGTAGTCAGCTCGCTAAACGCGTATTCCAGAGGTCCATGGTTCGAGTCCCGGTGGCGTAATGGCAGGCCGCACATTCAGTTGAACAATGTTAAACAAATTACGCACACTGCGCATGCCTAGAAGAGAATCTGGCGCAATTACAACTTTGGCGTAATTTAAAAGAAGATAAATATGGTACATGGTTGATGTTCTGTTATCCGGACATAAACAGTTCGGAGTTTTAAAACTTGTTAGGTTGTACTTTGCTTCATTACTTAGGTGTAAATATCAATTATAAACTCCGCAAATTTTCGTTTAAGAAGGATTACAAAACAGAAAACATTACATGATGTTGTTTATTGATTGTACTTCGGAGAAATAAAAGAATCGATTATTTACCATGCGTTCCATTCATAAATACTTTAACAACTTAAGGAATATATCTAGTTTAAATTACTGAATTAAAGCCAAAGAAATCATTACAAATAACTGTACTATTATGAACAAAATAAACCAAAATGAAATGAAACAGAAGCGAGTGCAATAAGCACAAGAAAAGTGTCCATACTATTGCAATCGTAAAGAGTCGCTAAGGCCCACATGACGAACAGGCTTATGTAGGGTTGTTTATTTTTATTCGCCAGTATTTTCTCCCCCGCCAACGGTACACTATTGAGCATGCGCAGTAAGCGAAATTCGTTAACATTGATCAACTCAATGTGCGGTTTGCCATTACGCGTCCCGGTGAGATCGTTTCTCATTTTTCACGTCTCCTGCTTTCAAATAACCTAATGTCTCTACACTACGACAGCACGCATTACCTTACTGAAAGTAGAATCACCACTAGGATGAACCATCAACATATCAGGATATACTTGGTCAGCAACGACGTTTAAATTTGATGTATTATTCAGACATTCAAGAACATGAACCGATAACATGCCAGGAAAACATTCCCTAAACTATTACATTGCCACCATCAGCTCGAAGGGCTGTAGCAATGCACTTAGGATTCATGCTTTCATCCTGTTTCTGCCAAATTATCAGTCGCCCGGTGTAACTCAAAACGTGATTCATAGAGTCGCATAACTTGTTTCTAAATATCAACTCCTTGTGATCCTGAGCGAATTTGAAACGTTTTATCTTGTTAGCTGTAGGACAGCAACGGTGTTCGAACTGGCCTTCGGCTTTCCATATCCCAAGCAATGCACTTAAGGCGAAAAGTGCGTTCGGAGATCCTTTAAGAAGACTTGATTAAGATCTGCTGCACTGTTACAATTCCATCGCCTTTTACAAATTCGGAGATTCTCCATTCTACCCAAGCATTCATCAGAGGGTAACGACCACAAGTTACATATTCAGACCCAGCTATATTCCTGCCAGTCTAGTCTTTTAACATTTTAACTGCAGCTACTCTTAAACATTTCGCAAATATAAGTTTCGCTGGGACATTATCCATGCCTCTGAGCTCTCACAGTTATCCCACTTTCAAAGTGCGTCAAATTACAATTTTCCCCCACATGTTCACAAACAATTCATCTAAACTCGGGAACTAAGCTTTCTTTTCTTATACTAGCCTAGCCCTCCAACGACAGCAGTCTGACACCTTATCCGATTTGCTTAAAACTGTCAGGTGGTTATAATAAAGTAGCCACTCAGTGAAATAGACTGCGATATGCTCCGCTGGTAGAAAAGAAAAAACATAAAATCCCCAACTTTCTATATGAATTTCAGAAGTTAAGGCTTTTGGATAGAATGGTAAATATAAGCAGTTCATGTAAAGTGACCACACGTCCCGATTTTGGCGGGACAATCCCGCGTTTTGGAGGACTGTCCCGCGTCCCTCCGATTTTTGTAATAAATTATGTAGCTTTTGTAATAAATTATTTATTTATAGTGTTTACCCATAAAATAAAAGATGAGTAATAAAAGAGAATGGAAATTTATTGACGAGCTAAACAGAGAATTTCCATTTATTAAAAAAAAAAAATAGACTATATGGTACGGTATGATAAATGCTTTTATAACTAAATTATAATTCTCATTTCATCCCATTTGTCCCGCTTTGTCTCAATGAAAATGTGGTCAGTTCAAGATAATGCCATCTGTAAGTAAAGTAAGTGTAAATTTCAATCGAAGCAGAAATGTTACCAAATATAACAGATTTTCAACGACAGTTTCATGAATGTATCATATAAATCTCATCTAAATTCATCAAAAATTTTTCATTTTGGTTTACTTTTAAGAAATTATTTTTGACTACATCAGCATTTAAATTATATTAGTTATCATATAAATTGATTTAATATCTTATGAACAAAACACCAAGATTCGAAAAAAAAAGTTAAGGTTATAAATAGCAACAAATTGGATTTAATTTACCTTCTTCAACATCATTGCGTGCTGCAGCTTCCAGAAGCATAACGCTTGGAACAAAATGGACCTTATAAGTTTTGCTGTTCTTAGCTGTTTTGGGAATAGTGTCCATGATTGCGTTGCCGCTTTTCTTTCTTTTCGTCTGCTGGTATTCTTTCTCCCGCTGGCTCCACCGCTTCAGCTGCTGCAATCTTCGTTTTCTCGCATGCTTAAGACGCTCTTGTGTACTCATTTTCTCCACTACTGCCATTTCAGCTACGAGTTCTGAATGCTCCGCCATGTCGGTCAGGCTGTTATAATGTAGTGTCAAAGTAAATCATTCAGACACAATATTTGGCAGTGGCATTTTAAAGAGAGTTCTTCTCCAAAATATAAATGCCGTATATTGAAGGAAGATAGTATGCAATGTGCTTTGAGAAGACAATGCCGAAAAATGAATGTTAGAGCCTTTAATGGAATGTGAGGAATGACTGGATAATACGTTTATTAACATGAACATGGCTTGGAAAGAATTTCGAAGGCTTGAATTGTAATCAGCAATAACAGGCGACATTCTGCTTCTTTGGATACAGTCCCGTATTCCATTCTCTTACTATATCTCTTTATCTTCCCTATTATTACCTAAAAATAAACAAAGTTGTGTTTATTACAGCTACAACAAAAAATAGGAAAACTATTTTAATAAATATTAAATAAAATAAATATTAAATTTAATTGTTCATTTACATGAAAAAGGGGCCATATATATCTACGATATAAGAAAATACGATAGCTGCTTTTAAAAAATAATTGGCAATCTCAAAATTAACATTCTAAATTTGGTGCTCTCCCCCCTTAATTCATGTGTTCTCCCAAATTCGAGATTTTTCGACGTTACGTAACGCTGCTTGAAAAAAGCAAACCAAAACTAATACTAACCAATCATAGCTTGTCTCTAGAATCGCACCTACTTTGGTACTCTGGCGAGCTAATTATGCCCCCCTTCTTCTGCTAGCTTCCATCTTGCTAATATCTTTTAGCTTTCCTTCACCGTCTAAAATGATGTCGCCCCGTTAATCTGTGTATATGAGAAATTATTGTAATTGTTTATGATAAAAAAGTATACTGTCTACGAAGAATGAATCTAATGTGCCTAGAAATAAATATGGTAATTAGCTGAACTCGGATTATGTCATTATTTTTCCAATCGACTATTGGAAGCTGTTAAAAGTACCGGTGCTAACTTCGCACCAAAAATATCCACCATAGATTACGACTTCGTTTGCAAACATAGTCCTCTTTTATGCTTTCCCAAAATTATTAACTATATATTATTACTTAACTAACAGTCCAGTCACATTAATGTGACCACCACGTACTTTCCATGTCAGAGTTAAATAACCAATCACAGAAGGCAGGTGGCAGCACAGTGCAGTTGAGCGTATATAAAGGGTGTGTGAGGGCTTCGGAAAACATTTCAATCGTTGGCGTAATGCAGAAACGAAGCGATTTATCCGACTTCCAAAAGGGCATGATCATTGGCTTTCGGGCCAAGGGTGGAAGCATTTCCGAAACGGCTGAGTTTGTGAACTGTTCGCGTGCCGCCGTGGTAAAAGTGTACCGTGCATGGCAAAATGGGACTGTCCAAAATCAGCGACGTGGCAAATGTGGTGCACCACGGGCCATAGATGACAGAGGCGAACGACGGTTGCGGAGATGCGTTCGGGCAGATAGACGGGCTACCGTTGAGCAACTGACCACCAAAATGAACCAAGGGGCTACCAAAAGTGTCTCCCAAAGTACTATTCAGCGAACATTGCTGCGTCTGGGCCTCCGAAGCAGACGCCTGGTTCGTGCACCTATGCTGACTGCTGTTCATCGACGGCGAAGGCTAGAATTTGCACGCCAGTACAGCAGCTGGACGTCCACTGAGTGGCGACAGGTTGCGTTTTCGGATGAATCGCGTTTTATGCTCCATCGGACAGATGGACGTTGGCGTATAAGGCGTGAAACCTCTGAAAGGAACCACCCTGCAACCATTGCCGGAACGGTCCAAGCTGGAGGCGGGAGCATTATGGTCTGGGGAATGTTTTCCTGGCATTCTCTAGGTTCACTGATCATTGTGGAAGGCACAATGGATCAATACAAGTACGCATCTGTCCTTGCGGACCATGTTCACCCCTACATGCGCATTGTTTTTCCTCAGGATGATGGCATCTTCCAGCAGGACAATGCGAGGTGCCATACAGCTGCCAGTGTACGTGCGTGGTTCGAAGAGCACCAGGATGAGTTTACCGTCCTCCCCTGGCCAGCAAACTCACCTGACTTAAACCCAATCGAGCATCTGTGGGACCACCTCGATCGAGTTGTTCGCGCCATGGATCCTCAACCGCGTAATCTAGCGCAGCTGGCCACGGCATTAGAGTCGGCATGGCTCAACATCCCAGAGAACACCTTCAGGGACCTATGTCACTTTCTTCCTACACGTCTCGCAGCAGTCCGCTCTGCGAAAGGTGGTTATTCTGGCTTCTGACAGATGGTCACATTAATGTGACTGCACTGTGTATATTAACTATATAATATGCACAGAAGTTGTTGGACATTGAAAATTTGAACAATTGCTTCAGAAATTTTTTGTTACTGTTTACAAAAGGTTGCGTTGGATCAATCCATTTGTTCCAATAAACATTAATTTCAACGTTTAGATCGATCCTTTTACAATATAACACATACCGGGGGGTGGAAATCGGTATCAATATCTTCTAGTAAGGCTTCTGAAAACAACTTCATTTAAAAAGGTACTACATGAGACATTGTTAAGTCAATTATCTATCAAAAATTCACAAGTTACGGCATACATAGTACCTCAGTTTCAATACTTTGTAAGGTTTATTATACGTTTTCTAACAGTTATTTTAAGTTTTGTATCTTTCCTACCTTATTCTAATTTCAGGTTACAATTTCCTGCCAGAATGGGAATTCAGAAACGCAGAGAATGCAAATGACAATGAGAACTCTCTTGAAGTCGGTTAAGTCGTGACTTAACCGACTTCAAGAGAGAGAGTCTGATTTCCTGACTAGCGCGCATTTGCCTTCTGGCCACATCTCTTTTAGCTGTTACTACGCTCGACCATATCTAGGCCCTTGCTAGGCTTCGCCGATTCAATTAACGCTCAGGGGCCAACTAGTTAGATTCTGATAGCTTCGGCTATATTCTTTAAGAGCTTTAGTTAAGCTAGTTTTAGTTCAAATTATTAGTACTTAAGTTCAAGCCTGAGTGGTGGCTTTATTGTAAAGTTCCAAGCCGGAACTGATTGTAAATATTTTGAATAATAAAGGGTTTTAAACCCTTCTCAAGTCTTAAGTATTTTGTTCACACACTTAAGCGATTATTCGCTTGTCAAGTGTTCGTGGGGTTCCGAGTCAGAACTATTATAGATTTAAAGAGTTGAACCCTACAACTTCATTAAAAATGAAATCTACCGTAGCGAAAAATTCCTCTCTAAAAGTTCAAAAATTCATAACTACTCATTTATATAGTATGCCATGAAGAATACAGAGAAAAACTGATCCACAAATCAAAATCATCTGCCACGATTATATTTCAGATAGAAACGACCAAAAAAGATTTTCAAAAGCTGATAAAAATATAGTAAAATTGTGCTATAAGCAAACAGCTGTATAATTAACAATATTCTGATAGATTTCGCCAAAACGTAATCGCAGTCGTGTAACATTAATCCTGCAACTGCTTGCCCTCTTTCGAAATTCATCCATTATAGGATTCTTAAACGCACAGCAATCGATAGTGACTGCTTGTAGTTAATGAACAATATATTCTGCGTTTATAAATTTTAATAACTGAGGTTTAGATGATCCGTAAATAAGTTTTACTGTTTGCACCAAGCAACAGAAGGGTATCAAAACATGGGACTTAAATGTTCCCAAACACTTCGAACTAAGGAATGCTTTCTTTTACTAGTGATAAAGACTAAATTATTTATGTATATGCTACCGTTAAAGTATGAAATCCGTTATTTTATAGAATACCTAGTTATTCCATGAAATAACTGATCGTGTCCGTTAAAGTGTAAAACTCTCTCGTATTTCATGATTTAACTACTTATTTCATAGAATAACGATCTGCAGCCCGTTAAAGTGTAAAATAATCTATATCTCGCTTTTTAGTATAAGGTGCATTTACGTTTCGTTTAACAATACGGAATGTTCGTGTAAAACTCAGTGTGTCGACAAAAATGTTTTTGTTTTAGAAATAACGTTCTTTGTAATTCCGAGTGTCATTTTAGTAATCCTCGTTGTAACAAATGATTTTATGGTACGTTTCCATAAATACCATTTATACGCCGTATAAATTAGATAAATTACTTCTTTTTCATTTTAATTGTCTATCGTTAGTTTATTTATAGAATACCTATTATTTCATTTTAGATAAATTGTTTATTTTACACTTTAACTGTCTCTCATTAGTTAATTTATAGAATACCTAGTTATTTCATAGAATAACTAGTTAAAGTGTCAAATTATTAACATATTACACACTTTAACGGACGCGATCAGTTATTTCATGGAATAACTACGTATTCTATGAAATAACTGCATTATATACTTTAACGGTAACATACACACACACACACACACACCCAAAAAAAAGGGAGGGCAGTTCTATATCTCCCGTTCTACTGGACCGATTGTAGAAATTTAACTTGCGTTTTCCATGTCCCGTAAGTGCGACTAAGGCTATATAGTGGATTTATGCATAAATTATTTTATTCTACTATAGGTATTTTGGCACAAAATCGGACATTTATTAAAATAGTATACCGCTTTTTTTCCGTACTTAGATTCTATACGACTCAAATTATGCCAAAATGCCAAGTTTTGTAAAAATCGCACGAGTAATTTTTAAAAAATTAGCTCTCAAAATTTTAGCTCCTCTAATGTTAACTTAATTTGGTATATATTTATTAATATCTCTTTTGAATTATAAAATTTTTACCATCAATTTAAATTAGATGTATTTCTAAGCATACCTTCAAAAAATTACAGCTTTTTTATTCAAAATTTCCTAAGATGTACGTGAATTTACATTTTTTGCGTGTTTTGAAGTTTGCACATTCGTTATAAGCGATAATAACGCCAAATGCGGCTAACGCACTTTAAAATTATTTGAAAGTAGTATGAACTATCATCCTAAAAAAGGTAACGGAAAATGGGTTGCTATAAATTAAGAATTTCGCCAAGTGAATTTTTCTTGGCGCAGCCCGAAAATAGTGCGCCAAGATAAATTTTTAAATTCCTCGGTTAAGTTTCTCACCAAATTTTACAAAATTTATATCTCGGCATAATTTGAGTCGTAAAATCGAAATATGCAAAAAACATTGATACATTATTTCAGAAAAAATACGATTTCGTCTCAAGATACTTATGTTAGAATAATGCTATATATGAATCTAATATATATCCTAAGTCGCGCTTTCGAGACATGGAAAACGCAATTTCGGCAATCGGTCCAGAACGGAAGATACAGAACTGTCCCCCCTCGTTCTTTTTCCCCCCAAAGTGTGCCTTTACACGTATATGTTTATTAGAATAACAATCTTCTGGGATAATCAATAATGTCTTTGAGTTCAGAGATAATAAATGCTTCAATTCACCAACGTGCAGATATCAATGAGATACTCCTCTATAACGGATAGTCGGTTTACATTCTACACTCATGTACATAAATCATGTAAAGAGCAAAAAAAGATGCTATATGTTTGTTATTATTAAAAAAAAATTAGCGAATTTTTCTCCCTGCAGCAAATTAAATAAAAAAAAACCTATTTACAAAAAACCAATATTACATGGTTGGTATGATTGTTAATACATTGTATATTTCCCAGACGATGCAACACAGTCCGTACAACGCCTAGCCATGCTGAGTATCAAATTATCGATCTGATCTCGGGGGATATTACGCCACTCAAAAAGCAATGCTCTCCGAAGTTCCGGTAGACATGGAGGAGGAGGTTGACGGGCTGCAACTCGTCGGCCAAGCATGTCCCACACGTGCTCTACTGGATTCGAGTCCGGTGAGAATGCTGGCCAGTCCATACGGGTGATATCCTCCGATTGAAGGCATTCGCTTACGATGTTTGCACGACTGGACGGGCCTTGTTATCCATAAACACAAATTGTGCGCCCATGGCGCCCCGAAACAAACGTACATGTTGTTCCAGAATGACGTCCCGATAGATTTTGGCTTGTCATGGTTCCAATTTGAACACGCAGGTCAGTTCTGGAACCCAGAATAATTCCACCCCAAACGAGCACTCCTGCACCACCGTAACGGTGTCGTTCAATGATGTTTTCTTGGTGGTAACGGGTACTTGGAATTCTCCATATGAAAGTCCGGCGAGAATCAGAGTGGAAGCTAAACCTGAACTCGTTGGAAAACATCACACAAGCTCACTGTTGCGGTGTCCACAATGCACGCTCTCCACTCCAGGCTAACCGCAGGCGACAGTGAGTTGCAGTAAGTGGAACGCATCTGACAGGTCTACGAGCGTATAGCCAATCTGCCCTAAGCGTCTGTACACGGTCTGCCTTGAAATTGTCGTACCAGTGGCGGAAGAGAGGTGATGAGACAGGTCTGAGGCTGTGCTTCGCCTGTTTCTTTTGGCAGTAACTGCCAAATGCCGGTCCTCATTCGGCGTTGTAACTCTGGGACGACCTGTGCTGTAACGTCTACTAACATTACCATCATCTTAGGAATTGTTGCCAAAGCCTGGAGAACACACTCAGGGCAATTCCAAGTTCGTCTGATACTTCCAGTTGGATATGCCCACATTCCAGACGGCCGATAATTCTACCACGTAAAAAATAATCATTCAAATGCGTCCTTTGTGTCATAACTATTCAGTTATTGCACTGAGATGCTTATAAAGCGCCTGCGAACAATTTTACTTCTTTGCGTGAAATCCTTATATATCACTCTCTTACACTCTCGTCATTGTGACGTACCATCGGTGTCATCTGGTTATATCCTGAAATTTGCATATGTTCCTTGAAGATGTGTGTAGTTATTTTACAGGTGTTATATTTATTTTAGAGTTCGATTTCCACGTGACTCCGAATTATCCTTAATTTATGGGCATGTGTGTACTTAGAATCTTGATAGATTCGGCTATATCTTTCAGTTAACCCTGGTGTTCTGTTCATATTTGCTTACGTACGTAGCGTTCGGCTTAATATGACCCGATTCAGAAAACTAACCTTTCTTGTAGTAAACGACAGGTGCCATTTAAGAATTGGTTTAAACAATAGTAATGTGAGTTTAAAAATAGATCTAACAATATAAAGCGTCTATAAAAATAACAGAAAAATATTTGAAATCGAAACTTACTTTTATTTACAATTTGAACAGTAATATCTTACATGAGATTTGCAAATGTGATTCTTACAATAGTAACATAATATATTAGTTTTGTTGTCATTGCTGTTTGATCGACAGATCTTAGACCTTGCACGTTTTTCACAAAATGAAATAATTTCAGCAGATCCCGATGGTACGTTTTCCGTTTTTCTCTGTATTCGTTTTCCTACTTTTATTGAGACCTCACTTCTTTGTATATGTGGCCTTGCTTCAAAGTGTGAAAAAATAAGTGAATTGACAGTTCTCCCGAACATAGCTTTCGTTATAGTCAATTTGGTTTCATTCAGTTCACCATGTATTGAATTCCATTGAACAAATAGATTGTACGCATAAGCGTCAAGTATGTTATAGAATACTAACCTGGGCCAGCGATTTATTAGGAAGTTCTGATTTATTTTTTCTAATGGTGCCAAGCGTAGTTATTTTCCGTTTTAGAAGACGTTTTCCTAAGGTGTAAGATGCGAAAAAATTATTACATGTAATACTGTGCCCCGAATATCCATAGGTAAGATCACACACTACTTGCATCTCCTGAGTTTTCTCTGGCTTTGACCTTCGTTGTTTTCCAATGTAAATTTGTGTTTTCAGTACATACGAAGGTTTACTCTCGCAGAAAATCCACATTTTGATGCCATATTTAGAACGTTTACTTATACACTGTTTAAAAGGACATCGGGCACGAAATCCTACTAATTGTTCATCTACAGCAATATTTTCATTCAGATTATATAATTTTGGTAGAATTTCTATCCACTTTTCCAAGCTATCTCGCACTGCAGCTAATTTATCCAAATTTCTTCTTTCTTGACGACTGGATTTATTATCAAAACGAATAACTTTCGACATGGTGTAAAATGTCTCGAAGGCCAGTGTAGCACGAAATACATTTCTGCCAGTTTCTTTATCCCATAAGCTTTTTGTTGATCGTCCACATGATTTTTAAACAGCAGCTAACAATTATGATCCGATATATGCTTGGAAAATTTTACTTCGGATTTTTTTCCACTTTTTTCCATAAACCTTTCCTTCTTCAATATTAGTCATTTTTATGATTTCGGTTTCAATTGTAGAACTGAATACTATCCCAAATGCACTTTTTACGTCTGTTATCCTTGCCGTTGCTTATCTTGTGAACCATGGAGTAGTTTTTAAAATTTTAGCAGCTGTTGATTGAAAAGATTGTGGCAGCGGATCCAAATTTTACTTTATTTCAAGATTCTTAGACTGGATACTCGCTTTTACCGTTCATTTGTTGATTATCGGTATCAAAATCGTTGTCAGAACTTTCATTCTCAATTTCATCCACGTGTAGGATTTTCATACGCGGATACTTCTTACTCGCTGTCAGAAACTTCTATTATTTTAGCTATAGGAGTGTGATTCAAATTTATACGATTCACCATTTTTCCTCTCACGTTCACAAGTACAGCTCTTTTACAGTATATCAGAAAATGAAATACAGCACAAAAAGAAACGTTGCAATAAGAGCAAATATTTGACACCTTGCCAATCGTATCAACGTTTTTAGCATGCACGCGCTGTCTTGTTATGTGACCAAACACATACGTCAATGAAAGAGTTTTCGCAAACTGATAAATTAGAGAAACTATTGTTTTGAATTGATTTTGAATTATTCCAAAAAAAAGTGAACATGTATGAGTAAAATTTCAATGATTATTTGCAGTGTTGGAGCTTTTAATTCTTAAGAGTTTGTGTATAGGTTTTAAGTTCAATACCAAATGATAAGTCAATATTTGGATAAACAATTTTCA
Organism: Stegodyphus mimosarum; assembly: GCA_000611955.2. Taxonomy (NCBI): domain Eukaryota; kingdom Metazoa; phylum Arthropoda; class Arachnida; order Araneae; family Eresidae; genus Stegodyphus; species Stegodyphus mimosarum. The sequence goes on along the minus strand of KK119971.1, from coordinate 789 downwards.
ATAACATGAATGTGTAAGTTTGTGACAACATGATAAACACAATATATACTGTAAAATTAGTGTTCAAATCAATCGAAAATAGTGACAAAGAGCTCCAACAGAATAATTAAGTATGCGTTGTGTTAACATAAAGACTGGTCCAGTGTTCTAAATTAAAGTGAAAACATTACGAGAAATTAAAATTAAATATGGAATTTATTAAGATAATACTGAATATTTTACAATTAGTTACATAGGTGGCGGTGGAGTGGAAAAAGTAAAAACAATCATACCAGTCCAAACAGACGACAAACAAACTTCGGGCAACATCCCTGCGCTACACAATTTCACGTTCCAAACAGTGATGTAGTAGTGATGTAAACAGTGATACATTGTAGATATGGTTACTGGTTTTCTAGGGAGAGAAAAAAAAGAAGTGATTAGATGTGAATAAGTTTAGACATTTTCGTCGCCCTCCATAGTATCCTTCTCTCGTCTATTTCTTCCGACATCGATGTTTCTCTGATAACGCTGACGCTTTCAGCTCCGTCTCCTTCCGTCAAAATGGCTGCAAGTCAGTCTTCCGTCAGTCCTCCACGTCACCAGCTCCCAAGCCCTTTTACTCAAAACGCCAAGACCGCTCGATTGGCGATTTTTGATGGTAGGAAAACTGCCAACAGCCCGGCAACCCCAAGGAAAAACCACGCAGGAAGATGCAGTCCAAGGTGGAAAGAGCTTCCTCAATTGCCCCTGACCCTGCGGCAGAGTTAGTAATGCAGAAACTAGCCTCTCCGCAGGGTGCAATTTTTA
>KK119970.1:2326-17924 GCA_000611955.2 Stegodyphus mimosarum | reverse complement strand
TATGTCGTGGAGGAACACAATGCACATTATGTTTTTTCGCCTTTTTTAAGATTCAGATTAGCACTAATCACTTTGTTTACAGTTGACACTGAGCATTTTAATGATTTTGCAACTATCCTTTGAATTGACAGATTTTCTTTAAACATTAAAGATCTTATTTTTGCAACATTCAAAACATTCCATGTTTTTCTTGGATACATATTTGGAACAATTTTTCCACTTGAAACTAAATTTTGACATTTTCCCCTCTGTTGTTGACAACATTAACTATCATAGCTTTAGATGTTGAAAAACCGTGGCTTTCATGATATTTTTTAATAATTAGCTGCAAATAATGTTCTTCGGAAATAACACAAATGTAGCCTCCATCCGATGCTTTTAAAAAACCGCATTTTGCATGAAACCAAAACTGTCAAGTAGCAGACGATAATTTATACTTTCAAAAATATAGACTTAGTTAAAAAGAATTTCCAAGCAGAAATTTTTTTTACAGCAAAGCAAAATCATCGAAAAAGTATGCGAACAGCCTCTGTGTTCATAATATAAAAATTATTTCTGTTAATTAAATACAAATCGGCACAAAATTGCACTTCCGCTCGTATGTTAGTGCTGGAAATATGCAAATTCGGTCACTGATAATGAAGTCCGCAATGGACGCATGTTGGAATTCCTAGTTTGTAGTTTTGTTTAAAGGGTATGTGGTTTCTGAGAGTGATCAGGTTTTGGGGAGGAATTGCGATGGAATGGCTGCACCAAGCTGCGTATCTTTCAATGGGTTCTGTAACTACTCAGAGATATGTGGACGAGGTATTGAACCCCAAGTTAGACTGTTTAGGGATGCTGTTGACTTGGGAGTTTTTGCTAATGGATGACAATGCTCGGCCTCATTGAGCATTTGTGGTGTCAGAATGCATGCAAACCAAAGATATTACTTGAATGATTTGGCCATCTTATGTACCGGACTTGAAGTGGTTGAGCAGGTGTGGGATGCCTTAGGGTGAAGAATTTCAGTACACCAGATTCCTGCCCAGTCCCTCCAAGAGCTGAAAAGTACACTGTCAGCACTGAGTGTTCACTGCATATTCTTGGAAAACATCTTCGTAACAGCTTAAATTCCTGATCTTGAACAGGGAGCTGAATGCAGCTATGTTCTGTGATAGAATACTGTGATTGAGTTGGAGAATAACTGCACTTGAAAGGGATTTAAAATTCTCTTTTATTAAATCACTATTATTTACAAACCACTTGCCAACTCGGGAGGGATACAGAAAGTAAAAGATCACACTTGGGTCTAAAATGAACAATCAGACAAATTTAAAACTAAAGCTAAATAGAAATTAAATAGTCGTCGCTCCCAGAGCTTATAATGCGAGGTTGGCCTCTTAACTAAATGGTGCGTAGCAAGATTTACTAATACTGACGCACTTGGATTTATTTCAATAAGCAATCACGTAAAGCGCTATGGCTTAAAATTTAACTGCTAGCTGGTCAGGCGAATGTTGAATAGAATGATCATGGTCTAAGACTAAAAGCTCTCTCACACTGAGAGGTTTCTACCTTTCGTTTAAATATAACTTGGCTCCACTTCAAATTAGCATAGAGCTGAAAACGCACGCTTCTTCTAACGGGAAGTTGAAAATGAGAAGGGATAGAAAGATTTAAAGTAAAATAAAACTTTGTTAGTTTAACTAAAACATTACAACACTTTTATAAAGGTAGCAGGCAATTGTACAATACTTGATCAACACTTAAAAACATAAAATCTGTAAAGTCAAGATGCGAGATATGTATATATGTTATAGGTGACCATACACAATATTAAATTTTTTTCCCCCGCAAGAGGTGACTTAATTTTTCCATATTTTCCAGTTTCCATAAATTTGGTTTGATTTCAATATTCTTGGAATAATCAACTGCCAAACATTATGATTTATTTTAACGAATTCTTTTGTGCAAATTTCTATTAAGAATTCTTAAGTATCAGTTACATTTTATTTTTGTCATTATCCTTTAATTTTGATGACCAATGCATAATGCGGAAAATATCTAGTGTTTGTGAAATTTGCACCCTTTCCTCCTTTCTTGAACTCATTTTGCATTTACAGAGAAATGTGAGCAGCTATACTACTGTTAGCATTTTTATCAAACATAATCACTTGTAGTTTGAAATTTGCATTGTTCATGTTTCAGACAAAAATAAAATGGCATCAAAAACGACTGGCATACATACCATAGGTCACATACGTACGACATATGAATAGAAAAATTATGCTGGTTTCAGAAATGGTTACTAGCGTTAAAACTATCATCTCTGGTATCTGCTGATTATTTTATAGTGATTTGATTGGAAAATAATCCAGAAGTTTTACCTGCTTGGCAACATATTTGTCCTCACGGAGACATGTTGGAACGTTCCTTGAATTTCGCCCCCATTTCAACTTATATATGGGTTTTGAATTTTGAATAAATTTTTTGAGGGAAAAAAAAATTGCAAATTTATGGTAGTTAAAATCATTAAAGTTTGCTTGAACGATTATGAGAATACATAAAGCTTAGACAGTATTCATTAGGCCAACTGTTGATGACTAATTTTTCCCCAAAGTAAAAGATGATAGCCATTTTCACAAATCTTGGTACAATAAGAATTACATAAACCAGTAACCAATTAACAAAATTAAAAGTGCAAAAAACATCCATAATGAAAATACTTATCCTCCCCCCCGGCTCTGTTCTCAAGTACACAGTGATCTGTTTAGTGTTGAAGAAACTCAAAGTTGCATACAACTTGGCATTGTTTCACTGTTAATCTCTGTGTGTGCACACTAACCTATTTCCACTGAACAAAAAATGCATAAATTTGGCGTTGCCACCTGCTGTGGTTTTCTCACAAGCATAGAAATATGTTTTTGTTGTAAAAACTTCAAAGAACTGTCTTTTATCTATAAAGAAATTAAAATAATAAATTAAACAGAAATTTTATTTCAGCATTCTTGGTTTGACACAGCTTTGCCCACCTTCAGAAAAACATAATTGGCAGGAAAGTTCAATCTAGCAATATGTGAAAGTACATCTTGATACTTATATGATTTTTAAGTGTTCTGCTGTTCTAGTTTATAAAATTGTATACTTCCATTTTTATGGATATCTTATACATATAAACAGAGATAAAAAAATTAAAGTTTTCGGATTGTAACGTTTGTCTAAAACTGCGATTCTCGACCACTGTGCAGTGGCACTTTTTGCGTCACCAAATTTTTTTAAAATTATTAATTGATGAAAAAAATAAAATACGGAACTGATTTGTCCTGCCTTTTTTATACAAATAAACCAAGGGTATTTGTGGTATATTTAAATTATCCTTTCGTGGATAGATGGAAGCACATCACGGAAGTCAAACTTAACCAGATCCTGTGCTCCGCCCTATTCGAAAATCAACTACTTTATTCGAATCGATTATATACCTTCAGAGATCTTTATTTAATAAATTATCAATTGAAAAGAGTTTTAAATAATCGCTTTAGCCGCTTAAAAAGTAGAATGAAAAATTATTAATAAAGAAAATATAATAAATGCAGATTTATAAAATATATCTCTAATTAAAAGAGGCCATTTAAAAAATTTGAATGTTTGAAAACCTATACTTTTATACGTATACTTAATTACAGATAAGGTAAAATTCTTTTAAGCTTATTTTATTGTTAGTGTGCTGCCAAATTTTGAAATTGTTAAAAGCGTACTGAAACGAAAAAACAGGTGAGAGTCACTGTGTGCTTAAAGTGCAGTGTTCTTTATCAGCATAGCTTATCAATAGAGATCCATGTGGAATAGCTAACATTTTATAGATTAGATGAATATTCATTTAGACTTATCACTGAGTATCTTATTCATATTTGAAAGTGAAAAAAAGTGTGTAATGTAATTCTTTAAGGATATTTAATGTTTTTAATTAGCTATATCATAAATTAAATGCTTTTTTTATTTAACTGAATCAGATTCAAAAGTAAAAAAGTAGTATTCTTAAAAACTGAATATATTCCTTTTAAACAGCTTAGTTTATTTATCAATAGCAGAGGGATTAAATTTGAAAGATAAATATCGTATATTTTTGCAAATGGCCAGACTTGAATGAAAAGGAAAACAACGCTAAATCACATTTCAAGATTAATAGCCTATTTGGGCTAATAATTGTGGCTCTCGTACGCTTTCTAAAGTTATTCAGAAAATATAAAAACCTTAATTTATATTGTGGTTTTTATAGTTTCTGAATAGTATTCATTTGAAAATTTCTTCTGTTTAAACAAATAATAAATTAATATTCCTTTATTTAGACCTGCAAATCTGGCAGGCATCAAGTAGTGTGCAGGGTTTTATGAAAGCTTAGTTTTCGCTTTTGGATATTGCATGTTTATAACATAACTGTTCTATAATATGTTGATAATTCCTGCATATTTCTTTCCATACAAAAGCATAATTTTATGTGTGAATTCGACCATTCTATCACCTGCTGAGGTTTTGGCAATGACTTTGCTTGCTGAATTGGTTTTATCGACCCATAGTTATTCTCTGTACCTGCTAATGAGCATTGCGTTTTTTTTCTTAAGAAATTTAACTGTTCAGTCTTTGCTTTGGAAATGTAATTGTCCTTCAGAAATAAATGTTGCAGTTTAGAAGTTATTAGATGCCTTGTTGTATACTACGATTCTTAGCAGTTTACTTAAGAAAACATTTTGGTATTAAATTGCTACTCAATTGTTGACAGTAGGAAACTCAAGTCTTTAAAATTACTATTTACTGATATTTTAAGAGTTCTAAACAGTTCCATAATTAATAGCTCATTAGACTCCATAGTTAGTCCATAATGTATAGTTTTATGGCATAAGTTCTTCCTAATTGTCTCTAAATCGAAGAGGTTTTATTCTATTTCTGCTTGATCGTTTTAACACTGGCTCAGTTGACGAATTTTCTGGAATTTGAAAATGTTTAGTAGAGTCACTTTCCTGTTCTGTAGGTGGATTCTGCTTATCATCATCTACAAGAGCAGGTTGATCCTATGCTGATTGACCAAATCCAAAAATATCTGCTGTTCTGTTCCACTTTGTACTTTTACACATAGAGTTGTCTTTATACTTTTACACATAGAATTGTCTTTATGAATGTGGTATCGGTTTCTCCTAAACGCAGTTCATAATTCGCTTTTATGACATAAGATCTTGCTTGAGGACCTGTCTTTGTGATTATATCCTGTTTATTATGTGCAAAAAATGCAAAAAATGGCTCACATAAGTTATTTGTGATTATATCCTTTTGTACCACAATTTATAATTTTCATGAAGTTTCGAAAGCTGGGTTGTATGCTTATTGACATATTTCTTCTGCATCATCTGTCTTTCTAAAGTTTTGCTTCCGCCTTTTATTTGAAATTTTGGTTGCAATGCTTTAGGATGTGAAGGCAGGAAAGATCTCAGTCTTCTTCCCATTAATAATTCAGCCGGGGATGGCAAATCTTTTGCAGGTTGAATTCTATAATCTAGCAAAACAATATACAAGTCTTTTCCTTCTTCCGCAGCTTTGTTCAGAACAGATCTTTCAACTATCCCATTTACTGTAGAAAAATGTGGTAATGTTATGCTTAACACCCATTCTTCCCAGGTATGCTTTAACACACCATTCTTCATGAAATTTTTGCAATTCATCTGAGTTGTATGTTGGTCCACCATCAGTGATGAGACCTGATATTTTCAAAACTGGACTTCATAAGTGTCATTACAGCTTTGAGCTGTTACACTTTTTAAGTGGTTTCAGCTCTACATATTTTGAAAAGTAGTCTATCATAAACAGATATTGTTGTCCCTTCAGGTAAAAGAAATCACAGGCAACTTTTTGCCAGGGTCTTGCCCATAAATTACAGGCTAAAAGAACTTTCTGATTAGCCTGTTGATATTTCTGTCTCATCTCACATTTGGAAATGTTCTTCCATGTCTTTGTTGATATTATTCCAGTAAAAGTATTCTCTAGCTTTACTGTACACATGGAGTTTTTTCATAATTTCTTCCCTGAGGTATGCTGCCGAAACTAGTCGTCCTCGACAAATTATTCCATCCTTTGTCTCGTTCACCGCCAGTAAGGTTGTGCTGCTGGCCTTGTTTTGCTTCCTTCTGGCCATCCATTTTTTATTTGAAACAACACATCTTGCAATTCAGGGTCCTTTTCTGTCATTTTTGTGATTTTCTGCCATTTTGTTGGAGAGGCTTGCATTAATATATGTATATTAACAGTAGGTTCTCGGCTCAAAATATCATCAAAGTTGTAAACTGTTGATTGTGCTCTGGATAGGGCATCAGCTATCACCAATATATTCCAATTTCAAAATGTACCTGTTCAATTTAAGGAGCATGCACTGAAGAAGAAGTAAGACTGTATCATAAGATTTTACTAAGGCTTAGTGATGGTTTGTGATCAGTCTGCACTGTTACATCTCTTCCATATGTGTAGTAGTTGAAATGCTTAAACAATATATAACTGCTAAGAGTTCTTTTTCAATCTGCATACCTATGCTGCGTTTCTGAGGACGATGCTGATCCAAAAGCCACAGGTTGATTATTTTGGAGGAAAACTGCTCCAGTTTCATATTTACTGGCGTCTACTGACACAGTTACAGGTTTGCTTTCACCAAAATGCTGTAAACATGGGCTTGCACTATCATTTGTTTTAGGTGCTCATAGTCTCTTTGGATGTTTTTATCCCATAACTTTTCGCTGTCTTTTCTCAAAAGTTGCCTTAACGAATGAGTTTTGGTTCTGCAAACTTTTCAATCGCTTGGATCTCCTTCAGATCAGGTGCGATACTTTTATCAGACAGTGCATGTCCTAAATAAGTCACAGAGGTTTGAGATAGCTGTGTCTTCTAGGTGTTAAATTTTAAATTAGCACTTCTGGCTATCGTGTCTTATGCAACAGCTTGCAATGTTCTTCGACAGACAATGATCCTAGGGCTAAATCCAAATCATCAAAATACAGATTTTATCTCATTGCTAAAAATCTCCTCCGTGGCCCTTTGAAATTCTTTAGGTGCATTGTTCAGACCAAAAGGAAGAACCAAAAATCTGAATCTTTCCCACGGCATTGTAAATGCTGTCAAGTATGACGACTCCTCATCAAGCGGTATTTGCCAAAATCCATTCTTGGCATCCAAAATGGTAAATATTTTACATCCTTGGAGTTTTGTCATAAGGGCTTCTACTGTGGAAATTGGATAGTGAGGTCTTTGAATAGCATCATTGAGTTGCCTTGGATCTAGGCAAATTCTCAATTTTTTAGCCGTATTTACCACAACCATGTTGCCCACCCATTCTGTTTAGGTCCTGCTTTACTTTTTCGTGCAAAGCAAGTGGCACTTTACGTGGTGCTGCAACATAAGCTGTATAATTTTCTTTTATTTTTATCTTTACTGTGTGATTTAGTTTCCCCACACGAGTAAAAACATTCCTGTATCACTTGGTCTAGTGTCTCTTCATTTTGTTTCTTTTCTTGCTTGACTTGATACACCCTTTCAATCAGACCCATGTTTTTTACATGTAAAGTATAGTAATCACCTAGTATTGGTACTTGGTTGTCACTATAATCCAGTACTAGTTAGTACTAGTTGCTTATTTTTCTCAATTATTGGTTTCTCACTCCACTTTAACAATTCACTCTTGTGTATAATGTTAACTTGAGCTCCAGTGTCTAATTTGAAGTTCACGTCATTGTTATTTACAGTGATCTTTTGGTACCAGACTGATGCTTTATTTGAATCCACTGTGTCAACAGTTTTTACTTCCCCTAGGTAAAGAAACTCCGAGTCGCCATCTTCCGTACATTCAATAGCATGCACCCTTTGTTTTGGTTTATCATGACACATTTTCACTTTCGGCAAACCGGACACATTTTCACTTTCGGCAAACCGTCCCATAAGTGCCGCGCTTCTTTGCTCGTGTTTTCACCCACATTGCTTGCGCTCTTTCACCTGCGTAATCTGGATGGGATTAGCGCAATTTTCGTGTTTTTTCAGAGTATCTAGGAGATCTTGTTCTCGCTCATTTCAGTGGCTTGTGCTTTGCTGTGTTCGGCCGCCTTGCATTTACTGATGATATTCTGCAGCATCTTTTTCACTCTTATTTGTCTCTCATATTAGCCGTTCTTGTAACACTGTACCTAAAAGGCACTATTTGCACTATTATTTCACACACCTTGCAGTATTTATCATGGCACGTTCGATCTTGCGCTTGCCCATAGTTGCAATCTAATATTGCACAACGTAGCCTTGTGTAAAAGTCTATGAATTTCTTTCCTTTCTCTTGCTTTATTTCCAGAAATTGAGTGATGAATAAATCACATTCTGATAATCTGCGAAATATTTGTCAAACACTTGTAGCTATTGTTTTAAGGAAACTTCGCTGCTGCCCGCTTCTGGCTTTAAAAAGTGCAGTTTTTGTGCTTTCTGACTCATGGCTATATCTTATTGATATAGTCCTTGATAAAGTCTCCAAAGTCTTCCTTTCAGTGTCTCCAAGCCTCAGAAGGGTTCGATCCAGTTTCAAATGGTGACAACGGGGGCAGGTTATGTACCCTTTTGTTTCTAAGTTTTTCAGTTGCATGTAATCCTTAAAATATTAATTTATGCATTAAATTCGTGAGCAGGGTTAATTCTGACACTGTGTTATATATGTTGACTTAAAAAACATAGATATTAGATTAAACATAAGATTATTTATTATGATGATTAAATCAGATAACTTTTGCATGATGGGGACATGGACACTACATGGTTGGCGGCAGGTGTCGAGTGAGGCTGCATAATTGTGGTTCACTCGTTCACTCGCCTGGGCCACAGTAAGGCTAGAGGCAGTCAGCACAGCAATGAAGATAACCCTTATTCTTCCTTATTTTGATACACTGTAATTTCCAAGACAAGAAATCCTCTTGTAGTACCACAAGATATATTTGTATCCCATTCCTCTTGAACAGCTTTCCAAAAGTTCAAGGAGGGTTCTAGGTCAAAATTTGGACAACCCACTTTTTAAAAGCCCCCAAATGCAAAAATCCGTGGATGATACATGAGTAGATTCATTAAAAATATGAATGAAAGGATACCTTGATACTTGTTTCCTGTTATATTTTTTCCAGGAAATTAATGGTAGACTTTTACGTGTCGCTGCTTGCTTTGTTTTGATGCGGTTGTACTGATTGATCACACTGTGTGTTAAGAGAAGGCATTTCATATTTGAAAATTGGGAATAAAATATGTTTTTAATAATGTTTGGAGTTGAACTTAACATTTTCTCCAAACTCTTTATTTTTAATTTACTGTTATATGAAAAACCAACAGCAATCATGAACCCCATAGGAAAACTCTTTAGATTTGAACAATGTTTCAATGTTTAGAAGTTATTAGATGCCTTGTTGTATACTATGATTAGCTTGACATTCTTTGAAAATATTAACAACAAGCATCAGATTTTTAGATATAATTTATTTTAGATGATTGAAATGACAGCCATTGACAGCAATATACCTGGTTGTAACGAAAATTTTCCACCAAATGACGCTCTTAATAAAGGTGTGTGTGAGGGGGGGACATGAAAGGAGTAACTTTATTGCAGTTAGTAATCACCACCAAAATCTGTGATTTTTTGCCAATGTTTTGGTAGTTTTTCAAAGAAAACTTTGTGGCCGTGAGTCTAAAATCATCAACCTCATTTCAGACGTACTGTACAGAATGGGAAGCTAGCACCAAGAAGCTGTAGCTGCGGGTGTGAGAAAGGGTAGGCGTCTAAAGGAGTCATGTAAAGGCTATATGGTGGGTGTGGCAAAAGATTCCATTCGACTCCGTACAGAGTCCAAGTGGTGAATGCAGACACATGTGTCCTTTCATTATCTTGATGGAATATTACCTTTTTGCGCTGGAACTCAGTTCCACGTTTTTCTTTGATAGCAGCATCAACACGGCCAACATCTTGCTGTACACCTTACTGTTGAGAGTTTTACCTTTTTGCAGGTAGTCTTTGTGGATAATAACCCGGCAATCCTACCAAATACAAAGCATGATCCTTTTGTTAGTCAAATTGTGCTTTGCAACACTGCTGACGTGCTCACTGGGTGCAGACCCAACACCCTTTTTGGCCTGTGTTATTGAAGTAAACACACTTTTGTGATGATCAACTTGAAATAAGATCTGGTCCAGAATTTTGCCCTTGCGTTGATATTCGAGCAAATTAGTGCAGGCCGAGCATGTCCATCCTTATCTCTTATCTGCTGGAGTCAGCTCATGCGGCATCCAGCGGTTGAACTTGTGCCAAGTTTATGTGATTGATGACTAATGGACATGGTACTAACTTCCTCTCTCCTGCTGTCAAGACTCAGTTGTTAAATACACTTTGTAGGAGGCGCCTGGGCGAAAGCCGCAACCTGTGTATAATTCGTTGGAAAATGCATATCTTTTTTAGCATAATGTGCAAGATGAAGTTCTTAAGTTTTAAAATAAATCTCGTGCATTGCCTATGATGAGTCTCCATATTACAGTCACTCTGGCTAACAATATCAGGTGGTAATATGGCAAAATTACTACTGTCTTAGTTAATATTTGCAATTTTAGACCTATTTTGCATTACTGCATGCTACTTTCGGGACAGCAAGAGTTTGAATGAATGGAGAGGCATAAGTATTTGAAGAGTATACTGATCAATGGGTGTGGAGCCTACTGGTTCAGACATCTGTTGGCCAATGGCAAACCTAGAAAGGAAGTCTCCTGCTCTGGAGTGGTTGCATACTGATCTTCTTCCACCAGTTCTCGCAGGCGGGCCTCAACAACATCAGTAGGCCAGCCAGAGCAATGTCATAGTCCTTGATTTTGAACTTTCGGTACCCAAACTTCACAGTGTCTTATTTTACAGCATCAATACTTAAAGCTGCACACATAATTTGGTGACATTTATAGCTGACTTTTTGCAACAGAACTGGAAGTAAATGATAGTTCTAATCTGGTAGCATGATAGTTCTATTTCAAACACCTTGTACTTAATGATTATTTTTTTACAAATTTCACAGCATAGTGTTTTAAAGCAAGTCTCTTTCTTTCAAATGCCAAAAATAATTTGACAAAATATGATTAAATGTGCTAACATGAAGTGTTTGCGCAGACTATGTGTGTGGTGACAGAAACCTTTGTTAAAATCCAATATTTCCTGCAATGCTAAGGAAGACGGCAATAAATGTGATATGACTTTAACTAACTGCAGATAGGCTTGCATCCTTAGATACTTGAAGCTTTGTGACAGACACATTGAAAGCCTGTAAAATTGTTGCTGCACTTCATTAATCATTGTTCTCTTTTTGCTACATTATCATTTATTCAAGTCTGTTGTGTGATCTTGGAAATTTTACGTATGATTGTGGCTGAATATCTGATTCTGTCCTTCATTACCTTTATACTTGAAGCTTTGTGACAAGACACATTGAAAGCCTGTAAAATTGTTGCTGCACTTCATTAATCATTGTTCTCTTTTTGCTACATTATCATTTATTCAAGTCTGTCATGTGATCTTGGAAATCTTACGTATGACTGTGGCTGAATATCTGATTCTGTCCTTCATTGCCTTTGCACCTGGCATGCATTTTTGATTTTTTCTATAATGTATGTGTCACTCAAAAGGAAACCGGGCGTCACTGTAATTATTTATTTAGTACACTGTAAAGCACTCTCTTGGCAGGCTGTGACAGAGGCAAGAATGCCAAAATGCATAGATGATTTCCTTCACACTTTGTCTAGATTTTTATTGCTGTTGTAAACAAAAAATTTCCAATTAGATGATCTTTAATTTTTTTGTTAAAAGCTCAACGTATTATTTTTTTATACTTTTTTTTAATATTCTATAGGAGTGGTATTTATTATGAATGATAGAGTGTAATTGCTGTTCTAGAATTTTTTATTTTTGTGTAAAATCCCTATCTACATTTTTGAGGGGTTTAGATGCTTATTTCATGTATAATTATAGTCTTTCATGCGCTCTGTAATAATGACTAAGATAAACTTTTTTAATTTTCTTAACTAATTTCACTGTATTTTATAATAGGCGTGAAGTGCGTCCAAGGAAAGTGCAGAGGGTGGTAAGTAGTCACATTTTTTAGACTTTTTTTTTAAAAAAAAATCATATTCTGGAGTTGATTGTTAAGCAGTTTTAACAGTTACTTAAATTGTTAATTAATTGTTGTTTCTTGTTCTATAAAATGTTATTTTAAACGTTCTTTTACTACAACATAAGAAGTTTTGCATGTTATAGTGAGTTATCACATGTAATGTAAGTTATTCAGCTATTGTCTTAGAAGTTTCTGTATGATGGGGTGCAAGATAATACAAACACCTGTAAAAAAAATGTTTTTTTGAAACTTTCTGTATAGCTCTGCTATTTGCCACGAAAGTGTGCCACCTAGTGAGGATTAACAGGAAAGTGAAAGTGTCGGTGACTTAAAATATACACAAATTTTTGTGAGAGTTTTTTTCTACATAGAATTAGATCATAAAAAAAGGGGTCTGAAAGTTGAAATTGAAGAATAATCATATGGTCATCAATATAAGAGCAAAATTTTGAAAATAATCTCTGTTAAATTATGATTTATTTTATGAAATATGAAGGCAACACATATATACTAATGAAAATCTGCAATGTACTTACAAAGTATTCATTAGAAATGAACTTCGAAACAAGGTTTGTTCGCAATCTTTGCGTCAGATTCCCATTCCTTTGTGAATTTTTTTTGCCAGTTCTAGTTTTTTTTTAGCAACAAACAGCACACTGTCTAGGAGGCTCTTTCTTGATGGGATTGGGGGTATATGGCTAGCAAAATGCTGAGCATGGATTTCATGGGATTGAGAGTTGAACTGCAGACATCTTTGAGTTTTGAAACGAGTGTGCAAGATGGTACAAAACATGCTTGTATATTTCGCAGAAATGTGGAAAACTAACACCATCTGTTAACCCATCTGAATAAACAATTAAACATCATATGAAGTCAAAAGAGCGAGTTGCTCAGTTAAATAGATGAAAAAAATGCATCCCCGTGGAAATCGCCTATGTAGCGTATGGAAATTGTGGGATACGCAGCAAGATGGTAAAAGTTACTCTGCATGTTAAGGTGAGTGCTCACCTTCCATTAATCCTTACTGTGAATGTGAGATACAACATAAACATGTAAAAATTAACATAAAACTTTGTTCCTTGCAACTAATAAGTCTTGAAATATTATATAAACAACCTATCATTTCTGGTGCTTCAATGGTTTGTTGGAACTTTATATTAAATACTATTGGGTTGGTAACTAAGTAATTGCGGATTTCTTTTAGAAAATCTAAGGCAATTTTTTCATGGAACTAAATAACTTTATTCTGTAATGTATTGCCCATTTTGATCAATGACCTTTTGCCATCTTTCAGGCAGCATCATAATCCCACGTTCATAAAACTTCTGGTTTTTATTAGCAAAAAACTGAATCAGATACGATTTGACATCATCATAATTATCGAAATTTTTACCATTCAAGGAGTTTTGTAAAGATCGAAACAAAAAGTAAGCAGATGGTGCAAGGTCAGAACTATATGGTGGATGTGGCAAAACATCTCAATCAAGCTCCAATAATTTTTGCTGAGTGACCAAAGATGTGTGTGGCCTTGCATTGTCATGATGGAATACAACACCTTTTCGGTTTCTCCAACTGCATTGTTTAATTTCATTAGTTGTTCAATGTAGACATCAGAATTGATCGTTCGGTTGGGTGGTAAGAGTTCAAAGTAGACAATTCCTATGTAATCCCACCAAACTGATAACAAAACCTTCTTTTGATGAATATCAGCTTTTGATGTTGTTTGAGTTGGTTCACCTGGCCTGCTTCACGATCTTTTCCACTTGATATTGTTGTAAACAACCCATTTTTCATCGCCAGTTATCAGTCGTTTTAAAAATGGTTCATTTTCATTACGTTTCTTTAGCAAATCGCAGCTGTTAATGCGTTGCATTAAATGCGTTTCTTTCAGTTCGTGAGGAACCCATGTACCGAGGTTTTGAACATAGACAAGTTGTTTTAAGTGATTTTCAATGCATGTATGTGATACATGAAGCTTCTCTGAAATCTCACATGCTGTACTATGACGATCCAAATCGATTATTGCTTTGATTAGGTCGTCATCAACTTCAACTGGATGACCAGAGCGTTTTTCATCTTTGAGTGAAAAATCACCGGAATGAAATTTGGCAAACCAATTTTGACACTGCCGTTCTTTTAAGGCTTCATCACCATAAACAGCGCATAACTTTTTATGAGCTTGCATTTTTCCCTTTGCGGAAATAAAATAGCAAAATATGACAAAAATGTTCCTTTTGATTTTTCATTTTTCAACGAACGCCAAACGAAAACTACGCAACCGATCAAAAAACTTTTTTTACTGATTCACAGCTGAATTGCCAACTATCAAATAACAAAATGCGTTTTACATTTGTACTACGTCTTCAAACCTAAAAATTCAACTGAAGCCATCTATGAGTGAAATCCGCAATTAGTTAGTTGCCAACCCAATATATATTAACCTTGTTACAACTTCAGCAAATTTACATGAAGCTACGAGATTAACACTTTGCCAGACAAAGTGCAGCTAGTTTTTAACACTTAGCACCTGTATCAATGTCAGTCGTTCGCATCTGTTCTGATCAGTGTCTGTCTGTCTCTCATCAAGCAGTATCAGAGGCAACAGCCAAGCTTCTGTTATGAGTCATGCCAGTTATTATTTTACTTATCAATTTGGCTTACGCCAGGCAGAAAATCTGCACAAATTTTTGGGCCTGTAGGCATGCTGGCCAATGCAGGCATGTACATGATGAAAGGAGGCATAAAAGGACGTCTCAGTATAAAAATACTATTAATAAAATTAAAAGTCATAAATCTTTTTTAAATATGTGGGACTGTTATATATGTAAAATGTAATTATAATTTATTGCTAATTACTTGAAAAAAATTATGAAGTTGATTTTATTCCTGAATTTATTTTATAATTAAGTTAAATATTAGATTATGTTTAATAAAAATGCATTCTACTTACAAATTACAAAGGGAAGTCTGGGTGTAGGTAATTGCTTTAATTTATTGAGTTCCTATTTGCTGACAGGTCTTTAAAAGTACTTAATTTCCACATGCAAAAATGTATGTGAACCCTGATAAAGATGGTGATGAAAGTGGATAGTAGAAAAATGGGCCCAAAAAAGTCAGGATCACTAGTGACGCTAGTGGCACTGAGGTTGTCTTTTGACCATTCTAAATGTAAACATTTATTTACCTGGACAGGAAGCTAAGCTTCATAATGGAAGAAATGTTTGTTTTTAGGCAATGGATTGTGTTTATGACTTAACTACAATTTGGATTCTGTTCACTAGTGATTATATTTTTTTTTTATTCTTCAAATTGTATAATTTACAGTTTTCATGGTTTAAGAATTATTGTACTTTTTATTAATGATTAATCTGAAATCTTTTTCAATCCCCTCTTAGAAAAATAATCAGATTACTAACAATAATACT
>KL820445.1:0-17179 GCA_000611955.2 Stegodyphus mimosarum | reverse complement strand
GCTCTGCGATTCTGCTTGGCTACAATAGCAATATATCGATCTTCCGCAGGGGTTGTAACCCTTGGGCGACTGTCTACGGGCCTTCGGACAACTGTCTGTGTGGTTTGGAATTGCTTCCATAAATGTGAAATTACAGAATGAAGAACGCCGAAGAAAAGAGCAACATCTGTGATCGACTGTCCTGCTTCAATGCACACCTCAGCATGTCAGAGCTCAGATTCTTCCATTCGTCTTCTGGAAGTCATAGAAACACTATGTTTTGAACACAAATTGTACAAAAGTTTTAAACACCTTCTATCAGCACTTACAATCAACTTCTGTAACCCTTCATAAAGCTGGCTTCTTATAAAACTGCCTTTTTTTCATTATTTCTTGACATGAAAGCGTGATTGGCTGTTACGTAACATATTTGCATACTTCCATCTACCTCTATAGCGATAGCATCCTTTTTAATTCTGACTGGCTTCCGGAAATAAGAATTTTCCTCTCTGTGCTTAACTTTTGGAAGTGAGAGTATGTCAGGAATTTATATGCCATATTCCACGGGTATGCCAGGGACGCGCACATTCTGAGGTGAATTCTAATTTCATCACTATGCCTATATTCATTAAGTATCAAGACCAAATCTTTCTCCACAGACACTGATTTAAGTGGAAATAGCAACCTCTTATCTTTCACTGAAGGAAAAGTATTTTTTAGCGAAATTCAGGGTTGCCACTCAAACAGGAGAATGAAATTTCCTGACTTTTCCAGGTGTGTTTTAAGAAAATTCCAGTCTATCCGTATAATGCACTTTGGCTGTGCTGAAAGGCAAATTAATTATGGTACCACTTGAAAACATAAAAATTTGCCAATTAGATGTGACTTATATATTATCCTCAAAGATTACTATTATAACTATAATAGGAGTTGTTTTCTCCACTGAAGAATTGAGATCAGAATCTGCTCAATGTGGATAAAAATGTCTTTTTTTTTTCTGGCATTCTGTAGCTAAACGAAAGAAAGAAATCTATTTAATGATATTTTTAAATAAATTTAGGTATTTGATATTTTTTTACCTGAATACATATGCAAAAAATATGTGCATTGAATTTTGTGATGTTATGTCATCATACTGCTAGTTAGTTTCAGGATTATGCCAGAGAAAATTTCCTGAAATTTGAAAGTATTATTTAATAATAATAAATAAATTTAAGGGGAAGAAGCAACATTAAATGATATGAACAACATTAAAATAATTAAAAACTGAATTACAATAATCAATGATATTTTGGCGAATTTAGTTAAATTAAATGGTTAGCCTAGATGACTTATTACTATTTTTTTATTTTACTGCAAAATGACAAATAAGGCATTTCTTAAAAAGAAAAAAAAAACTATTTAAAAGATTTTGTGGTAAAATCCCACTATACGCTACAGTCTTGGAACGATTCTGAAAATTGCCGCCAACACCAGAATGGTCTGTCTGCTGCTCATCATAATGTCGCCAAATCCCGTGTGTACTGTACACGGAGGCTATTCTAACCTCCATGGTACCGCTATACTACGATTTAACCAATTTTGTTTGATACAAGAATACGTATTTCCTTTAGTTCAACATGCACTGCACATGCGCATGCGAGTATTTCGATTCTCGAGGTTACTCAAAGTTGCTGGAAACTTGTTTTGCCTTTCTAAAAGGCAATCTGTTTGGAGCTGCATGAACTGGCTCTATGGCAGCTGTCCGAGTGACGCTAACGTGCACCAAGAAAGTGATCGGCTTCCAATGTTGGCGCAAAGCTTGCTTTTTGGGGAGATCGCTGTATGAAATTCCCCGACTTTTCCAGATTTAGACTAAAATATTTTAATTCCCCGACTTTTTTGGTCAATTTTCGAATTCCCCGACTTTTTTCCGGTTTTCCAGGTAGCGTGGCAGCCCTGGAAATTATAACCTCTGTTTCAAAATCTATCGCAATTTCTTTATGTTCAAAATCAAAAAGATGATTTTATAATTAAACAAGACAATCTCAGTAACATATGTATATGGGTGTACATGGTACCAGAATGGAGACAAATTATATTGAACGCGGAAAGTTAAGTCCTCTTTTTTTTTTTTTTGGGGGGGGGGGTGTATTACTAAGCAATTTTATAATATTGGTATGCACTTTTCGGATTATTAATAACATATTATCTACTCATTAACTGCGAATTAAATTATCATTCTCATATGATTTTATTGATTATATCTTTATCTGTTTATTAAAATTTATTATTACATTATTTTCGTCTAGAAATTTCTTTTTCCCCTACTTAGAAATATATATGTGCAAGTTATGAGACTGAAAAGCTTGGGAAACACTGTTATAAACAAATTGAGGGGTTTCACCTTCCTATTTCACAGTTCAGTAATCGAAAACCCCTACACTGTTAAGCGAAAAATCGCTTAAGTGTGTGAATAGAGACGTAAGACTAAAGAAGGGTTAACTACGTTTTATTTCTAAAAATAAATATGACACAATCAGCTCCTAACTCGGAGCATACAGTAAAGCCTCCATTTGGGCTTGAACTCAAATTAATATAAAATTAAACTTAACTAAGCTTAACTAAAGCTTACTGAAAGATATAGCCGAAGCTATCAAGATTCTAAGTAGTTGGCCCCTAAATCTTAATTAAGTTGGCAAAGCCAAACAAGCGCCTAAAGTATGGCCGAGCGTAGCAATAGCTTAGAGAGAGACGTAACCAAAGGCGAACGCGCGATGCTCAGGAACTCGGGTTATCATACGAAGTCAGTGAAACATCGACTTAAATACTACTCTTACTCATTTGCATTAACTGCGTTTCTGAAAATACATTCTGGTAGGAAATTGTAAGCTGAAGCTAGAAGGGACAGGAAAGATGTATAAACTTAAAATAACTGTTATGAAATTAGGATAAACCTTACAAAATAATCAGTTCCAGTTAAACAGCCCTAATTGTTTATAAAAAGTATTCCAGTTTTTATATATAATCATCTTAAGAAAAAGGAGATTTTCAGTAGTATTTAATTGAATATCAAAGAACATATGAAGGCTGGCTGACAGAGGCTTGCTTTCGTGAAGAATTTTCTAGGAAAAATAGTCATATTTACATACACTTAAACTACGAAAATGCTTACACATAGCGTTAAGCTATAGGGGAGCTGGTACAATCCATTTGCTAAATTTGCATACAATTTCCAAGTCTCTGTCCCCCTTTTTCTTTTCCCTGTTTACTTGTTCAAAGAAAAATACGCATTACTTACTGAATTTCGTGTGTTAGTCTGAACACCGATGAACAATATCTCTGTGACAAAAACAGCTTTCTAACTGTACAATCTATTTTACCTTTAGCTAGCTTGTACCGAATCCATTTATTTGCTCTTCCATGTAATTTCTACAATATTTTATAATGCTGATAGTTTTGTAAATTAAAGTTTTATTTTATTTTTTAAAGATATTTTCTTGTTTATTCACATTATTTATTTTAAATTTATTTCACAAACAATTTAGACAATTTGTATTTTCCATTTTCTAAGAAGTGAAACATTTAATTAGATTCTGATACTTTGTGTTCATAGGATAAATTACGAGCTCTTTGTGAAAATTTTCATAGCTCACTCCATTTACCGGTATGAAAATGGGAATGTATTACCAAGTTCATCATTCCATTCATTGGTCTTATCGACTTGAGTACCTTAGTCTGCGTAAAGAGGGAAATATCTTCCATGAATATAAAAGAGATGATGAGCATATTTTGTAAGGTTTTAGTTAAACTAACAAAGTTTTATTTTAATTTTCCCTTTTCTATCTGTTCTCATTTCAACTTCCCGTTAGAATAAGCGCACATTTCAGCTTTATGCTAATTTGAAGTGGAGCCAAGTTATATTTAAACCAAAGGTAGAAACCTTACAGTGTGAGAGAGCTTTTAGTCTCAGACCACTGTTACTCTATGCAACGTTCGCCCGATTAGCTAGTATTTAAATTCTAAGCCGTAGCACTGTTACGTAGCCGTAGTGATTACTTATTGAAGTAATTCTAAGTGCGTCAGTATTAGTTAAATCTTGCTACGCACCATTTAGTTTAGACGCCAACCTCGCGTTCATAGCTCTGTGAGCAACGACTATTTAATTTCTAATTAGTTTTACTTTAAATTAATTTGATTGTTCATTTTAGACCCAAGTGCGGTTTTTATTTTCTGTATCCCTCCCGAGTTGGGAAATGGCTGTAAATAATTGTGGTTTAATAAAAGAGGATTTTTAATCCCTTTAAAGTGCAGTTCTTCTACCACTTATTCACAGTATTCTACCACAGAACATTGCTGCATTCAGCTCCCTGTTCAAGATCAGACTTTAAGCTGTCACGAAGATGTTTTCCAAGAATATGCACCGAACACTCAGTCCTGACAATTTCTAAACAAGAGTTTTAAAACTTAATTTTGTGGCTCTTTGAAGCTCCTTTTAAAAGATTTATTAATTATAAATATAAATATATATGTTGAAAATTACGAAGGGAATAATATATATGTATCTGTAATTACGAGAATATGTATTTCTTATGTATGGAACAGGGGTTGAAAATATATTTAAATAGGATACTTAAATATTTTTTCTTCAAATAAATATTAGAATTTACTGACTACAAGCTTCTCACTGACGGTCGACATTTATTCTCGTCAACAAATGATAACATCCTGCATACATGCGTATATATTACATACACACGCGCACATGTAACCCACACATTCATAAGGTATTCAACATTCACATACTTGCCAACCTACAGGTCAGGATAAAACCTAAAATCAGGATTTTTTTTTAAGAAATCAGGAAATTTTTCTCAATGACAAAAAGATTTTTTAAATAATAAAAATATGTAGAAAGAAAATATATTTTTAATAATGAATTAAATTTAAATGGTTCTAATTAATATGTGAAAGTTCAGTTATTATTTCTTAAATGCAAAACTACTGACACACAGAAAAAATTTTAAAAAACACTTTTTTTGCTTGTACCTTCTAATAATAGAAAAATACTCTAATCAGTTTCCTTAATCATTAAATACTTATTAACCAGATCACTAATCATTAATTGCAAAACATGAGTTAATGTAAGTCTGCACTGTGGAATTTTGTTAAGAACATCGCATGATGGCAAAATAGAATGCACAAAAAAGGAAAAAGCTTCGTCAAGGTCCGAAGACAAAAATATAAATATTCGTTCTTCATAAGATAAAATCACAGTAACTGGAAAATCTGTCCCTTGTCAAGCGATTTTTTTTATTTTGGGAGAGCTTTACGCTTATATTTTGTGGACACGTACTTTGGATTCCCATACACAAAACAGAAACGCGCCATATCTCAGCGATAAAACGACTTTGGTTTATTCATTTAGAGGAAAACAAATGCTTTCAGACGCAAAAATCACTCTTTGGGGCAAACAGAGACGGATTAAGTCAAGCTACATAAAAACCGTGAGAGATTTTAAAAATAAGAGAAAGTCAGGGGAAATACGTTAAAAATCGGGTTGGTGGGAGGTGATCAGAAATCGAAAGTCTCCCGCCTAAATCTGGAGAGTTGGGAACTCAGAAAATATATTTCATGACATGAGAAGGTAATAAAATTTCACATGTAATGAACGACTGAATGGAAACTCTCACTGGAACATTTTATTTTAAAAGTATAATCCAGATTATTAAAGTTTGTATATTATTAATGTTTCAGTATAATGTTTTCTTATGAAATGCAGATTCTCTGCCTTACTTTTAAGAAACGATGACTGTCCAAAATTTTTAAAAACCAAACTTCATCAAATCCATCAATTTTTAATATAACAATAATGGACAATTATAAAAACCTCCTTCTGTGAAGAACAAAATAACATATTCTGGAAGAAGCAGTTTGAAATTTACTCTTAACTTAAAACCAGGCTCACCAGCGGCTGAGCAGTAAAATCGCTGAGCATTGGTAGTTCGGTCCGAATCCTGCAAACCAGACAGCTGTATGGGCGTTTTCGTGATTTTCTTCATCTGTAACGTGTATACAAGCCAGTTTCCCTTAGAAAGTTCTCCACAAAGGCATCTCTCCCTTTAGGCAAATAGCCCTAGCATGTTTTGTCATAACCTAATAAACCAAAAACCAACCTTTTAGTACTCAAAGTGTCAAATTTCCCTATCATTTCTCCTCCTCACTTGTTTTATGTTCGATAGGATTTAAGTGGACATGCAGAAGTTTGGATAGCTTCATGCTTTCAGGTTTTCGTTAAGAATTTTTATACATTTATACTTAACCACACTATTTTCCATAAGAAATATATTTCTTTTACCACAGACAGCGAAACATTCTCAAAGCATTATGCTTCCACCCTCATGCTTAACAGTATATCATAAATTTTTTGGATTCAGTATTTTAGTACGCGTTTACTACCCAACAATTTACGAATTTTACGAGTAAGAGATTTTGCTTCTCACAAATTTTTCACAATCAGCTGAAATTAAGAATTTAGTGCATTAATATTTTTTCTAATTAACAGTCTCAAAGTATCATCATACATTTATTAAATAATTTTTGAAAAATCTGAAAATTATGTTTGTGTGTGTATGTATAGTTTATGTATATAGTCATCGATTTCAGAGTTAATTGTGGAAGAGGTAGGGAAATTTTATTCCATATAATAGTTTAAATAACATGTATTGTAAAGTCATAATAAAACTTTATTTTTGTCAATTTAACTTGTGGGGTTTTTACTTATTTAATCCAAAGTTCAATCTTAAAACCCCACAAACACTAACAAGCGAATAATCGCTTAAGTGTGTGAATAAACACGTAAGACTTAAGAATGGTTAACTACCCTTAATTTCTCAGAATAAATACAATCAGTTCCTAGCTCGGAACGTACATAAAGCCTCCACTTGGGCTTGAACTTAAATAATTATGAAATTAAACTAAACTAAGCTTAACTAAAGCTATCTGAAGATATAGTCGAAACTATCGGGATTCTAGGTAGCTGGCCCCTAAATATGAATTAAATCG
Organism: Stegodyphus mimosarum; assembly: GCA_000611955.2. Classification (NCBI taxonomy): domain Eukaryota; kingdom Metazoa; phylum Arthropoda; class Arachnida; order Araneae; family Eresidae; genus Stegodyphus; species Stegodyphus mimosarum. Next base: position 10,156 of record KL820445.1, on the reverse strand, counting down.
GCGAAGCCAAGCAAGGGCCTAAAATATGGCCGAGAGTAGTATCTAAGAGAAGAATGTAGCCAAATGGCAAACGCGCACTAGTCAGCAAAATCAGACTCTCTCTCTGTGGAAGTCTATGAAGCATCTACTTAAATACTACTCATCCGCATTAACTGCGTTTCTGAAATTATCTTCTGGTAGGAAATTGTAAACTGAAATTAGAATTGATAGGAAAGAAGCATGACTTAAAATAAGTGTGCATAACCTTAGAATAAACCTTACAAACTTTAAAAAAGTGTTCTATAAGAACGCAAGTGATGATGCTTGTGAGAATGAGAAATAAGGAACACGATTCATCTAAAAAGCTTAAAAAACATTTTTGACGTCAAAATTTAAATATTGCTGTGTAAAACTAAATTTATGGTATAATTTTTAAACTTGGTACAGTTAGCCTCTTTCATAATTGGAAAATATAACACAAAGATTTAATTTGACTACTATGTTTTTAACTGTGCAGTATAATTTGTTGTCAAGGGCAGAAAATATTGCCAAATATGATTTTCTTCTTTTAAAAAGCATTATATTAGTGCCCGAGAGAAAAGGGCTATTATACAGGAAACAAATCAAGGTAATTGCGCAAAATTGATGATCTGGAATTTCCTTAAATATTTTTACAATTTTTTTTTCTTTGTCTATAAAGAAGAAAGTCTGTTTGTCCTTAATAACTTAGTCTACTATAGCTATCGTCGCAGAACTTTCTACAATTTTTTCTGGGTCGTGGAAAAGGTCGACCACTTTTTTCCAAAAAAAAATTAGCTAAAATCAGAAATATCAATTAAATCTCGGAAAAACGATCATTTTCGCCCTCGTTTCTCCGAGTGGCAACAGTCTCGCAAGCTGGAGATGAAAATCTACTTTATCTGGAAAGTTCTTGCCACTGGTCGCATTCAAATCCTAGAGTTTCTTAATAAAAATTTTGACGATGAAATAAAAGTAGCGTTGAAAAACATTGAATTATATTGCTCCCGATTCCAAAAATTCTTGGGAAGCCATTGTGATGGCTTTGTGGTTTCAAGACACCAACCGATGTGAAGAAAGAAAAAAAAATTGTTTATTTAAAGAAATTTAAAAAGAAACTATAAAACTCAGAGCGGTACGTTGCTCCTACAAAATACAAAACACGACCACCTCGCTCTTCTGTGGCCAACGCTCGTCTGTCTTAAATTACAGTAACCTCCTAGGAGGAGACATAAAACGCGCCAAGCGCTCCTTGTTGATCACCAAACAGTCGCCAGATACTACAGCCATTTCGACTATTCCCATCTTCGTACAACTTTAATCATCAAAAATATTAATTAAAAACTCTGAAAGCGCTAATTTTCGCACTCATTTTCCAGAGTGGCAACAGTCTTGCGCACTGGAAATAAAAATGTTTTATTTTGAAAAGTGTTGTTACTGCTTGCTTTGAAATCGTAGAGTTTCTTAAACAAAAATTTCTAATTTTTACAAAATTTACACATATAAAGTATAATGTTGTTTGTTTGTTCGTGTTATTGATATCTGATCAATTATGATCAATTTTTGCCACATTTAATCGATTAAAATTGAATATAGGTGAAATATTGGATGGAACTTGAGCTTCTAACGACCACTGGATTGGAAAAACGATAATAATTAAAAACTGCGTGCCATTGTTGCTGATATAATGAGAGAGAATTAGTTTATTTTTCCACCGAAATGTTTTATATGGGTTCCATATCGCATCCGACTGAAAAATGTATGAAAATGAAATCTAAAGTTTAGATTATACTAGCGAAAGTACCTGATGCCAGTTAGGATAGTTGCGCAAAACTGATGCTCTGAAATTTCCTTGAATATTTTTACACATTTTTTTTTTTTTTTTTTTGCTTTACCTATACAGTCACTATTATAGCTATTGTCACCAAACTTTCTATAATACTTTTCTGAGCTCTGGAAAAGGTCGATGTCCATTTTTTCCCCCAAAAAAATTAGATAAAATCAGAAATATCAATTAAAAACTAGGAAAAGCAATAATTTTCGTCCTAAAACTTATTTTTTATCTAAATAAATAACATTTGTTTTAAGACATATATTTTTTTAATTACAATAATATGCAGAGGGCTAATACAACTAAAACATTTAATAAATTTAAATTCAATATACATTTTTATAGTTATTTCGATATAAATATTAATATGATGGCAAGATGACGGTAATAAAGACTTTCAAGATGACAGTAATAAAGGTAAAGAAATTTTCAGTTTAACTTCTCAGAATATAAGTTTTTGATTTCTATTAGTAATTGCCCAAGCTTTCTTTTTATTACTTCAAACTGCTGCAATATTCAAAATGTACTCTTTTTAATCTGTTACATTTAAAAGTATGTTACTACAAAAAGTTGCATTTTTGAAAATTCCCTATTCCACTTTCTTAGCTAACAGTGCTTTTTGGTATCCTATCATTATATCATGGTTTTCCAGTGGGGATCATTGAAATTTTATAGGGGGTCAGTGACAAATTGATAGTCAAATATGCAGCGGCAGTTAATAAGCATAGTCAAGATTGCATTAGTTCCAGAGATGCACATGTATGGTATATTTTAGATCTTAAAAATCATACAAGAGAAATATCCCAAAATAAAAGTTGTTACAGAACCAACATTGCTTTTTTTTACTCTTCTTACCTAGTATAAATGTGCTTGAGTCAAGTTAGTAATTTAGTATGCGAAACAAGAAACAGGTTGTATATTTCTGATGGAGGCGATTTAAGAATTAAGCCAAATTAAAAAAAAATAATAATTACATCAATACACACTTCACATTAGTTTATTTTTGTGCAATTAAAATTGAACTTCAAGTTAAAATCTGTGATTTTGTTTCGGAAACTTGCTTATATTTGTAAAATTAAAAATAATGCAAAAAATAATAAAGCATAAATCCAATAAACCATTTTTTAAAATTTGTGTTATAAATTTTAGTTTGTTATATTCTTTACATGCAATTATTTGAATTTTTATTACTCTGCATGCTATATATCATAGAGAAAAATTATGGAGTCTATCAAGAAAACCCAAAAAAGGCTTTTTTAAAAATCAGTTAATCTAAGAAAATGCTCGAAAGAACCCATGCTGTACATGATAAGCAGAATTTTCCAAGACCTAGCTTCTCTTTTTCATTACTGAGTTGTTACACTTATTTTTAAATGTAATGTCATATGGCATATAATTTTTAAAAACTTTCTTTTTCTGATTATCCAACCCCCTCCATCAAAACGTCACTAACTGACTGCTGACTTTGGACAGAGATGTTTATTTGGATACCCTTATGTCTATTTCAAAAGTTGGTAATTGGGCTTCATGATGTTAAATACCCTAGAGAAATTTTCGAAAAGAGATGATTAAAACACAGATGAATTAAAATAATTGCTCCGTACACATGTGCTTTCTAAGATTTATTGGCCAGAGTATTCCAAAATGTGAACCTGCGAAATGCTTTCTGTTTATCTTATAAATAATTTAAAATACTACACATACTTTAAAAGTAAGTTTATCTTATTTTTTTCACACAATTGAAGTTTTGAAGTTATAAAAATGTTATTGTTGTATATACTGTTTTCATATAAGCATAATAATGTATGCTAATTATCCAGTACTTGTTATTAAATTCTGAAAAATAGTGATTAAAATATGCATAAAATATAAGTCATCATTTGACAAATTTAATGAGTAGCATTAGGAAAATATAAATAAGATACATCTCTATTTATAACTGATATATATATATATTTATGGGCGTTAAAAAAATAGGGAATATTTATGTAAATTTTGGAAGCACTTCCGCAAAGCACCCGTTGGCACTTCGCCAAAGAACCCGTTGCCGCCGTTGCAGTTATACTCGCCAAGCTCACCAACGGTTGATTCGACGTCGACGACGAGCGCCGTACGGTTATTAAACACATGGAAGTAAGTCGCGTAAACGTGATATTTAGTGCATATAATCAAAATAAGTTAAATAATAAATGACATAAATTCAGGTTAGCAGAGAAAACAATATATAAAAGCATGGATGTAAAATTAACCGATTAAACGTGATATACGAAAATAAATTTGTATTAAAGTAAAATAAGCACGGAAAACAATATATTAAGCTTGACGGAAGTGAAATAATAATCTAATAATGAGATCTTTGTAATAATGAACTCTTCTCTTGACAAAGTTATCTACTTAATGGGAAAAAATTAGTAAAATTCAGATCTGTCTTTGAATATCTTTCAATATTATAAAATTCCAAAATATTCCTGTTTTTAATAGTGCAGTTTCTAAGGAAATTATAAAATCAAAAACTACTTTTATAGTTAATAACTTCATTGTATAATTTCAAAGTACTTCCAAAACTATGAAAATCCATTATCAAAACATAAATGAAATCAGCAAATATTCTCATTTTAAATAGAAACTGAATTGCAACTATCTGATTACATGAAAGTTTGTCTAGTAACAAATTATATTCTTCTCATACTTATTTTTTTTTTATTTTATAAATCTATTGCGCAAAAAAATCAAAACATTCTCCATTATTTTCTTCCACGAACAAGCATCTGTCTCCGAAAACTTCACTAATTATATGAAAATGTTTCTATCTATTCATTGTTAAAAATTCATAAAAATAACGTGAAAATCCGAAAAAATAAGAAATATGTGAAGAAAAGTTTAAATCTGTAAATGCGAACAGCGAAGGTGGTAATTGAACAAAAGTCAACGTAAGAGCAATGGTTGCAACCTTGGAGCAAACGAATCTGTTGCTAAAAATACACGTTTGCACCAAAAAGTTGGAAAAATTCACGTGTATCCGATAAACATACGAAAAATTCTTATAAAATGTACGTAAATCCTTGAAATACAAGCAACTTACACTTAACACATATGAATAGAGTTGTATCAATCGCAAGAATTATACCTAAATTTGCATGTATATATTACATAAATTGCAAAGAAAAAATATAAGTGTATCTCTTAGTTTTTCGAACACATATGTATATCTTCTATAGTTTTGTTATTTTTACGTTCGTTTTTAGCCCCCCCTTTTTTTTCTGTGATGAGTCATTGATAAACTGGACGAAATTTTCGCCAATACCCACCGAATCCATGCAGCTTGAATGATTTGCGGAAATATTTCCGCTTGTGAAGACACGTAGTAGAATGTTCCTCTAGTCATTTTAATAAACACACAGCTTACCTTAAAAGTAAGAAGTTTCATTAGGGTTCATGAGGTTATTCCGGAACTATTAACCGAAATATTATACATCGTTAAATCAAATTATTTTAAGCATAATTAAAAATCAAATTAATAGTAAAAATTAGTAAAAATTAAGTTACCTGCTAAAGCCATACTTTCAAATCCGATCCTGATGCGCTAAAAATGCAGCCTACGCAAGACGTTTTACCAACGCACCCAGACTAAACGACCTTTTAACCTTGTCCATCATGTGACCATCCCTTACCCACTAACAGTAAATTGATGGCGGATGTTCGATTCATCTGATTCGCTGCAGATTTTACAACTTCTTGCCCTACCCCACGGCAAGAATGAGAACGGCTGGAGGATTTTGCATGCCAGAAAGCATACCGGATGGCTTGCAATTAAGAAACCTTTGTTCGTTCATGGTTAGAAGGGAGCCCCCCCCCTTTTGGTCCAAAATTCTTTACAGAATTCTTACTAACAAAAAATACAAGAAAGAATTATGCCTATGACAAAATAAAAAAACACTCCTCCATTCCCTTTACCTTCCTGTTGTCAGTGAAACATCTACAAGTGTACAAAGTCACCAGTACGGTGAAATAATTCAAATTCTGTTCCAGTTGCAAAAATAAGTAAATAAATAAATAACGGAAACTGTGTATAAAACAAATCTCATACAAATAAACACAATAACAATAGATAAAACAAATCTTACAGGGCATTGTTACAAATAAATGGATATGAGGATTGATCACCTTACATTTACATTGAAATTTTCTATCCATAAACTAAAATTTCAAGCAAAATCGAAATTTCTGTCAAATAATGCTTATTGCAAAATCATACGGAGTTGAACTAAGAAATATAAACAACAGTAAAAACTAAAATTAATAAAAAAACAACAGGAAAAAATCTGAAAGCTTTCACATTTTATATTACCCCCAAAGAAGTGTTGGGTTACCTTTAATTATTAAATATCATGTTCTTCGCATTTAAACGATGAAATCAATTCAAGAGCAGTATCACAAAATAATTTGAAAAGAGCATATCTTTAAAATCGTTGTTGCCACCAAACATTATCGCCCTGTAGTATATTTAAAGGAATTAAATAATGAAGAATCTGCATAAATGTTTGTAAGCTTCTCGCACTGTGATAAAACGACGGTACCTGGAGCCATCGAATTTTGAATAACATAATCTTGCTGCGAATATGGGCATCTGGAAGCCCAAATTTGAAATTTTGAATTTTTTTTATTATCAATGTCATATTTTGTAAAACTTTACGAATTTTTGATTAACAAACTCAAGGATTTCAAAACGAACAATGGCAACATTGTACAGAAAAAACATTTTTATCTCCAGCGCTCGAGACTGTGTATCGGAAATTCTAAAAATATGCTCATTTTAAAATTATTTTGCGATATTGCTCTTTAACTGAATTTTATAGTTTAAATGCGAAGAACATGATATTTAATAAATAAAGGTAACAACACACAAAATGTTAAAAAAAGTCCCTTTGGACATAACCTGAAATCTTTCAGATATTTTGTTTTTCCTTTTTTTTTTTTTTTTACATGCATTGTTTTTTTTTTACTTGTACAGTATTGTTGCCATTGCTCGCTTTGAAATCGTTGAGTTTGCTAATCGAAAATTCATTAAAGTTTTACAAAATATGAAATAGATAATTCCAAATTTGGGCTCCTAGATGCCCATATTCGAGTGGAGGACTACGTTACTCAAAATTCGATTAATTTCTTTAAATATAATGTAGGGCTCTAATATTTGGTGACAACAATTTGAAAAATGAATCGCCGTTTATAACGAACCAAAGCAAAATCCCAAAATAGAATTAATACCTCTTCTGGGAAAATTACTCCTTTGAAGTCAATGTGTTTTCTTGAAGCCGGAGACGGGAAAATGAGGAATATTCTCGCCGGATCTCGGACCTCTCGAATACGTGCCCAGTGTGCTACCGTTACACCCGAAGACACGCAGAAAGAAGGGAGAAAATACCTTATATCCTTCCCCATTTAAAGGGCGACTGGAGATTAGGACCAAGTCCTGGTGGTGAAGAATCATCATCCACCACCTTCTTAGTTCGGTCGCCACTGTAGAGTCATTAGGTTATTTTGAAGCAAGAGACGTGAAAAATATGCAGTGCCCTTGCCGGAACTCCAACCTGGACCTCTCGAATACGCGCCGAGTGTGCTACCGTTACACCAGTAAGGCATGCAAAAAGGAGAGAGAAAATACCTTATAGGGCTAATAATCTGCCTTTATAACAAAAAATTGCCTTACAGTTTTTATTGGCAGTATTTAGAAATAGTATTGACTTATCCCAACCTCTAGGCAGACATTTCTAGAAACCTCTATCGTATCAGATAATCTAATCCATTCCTAATTATAGTTATATATTTTAATTACAGTACGAGCGTAGCCACTGCTAATATTTTCGTACCAGACCTAGTCCCGCTTATAAATTGCCTGTATTCTAGTACAAATATTTCAAACAAATGTGGCCCGCGATCCCCGAAGCGATTTTATGCGGCCCGCAAGTACGTTTCAAATATGTATTTCTTTCAAGTACGTTGTTTCAAAGGTTTCAAAATTTTACTTTCTTGAAGTAAGAGTTTACATTATTTTCGTTATCATTAAAAACGAACATTATTAATGCATCAGAATATCTACAATGGCTTAATTAATTTGCGCTGTGTTATGCATATTTCTCAAAGATTTGAAGATACACAGTTTTATGAAATTTAATCAGTATATTTCAAAAAGTAAATAAGAATTTTTACATTAAGAATAATCGGTTTGTTTGGGAATGTTATTATACGTGAATGGCGTTTTTTCACAGTTGAAAATTAGTAAGAAAGAAATCCGATTGACGGATCAGAATCTACAATCTCTAATGATGATAATTTTTAGCAATTTTTTTCCAAAAGTTTAAATTTTACTAGAACTGAAATGCTGTAATTTATTAAGTTGTCATAAGAAATAAAGAAGTTTATAATTATTTGCATATAAACATATGTAGTTTTCATAAACGCGTCGAAGAAATATTTAATGAACAAGAGAAAGGGACTAAACTATCCTTAATAATTATCAAATTTTGTCTCATTTGGGAAATTTTCTTTGGAAACTCAGAACGATTGCATAGACCTTATCTTTAAAAAAAATTGCGAAGTTAATTATGAGATTATATTCTTCACTTTCTTATAGTGAAAATTATTTCTTCTTTTGTTTCAATTTAATTTTCATGCACATCGTGTAGTCAGCTACTTGGATGTCGATTTGAAAGTTATGACGAAAGTCAGCTGCATAATATTTCAGTAGGGTTTGGATTTCTTAGATTACGCCAAAACGCACTACGGCTATCTCCTTAAAAGGTGGAATTCTTTTGGGGAACACATTATACTTTAGGAAGTTGCAGTGAACCTTCTTGGTGACTATCTCCCTAAGACGAACAGTGCTTTTGAGCACAATAAGGTTTTAATAGTTTTAACCAAATAGGTTTTAATCAATACGCCAGTTCACCACATCCACACAAGATTAAAAAGTTATGGAATTTTGAATGGTCGCTTTAAATAGGATTGCTTACATTTACTTTTAGATTTAGACATTTCTTATAAGCACTTTAAAAGTATTACTTAATCTTTCATATTCATTTTATTCGAAAATTTTGTAGTTACTTATTAAACTTTCAGTGACCAACTTCCTAAGACAATTTTTAATGTAATTCTTCGGTGTTTCTTGATTTTCAGAATATTTTAATTTACGCACGCCAGAAATCTGCAGCGAAATTAAAATTAATATTTCTGAGTGAGATTCTATTTTGTGGCGATTCTTTATCCTCGGAATTCTTTACCTAGCAATTTTGAAGCGACTAATTGTTCTTGTAAATTTTAAATTAAAGATAAAATTTAATTAAATAAAAACTTAATCAAGTTTCCCTTAAATATTTTTCAAGGATATAAACTGCACATATTTTACATTTGACTTTTATTTTCAGTGTTTCAAGTACAATTTTTTGTATTTAAATGACAGATTGTTTGGAATAAGAAAATGTCATTTTTCTATGAATCATTTTAGATGCTTTAGAAACATATGATTTTGAATATCAACCATAACTAAATTTTAAAATCCGAGTTTGCTTCATGAATGATTATTTTTTAATTAAAGTAATCAGAAAGAATATTTTTTCAACAAAATGAAAGTATTTAGTGCTTCTAAGCATTAAACTATTGGGAAAAGATATCTTTAATGAAGGCAATGTTAATTTCCATAGTTTACGTTTTAAATCAAGCAAAAATATCTTCTTGTTTTAATAATTTTACAAATCTTATAGTTTTTTTTATCTGTAATAATAATGTAGTTAACAATGTTGTTTTAGTTAAACAACAAATATACTAATTGCTTGTCTGATTTCTTTACCTCAACATAAAACATTTCCTTCATCTTACACTTCACAAGGAGGAAAAAAGCTAGATTGCTTTAAAAAAATATATATTGTTGCAACAATGACTAATTTTTATATAAAGTGTAGTGTTGATGGTGCTTGTATAAGAGGTGTACATATAGTCCTTATTCAGTTTGCAACTAACTTTTAAAACCCGATAACTTAGTAACTAAATTTTAAAATCCGAGTTCGCTTCATACCTAATTATTTTTTAATTAAAGTAAGTAGAAAGAATATTTTTTCAATAAAATGAAAGTACTTAATGCTTCTACGCATTCTTGGAAAAAGATATCTTTAAAGAAGGCAATGTTAATTTCCATAGTTTACATTTTAAATGAAACAAAAATATCTTTTTGTTTTAATTTTAGAAATCTTGCAGTTTTTTTTTCTTTTTTTTCTTTTTTTTTCTTTTTTTTTGTCTGTAATTAAGTGTAATTTTAGTTCCTCAGGTTGTAATAAT